>WEKY01036021.1:232090-308023 GCA_013390045.1 Picathartes gymnocephalus
TCTTTTTTAATTCCCTCAGAATAAGAGTCCCCATTGGCTTTATAATACTTTCAAGTGATTTATTGAATTGCTTATTTCTAAAAATACTGAGCAGCTTGACTAATACTACAGCTTAAGGCCAGCCCAAAGACTACAGAAGGACAATAGGTTAAAAGAGAAACTCTTAAGTGTTTTTGTGTGCTTACAGAAATTGAACAGGAAATATAAGGTGAATGAAAAGAACGTTCATTAGCTCCTCTGGGAATCAGCTTTAATTTCATGAACTTGTGTTCATGTTTTTCACTGTAGCATGTTGCTCAGCAGAGCATGTAGGAATTTAATGTTGCCACTACTGCTGCTGAACAATCTGTGATGGGATCACTTTTGCTTCTCTGGCACCTTGCCAAACTTTCCAATCTCAAATGATTATTGCAGTGACATTTGTCTTATTGTATTAAAAAGTACATGTGTGGGCGGTATTTGTTGTTTGACAACAAAACTAATGAAGACAGGAAACTGAACAACTTCTGTTGCTTGAATTTTGGATAAAAATACAGATCCTTTTATTTGTGTTTTTGCAAAACATGAAAAGTCTAATTTCCATAAAATCCTGAGCCAGCTGAAGTTGATGGAAAAGTCCTGTTAGTTTAAGCAGATTTAGGATTTCAGCCCAATTTCTTGAACGCAAGTGTCAATCTACCAGTATCCTAAAACCTTTTCAGAGCGGTCCTGATAATTGTAAAAGACTGTTATGATCACTGAACACAGAATCAGAGGGAAGGTAAAATGCCTCAGTGATCAGATACTGAAGTGTGAAATTATATAGCTCAGTGTTTTACCATCTTTAATGTATTTTTTTACATGGTGAATAAAGTATTATTTGAACTTTAGATGGACAGTGCTGTTAAAACAAGCAGTCAGGATTGGATGGTTACTTAAATTTTATTTTCTGCTTCAGCGGATAAGGTTGCTGATGCCTACATCATACTGACATAGAGAGCAAATTGTTCAATCACGTTCTATAAACTGGACTTTGTAAAGCTTGCAAGATAAACATTTGAGCCAGCCTGATCTTTTATGTATATATGCATATCCCTTTGAAATGGTGTAAAAAAACTCTCATTGGATCCAAAATGCTTTTTACCTCATATTTCTCAACAGTTTTCATTCTATAATGCAGTGATGAGAAATGTGAGTACTTCCAGAGGAAAAAATCTGATTTTTCTACACTGTGATGCAGTCCTTGCTGCCTTTAGGTCTAGGTCAGTGGTGATGCATAAGGCCATGGAAAGGCATTCACATCTGGTTTACAGAGCTATATGGAAAAAGCAGTGAAATTAATAAGGGTTGATGGTTGCTACAGATTTACAGTGATATTTTGCTTCAACATATGTGGCCAGCACTGTTTCAGACAATTTTCCTTATCTTCTCAGCAGGAGAAAAATGGTTGGTATTGCAGGTGTTTCTTTTTCCATGCAACTAGGTCCATCTGCTGGAGCAGCAGCATGGGTAGCATAGAGTGCTTTGTGCCTGGACACTGGATGAAACAGACAGAGTTTGTGGATTTTATGTTTCATCAGTTCCAAAAAGGGTAAAGTATTCCCTTCTCTGTCCTTCCATCCTTCCTCCAGCTCCCAGTTACTCACAGGCAGCCTTGTGCTTGTGCCAGAATTTATTGTGTGTTTTTGTGGACTACTGAAACAGTGGAAAATGCGTGCAGCAGGGTCTGTACATTCTATTGTGTCCTTCAGTTACGGTGGATCAAGGAAGGTGCCAAGTATCTTGATAGTGCAGAGGAAAAGATGGGATATCACAGCTAGGACAGGCATACGGAGGAAAGGGAAGGTTAGAAATGGAGCAAGCCTTTATCCTTAAGAAGACAGAAGCCATGTGGCAGTTGGACTGTGCTTAACTTTGGGCCTGACGGTCTTTCAGGTTCTTTGTGAAGGTTCTTCTCCCATGAGATATTATTGCATCCCTGTAGTGATTTGATAAGAGGGCTGTTTTCTGGAGCAGCTGGAGAAGGTCACCTTTTGCCTCTGCATAGTTTTACTGATGTTATTCTGTTGCTTCCAGGGTAATGAGTTGTAACTCTGTGATACTATTTGTTGTATAGTCAGACACAAAAATAAACTCCTTTTTTTGGCACCTCTCCTAATCTGAACAGAAAAACTGCTACATGTTTTTGTCTCGAGCTGAAGCCAGACTTGGGAGAATCTTCTACTGGAGGCAGTTCTTGCTTGTTTACTCCCCTGAGGGATCACTGAAGAACCGTGCTTTCTACTTCCAGGCTTAAGATCAGTTAACGTAGATAAGGACTTGTGCTTAATTTTTGTCCTGTAATATCCCCTCCAGGCTTTCAGCATCAGGGATCAGCATTGGCCGTTTCATTCACAGCACCTATTTCATTCTGGAGTTAAAACATCTGTGAACTACCTTGTCTTAATTTCACTGAAATGCCATAATTTAAACAAACAATTAAAAAAGAGCAAAGTCCCAGGATGTAAAGGTAAGTGGATTGCATTTCCATACCCTTTTAAGTGATCTAAGATCTGCAGTGTCTCATCTCAGCAGACTGCTTTCAAAGTCAGACCATAACTTTTGACATAAGAAATCTCAGCCCTCTCTATTGTAATTGCAAGAGATCTTGAAAATAAAGGCAACCTGTTTCTATTTTCACTAAAAATACCCTGCTATGTATCTCTATCCGGTCAAGAGGAGGAGGGCTTTCAAATGCTGAGGAATGAATAAAGGTTTTTTTACTGAGGAGCAGTTTTTTCCAAAACCTTCTGCTAAGTGTGGGGAGTTCCCCACTGCCTCTGTAGTTTGATCTTTGTGAGCTTTTACTTGCTTGATCCTGAGTGAGATTATAGAATTGGTAGTACTTCTTTGAGCTGCTGCCATCCTTACTGGTCCCAGACCACCAGTAGATGAAGAGAGAAACCAGTGGAGTGTGTTGTACATCTTCAGCAATGGTCTTGAAATACTTAAAAGATATTTTATTTGCACATGAAATTCAGGTAGTAAAGGCCATATTGATATGTCTAAGACAGTCCATACACAAGGCTGTATTAAGCTACATGAGCTGTTTCGTACAACTTTTTAATCTAGACAACCAAAATTAGGGGCAGCAAAGACAGTAGATACTTTACCACTGGGTTCTAGGACTCTGCATCTCTTACAAGTAGGAAAAAAATCACCATTTCATAGAAAATAGATATTCATAGGCATACCATAGAAAATGCTCTGACATGAGGTTTCAGAACTTCAGCTAGTGCAGCAAGATCACCTGGTTTGATGTTGCTCACTACTTGCAGCTTGTAAGTGCATCTATTAATGCAATAGAAATAAGAACAAAAAAGGTTTATTTGAACTTCCCTGCTACCCCACATTAGCATGTTCGGTTTTGTCTCAAATTCCAGGGGTTTTTAAGCTTCCCCAGAGGTGACCAGCAAGACCCAAGTGTATTCTTTACTCCTTCTGTGCTCCTTGGCCAGGCCAGGGCACACATTTTCAGGCCCTCATCTGTTCTCTGTGTGGCCACAGGTTGCCCTGGTGGTATCAGGCATTGCTTACACTGTTTTTACTGCAGGAGAGGTGAGGGGAACCTGCTGCCTGGCAGGAACCCTTCCTTCCCACTTGCAGGGCCAGGCACGTAGGTCCTTGTGAGAAAAACATATGTGATAATTGGTTTAGTTCATTTTAAATTCAGTTTTTGTGAAACTAGTAATTGCCTGCCCATTCCTGGCCTGCAAGTCCTGCTGAAAGCATGGTGAAGTACCAAGCACTCAGTGGTGAGCATGCTCGGCAAATATTGAAGTGCAGCAACAGAATTCCTAAATAAAAAATGAACCTGTTTTTTTGCAACTGTGACCCTCCACTTTCCTTCCGTTTAAGGCTTTCCAAGGTAGCATCTGTATTTTTAGATGTTTAGAGGCAGCATGTTTCTCAAGCACTTGTTTTATTTAAGAAAAGGAAAACAGGGCTGAAATAGCTCTGCTGAGATCCTGGCAGTGATGCCAAGCCAGAGGGCCAATGTCTGCTTGGAACCCAGGTAGCGGGGTTTGCAGGGCAGTGACTGCAGGTCACACCCTTGTGTGTGCAGCATAGCCAGGACACAGAACACAGAGTTACTTCTTTCAGACTTAAACATTCCAAGCAAATTTTGAAGACACACACTTTCAGTAATTAGTATTAAAAGCTGGTAACTGTTACTGATTGGTGTCTGATAATCTTAGAAGTTATGTCATGTACTTTCCTGTGATGAACTTAACTATGCCTGCATATGGGATGGGAAAGAAAGTTACCATACTTCCACATCTTCATTCATTTGTTCATGTGGTAGAGAGAAAAAGGCACAAATATCTCTGAGGAATTTTTGTTCTGTCTCACCTTGTAATCTTAGTAAGACCTTTCTGCCCAGTTTTAATAATATTTATGCTTCCAATGCCAGTTAGTGCAGTATTTCAGATGTCACAGGTTGGTGGTGGTTTTATTTGAGGTTCATCGGGTACCTGGCTGGGTACTGGATTTCAAATGTGGGAGTGAAAGTTTCTATCATTCTATAATTCAGAAACACCTTAAACTGGTGCTAGGATACATGGGTTTTGTAGATGAGTTATGTTTAACCAGGTAAGTGCTGACATACATGTGAGGAAGATGGGAGGGTAGAAACTTCTTGCTCACGCCAGTTCTTGCTGCATAACACTGTGTTGTGAATCCAGGCAACATAAATGCTTAGAATTGTGTTTTAATACATAGTGAATATATTCTGTGGATGGTTTTCTGTATTCAGTCAAATGAAGATAGGGACTTTGTCCTAGTCTGCTTGAAGATGAATAGTACATTACTATACATTAATATGTGCTATATATTGTAAAGAACACTCACAGTGACCTTAAAATGCATTATCTTCTATATTGTTAGAGACCAAAAATTTATAAATGCTTAGAGTGATTAGATTGACGTGATTTATGTGTAATGAGCAACTGCTGGAGAAGCGAGTAATTAAATGCAAAGTATACTCGAAAATGTAATAATACATTGAAATTCAGGGCAGATTATTTCCAAGCATCATTATGAGAATCTGTCTTATCTCTTTGTGTTCCAGTATGAATAGAGATTTCTGGCAAAATGGAAATGTGATGCATTCTTTCCTTCCAGTGAGGACACTGTTTTAGAATGTCAAAAATTAGAGCCTTTTTACATTAAAAAAACCCTCTGTTACAAGAACCTGAACTGGAAATACTGTACGAAGTAATATGAGTGAACCAAAACCTTCCAGGGATTTAATTTAAATATTTTTTACTTTCATGTAATTTTAGTAGCAGGTTTGGTGTTTCTCATTTTTGCTTGTTGTGTTTTGCTATGAACTTTATTCCTGATTTCTTTCTTGTTGAGAAAAGTGGCTTATCCCTGTCCCTAGAGCATTGTCCGGCTGTTCAGGCTGGCCTGAAAAGGGCCTTGCAGTTATTGAACTCTTGTTTTGGCTGAACATTTAAAATGTATGTCATGTTACATATACACATTGCATTATTATTCCCTATTAACATGCTAGGCTGAAATACATTGATTCCTTCTTTCGCTTCCCCATTGAGCTACCTATTTGTTCTGTAATGGTTTAAAAAATGTTGCTAAAGCCTTGTTTAATTAAAACAAAAATCCTGGGACTTTTGTTTTCTTACCAGTTGGGAGTTTTATTGGCAGTCCCAAACGCTGAGGATGGTTACATCTACTTCAGAAAACAGAAAGAGATGGTCGCAAAGCCGGAATCAAAAAACTGTTTATAAAAAGCAGCAGTTACACAGCAGGTTGGCTGGTGCTAAACCATCTCGTAGCTAATCTGTCTAACATGGTGGTTTTTTAATTGATGTTTAAAGAGTTTTTTGATGGAATTAGATCAACTGATTACATAGTAAATCTGATGGAAATCAAAAATCATTAACCCAAAACTGTGTCTTCTTTATCAGCTGTGTAGTGTTAATATTGTGCATAGGCCTAGGACTCACTGTGGGTTAAAATTATTTATCTATTGACAATGCAAATAGCCCGAATTGGAGCAAGGAGTTGGGTGATTGCTGGTGTGGTGGGGTTTTTTTGATACGTGTTTTCTAATTAGCATGTTATATCCCCCCACACACACCACCACCCCCCAGCCCTGCCTTCCCCACTCTGGAAGACAGCCTAGTGTGGCTCGTGAGGCATCTTGTTGTTTTTGCAGTGAAGTGTCACTGGAGTTGAGTCCAGTTACAGTGGTCTGTAAGTGAAGTAAAGGAAATACAGCTTTATGAGTTGAGGGAGAAAAATAATTTTGTACAAAAATGGAAACATGACAATGGCTTCAGGATTATTAAAATAAGGTGGGGGTTACTCTAAATTAGTTTCCCAAAACGTATTTCCACTAGTGTGTTTTTTTATAGGAAGCTTTGGATGCAACCAGCTTTTCTACAGATACTTCCCTCACCCTTGTAAATTAGTTTTATTGGTTTTTAGAGATACTTTTATTGCTTTTATTTTAAAATTAGCTTTGTTATCTGTATGAGCAAAGCATAATGGCACAAAGTAGGCCACAGTTAGAAGATTATTCATTTTATAAGTCCTCTAAGATTCAAAGGGTGCATGGAAGGGACATGCTCAACTTTTTCAGATGTCTTAGGCCTTCCAGGTGCCAGCAGACATTATGAGGAGAAACAAAAGTTAACCAGTATCCCCCAGGAAGAGCCTGCTGGGCTCTCACTACTGTACTGCCTGACAGCCTCTCTCTGCTGTGATTGCAGGCCTGTTTCTTGGCAGGCAGATGCAGTCACACTTGTGGTAAGATGTTCTTCATCTGGTGTAAATCGGCGTAGCTTCGTGGAAGGTGCTGCATCGAGTCACAGCGGGGTGGGAGGCAGTGCTCTGTTGTGCTGGGCAGCTGCTTTGTGGAAATCAGCCCTTGAGTTGTTTATAAAACTGTCAGCAAAGTAGGCATGGTATGTGGTGTGGCAATTCTTTCAATAGTTTGTTGTATTTCCATCTGTCTGTGTAATCTAATACAAAATCTGTTAAAAATTACATTTCTATTCCTGCTGTGCCCACCTGAATCCACAGGTTCTGCACCAAAATACATAGGAAATTTGAAGATATACAGTTGGGTCACACAGAGGCAAATAATGCTAATATTCTTGGGAGTTTAATGTTTTCCATTGTATAGGAAACACAGACATCTTAATGCCTGTTAAATGCTAGTAAGCTATTTGAAAATAAATAACTTCAGTTTTTAAGCAGCAGTGCAACATAAGCAAGGGAAGATGATAAAGTCCAGTCAGGTTGTACTCAAGGGGTGACGTACATAATCTGTCAAATCTGAGTCTCTGTTTTTCCATATAAATGCGATAGGTCTGCTTATTCTAGTGTTCGCTGATCCTTTGAATAGGCAATTCAGTGCCTCAGTTGTCTTTTTGATCAATAATTTTTTTGCTGTTCAGGGTAAAATGCAAGCTGAAATTTAACTGAAATTGGGGGAGACTGAGGTTTGACTGCAATGTCAGCATCTTATCAGGATGTGCTCTTGGGTAGAGCAAAAACTGACTGCACATGAGTTAAGGCCTAAACTACTGAAAAATTGCAGCTTGCACATCATTTTTAAGGAATAGTGAAAAACTTCCTTAAATTCCTCAGTTTGTGTCAGTGTCAAGTATGCTCATTTTGGACAGGACTTACATGGCGTGGTCTTGATGTGGAGTTCAGGACCAGCAATTTGGTTATGACAAAACACCACCACATAAAAGTTTCTATAGGCAGGTTAAGAGAGGTTTTGCAATGAGAAATTATTAATATACTGCTTTAAATAGTAACTGTGCTAATCATTTAGCTCTCACATGGATTATTAAAGTTTGTCATTTAATAATAATGAGTCAAGCTTTAAAGTAAAACCCTTAACTTAAAAGTAAAACCCTCAATCGAAATATATACCATTGTCTTGACAACTTCGCAACAGAAATTGAAAGGCTTTCTTAATAAAGTTTTTACGTAGAAATCAAAGCAAGAATTGGTTTTCAGTTTTTGCAGGATGATTACTGAAGGACTAGTGCCACATCAGACCACAGCTCTGGCACTGCCCCATGCTTGAGCTCCAGTGGGGAAGGCTTGGGTAATATGGTTGTTTCCAAGGAGCAGAGTATCAAAAGTTTCCCCTGCCCAATAGTGATGAGGGGGAAATTGACAAAGGTAATTGCAGAGAGAAACAAAGCTAGTTTTTAAAATTTAAAGGTGGTTTATAGCTTGTTTCTGTGACTGAACTTCCAAGTGATGTTGGTTGCCTGAGGCCGGGTTGTAAAGGACTCTCTTGAAAGTAAACTGAAGGTTGCTAGTGTCTTAAGGGTGAAAATACACAATGAATTGCATAGAAAAACAGCCTATTATCAAGAGGCTTATAATAGTGATAATTCATCAAGTGCTTGAAAAAGACATAAGTTTTACCAGCAGTTGATACTGGAGGCAATAAGGTGGCAAATTTGAGGTATGATGACAAGAAAAGCCTGAACCATTAGGGAACAATGTAGTCACGGAATTTGAGAACAGCAAAGGATGGAGAAATGTGAAGTATTTGAAGTAAGCTGAAATAAAATGCTGTCATAGTCTTACCTTCTCTCTGTCTGTGATACAGACCTAGACAGGTTGGACTAGATTTTCCACAGAATTTTTGCTGAAACATTCTGGACTTGAAGGACCACCACAACACTCAAGTGGTTAAAAGAATATGAAGGATCTATGAAAAAATGTAGTTACTGATAAAATATGACATAACAGTTAACTATCTGGAAAGATATATTGGAAGTTGTCTGTGTTATCTCTGAACTATGAGTGCTGGTGAAGCAGAGTCTGAAATCAGAGGGGTCCTGGTCATTAATTAATGTGTTTGCCAAGAAGTGAGGAACCTGATCGTTAAGTGACTGTGGCACTCCTCACATCAATGGCTGCTTGTGTAGGTGGTTGGATTTCTAGAAAAAGACACAGTACACTTCCAGACAGGGCAGGTATCTCAAGTGGAAATGGCTTCCATAGACATGGATGAATTAAAATAGAAAAACTGCATGTGTAGTAGGACAAAGCTACTGGAGAAAGCCCACCAAGGAAAACTCTTGGCTTTCTCTCATGATCATGATCACCTGCTTCTAAAGGAGAAAAGATTCTTTATATGCAGTCACTCTCAAGGGAAGGTTTAGAAAGAAGTTAATATTTCCAAGCATCCATAATATTTCTGTTGAAAATGGAAGGAGAAGAAGAGAGTCTAAGTTGGATTTGGTCTTCTGCTTTTCCTGTCTATTGGCTGAAGAACCTGAAGCTTCTGCAACCTGAGCATTTGCTTTGTGGTTTTTGTCTTTTCTCAGTTCCATATGGCATGGAACTGACTATTAATTGTGGCATATTGATATATGAAATGTGTTTGAACTGGATGTGGATACATTTGATATATAAGAAGAAATTATCTGGTATTACAGTAAAAGTATTCTGCTATTTGTGCTTTATTTTATAGCTGTAGTCTGAGCCCGCAACCTTCTGTCGTCACTACTTACATCTGTAAAGAAAACTCAGCAATGTATGGCACAATAATTTGCTGAAACTGAGGAAAATCCTACCATTTCATAAATAGAAGACAAAAATACCTTTTTTCCTTGGGTACAGTCATGCACTTAGTCCATTAAAAGAATCACTAAAACCATCCTGATGAAAACTGAGTTCAGTCTGGCATTGGAGGGTAGGAAATGAGGGAGGCTGCCCCTTACTCATGCTATCAGCGCATTCCACACTAAGGGTTATAGAGGGTGAGGAGGTAACTGCTGGTGCTGCGTCCTACTTGTTCACATCAGCACCCCTGCCATGCACAGCGGGTGGAGCTGCTCCGCCCCCGCACAGAACCGCCCTCTGCACCGGATAAGGTGGAAATCCGGGCAGGGAGGAAGGGAGATGTGGTCATGCAAGGGAAGACCATGCGGCCGTGGAGGAGATGGAATTCAAGTCTTGTATAAACCCTTGTTTGGCGTTACATAATTTCTAGGGGCTGGGTATTGGAACTTGGGTATTTTCAGACTTTTTTGTTACTTCAGTGCATTACTTATAAGTCAGTTTTAATGCAAGATGAAGGCAACTCAGCATTTCAGTTTCTCAGAGATTATCAGGCACTCAAAAATGGCTTATTGTAAATCTAAAAAGTTTTTTTAAAAATCATTAAATCAGAATTCAATTTGTGTTGTTTATATGTGTTCTCCTAGTTCTGTGTGATCACATGCTGACTGTGTTGTCTTCCAGGCAGATTTTCTTGGTAATGTGTCATCTGTTTGTGTGTGAGGAAGTGTAAAGTGTCTAATTCTTTCTACTGTTTACGTTCATAGAGTAATAACTCTTGTTCTTGAAGCAACTGCTAAAAGCCCCTCTGTGGAAGCACTAGAAACAATTAAATCATCAGTCCTAAATACTTATGTGGTAATGATGTGATACACTTTACAGAACACAGCAAAATTACTTTGGAAAGTATGTCTCTCCTGTGGACTTAAAATTGCTTGCACCATTTCTATAACTGCCAAGGTTTGAAATCTATAAACAGAGACCTCTGGAGAGAGGAATATATTTTAATGCATAAATATATATGCATATACATTGATTAATTTTTTTGGATGATGAAAAGGAGGAATAAGTTGGAAGAGTTGACATAGGAATTTCAGCTTGTTGGTGCTGATAAGATCTGAGGACAACACAGCTTGGATACCTCCACTGTAAAGATAATCTATGTAATATAGATTGTCTAATGTAATAATCTACAAATATTTTAAAATGCAGTTTGCCAGCTCTAGAAGGCACTTGAATTTCTCCAAGAGAGTGCATGTGGTGTGGAAGTACCTCAGCTTAAGGCGGGAGAAGCTGCCACTTTGTTGGGACATATTTTGCTTGGCTGTTTGGGTTGGTTGGAGGGATTGCCTGACAGACAGATCTGCCCCAGTGAAGCTGGGGAAGCGTAGCTGGCCAGGGAATGGATTTCACAGGAAAATCTAAGTCCTGTGCTTTGTTTTGCTTGCGGCGAAGATGGAGTGTCTTGGTTCTGATGACTTTTCAGAGCCTTCCCTGCAACCCTGCAATAGTTCGCTTTATAAACACCAGCACATTGTATTCTAGAGTGGTAGTGTATTTGTTAAGACACCTATTTGCTTGGGAAGTCTTTGCTTATGGGAAGCAGCAGACGTGAAGATCCGGGAAGTGCTGGCAGGCAAAGGGACAACCTGGCACTGCTCCTGGGTGTGTCCCTGCTCATCATTGCTGGACGGGCTCCTCACAGAGGTCCTGCTGCCATCACTTGCTCTCCTTTGCCTTCTGGCAGATGAGTTGGATTGTAGCAAATTATTTTTCTGCTCCTGGAAAAGCCCTCATTTACAAATACAGCTGTTAAAGAATCCAGTTTGTGGCTGTAGGAAGCACTTTAATTTCTTGGTTATGTTTAAGCTGGAAAAATTCTGACTTTTTTTTCTGGAATTTTAGGAGGAAGGCAGCTAGGATTTCTTTGGCATAGCTGTGCAGCACAGATGTATGTGCATTAAAGATATGTTTATAATCTGGTTTCTGACATTCTAATTCAGATACGTTTTTGATTTAACATAAAGAGGTTGATAGCTTTATCAAATGGACAAGAATTGCTTATTTTTCTGGATAGTCTTCAGTATTGTTGAGAAATTAATGGCAATTTCAGAATTTATGAAGGACAAAGAAATTGTATTCACTATTTTAAATAATTAGTTAGAAATAAATGCCTGTGGGTATTAGGTTGCTTCCCATTTTAGTAGAATTAGAGAAAAACTTAACAATTGCTTTCAACTTTTCAGGCAGCCAACATCAAGCGTGAAATGACCTTCCCTGCATTTCAACAGGAGGATGTAAAAAGTGACATCAGTCGAAAACTGCCAGACCAACAGTTTCTCCTGTTCACCACAAAGGAGGAAGATTTTAAAACAGCAGAGACCAAAAAACTAAACAGAGCTCATGAGTATGAAAAGGAAAACACTCGTTCTGTTTGTCTTCTGGAACAGAAGCGCAAGGTTGTTTCTTCAAATATTGATGTGCCTCCAGCAAGGTAAGGAGAGTTGTATTTTTTTTGTTGTGTTTTGTTTTAAGCTTTATTCCTTTTTCTTCCCTGATATTTTTTTTAATGGGATATTAGATACAAGTTTGGTAAACAGCACTATGAACTGCTAAGGCTAGTGTTTGTGCCCAGACAGTCCAAAGTCAATCACAACCTTCCTATTTGAGAGATCTACTAGGAAATTAAAAACACTAGTAGCAGAAAATGAGAGCATTTGCAGAGTAGAACTTCGTATTGCCTTTGCATTGTTTTTGCTTTTAGAATGTGCTGCAGCTGAGGTACTTGGAGAAGAGATTGTTGACTCAGCTCCACCCTGAGAAGTAATCATCTAAATTAGACACAGAATCATCTTACCTGCTAGCAATTTATTTTTCAAATTTTTTTGCTGTCATACTTGCAGACACTTTACACTCATTGGGTATTCTGTGTTGCAAGATGACAAGTGCTTTTTCCTTCTCTTGTTCGTGTTCATGTTAGCATCAGTCTGTCTGTAAAGATTTCTGCTTAATCTGCCTGGTAAATTTATTTGCACATAATTCAGTAAAAGGCCTTTCAAGTTTATGATGCCACTTAAAAAATTTGTAGTCAAAACAGATGTTTAGTTTTTCAGTTTGTTGGCTTTCTGAAAACCAACATAACCAGCAGGTTCTACCATATCATCCAAAACAGGAGGACTTGTTGTTTTTCTCTGGCTGTCATAGATGTCACTTGCACTGAGTCCATGAGCATTTTTACATGATTCTCCCCCCATATATATGTAGTAAAAAGCTATGTATTAAAACCTTAAAATGTTAGGATACTTACTTGAGATTTTCACTAGTGATCAACCCTGTAATGTTTGAGTGCCCTTCTCATTCATCCTCTGTGACTCAAAGCAAATAGGATCACGAGAGAATGTAGGTCAGGAGGGACCTCAGGAAGTCACCTAGGCTAACCTTCTGCTCAAATCATGTCAGCATTTCAATTTAACAACTCAGGCCACTAAGGTACACGGTTTAAGTGCATTTTTGTGTGATTTCATGAAGATAATCCACTTGAAGTAGTAGTCGAACTCCCATTTTCTATAGCTACGAGATCATCCTTCCTTGGAGGGATGGATATTTTTTCCCCAATGAGCTGGAAAAGAAGATGAATAAACATCTTTAATGCCTTCTTAAGGCTAAGTGTGACACCAGTTGTGAGCACAGGATACTTAAGATGATAGGAAATAAGTTCAGTTACAAAGGTGTGTTCTAAAGTTGTTCTTTCCTTCTGTATGTATTTTGTTGGGAGCATAAAAATTACTCTGTTACGTTGTGTGTTTTCAGACATGCAGGTTGAGCTCTTCTGCATTAGCAAAATTAAAGAATGAAGTAGGAGAGAAACCTGGAGTTTATGTTCAATAGCATAATAAACGTTTCAGTCATTCTTGCTACATATTTCCAGTCAAGCTTAAGTTTTGCCCTGAAGCTGAGGTGAATTATTGGGCCATTTGTCCACAACTGATGGGAATAATGCTTAAACCTTTGCTTGGAGATCTTCCTAAATATTTACTGCTGTAATGAAGGGGAGCATCCAGTCTCTCTTCCTCGACGGCACAGTTTGATTTCTAAATCGCCTTCTCCAAGAAGACTCCATGCATTTAAACTTTGTTGCCTCTTTCTAGGCCCCTTCCAGTCTGCTGTCTAGGACTGTGCTGAGAGAGTTGCATGTTACCCAGAGGTGAATTCCTCTTTCCTTTGCCTCCTGGCAGGACTTGTTGGGTCAACTGTCCTCTCTTCTGATGAGAAAATCCACCTGCCTTCACAGATTTGTTATACCCAGTTGTGGAAGATCATGTTGAATTAATCAGATAATGTTTACAATTACGTGGGACAAATAAGGGGTTTAATATGGTCTTAATTTCTTAATGTTACATACACCCTCTTTACAAAAACCCAATTTTTTTTATTTTGTAAAGAGCGTGTATGTAACAATAAGTGAAAGTGAAGCTTGTTACTTATTTTATTTTAAAACCTTAGTGGAACTGAGAAGGTTACCCATTTCATGTCAGATGCCAAAGTGAAAGATAACATTGAATTTTGCAGTATCCAAGTAAACTCATGACAGTATTTAAGTGATTTTAAGACAGAAGTTTATCATAGCCTCAGATTCATTATTAACAGGAGCATATGGGTATGTCCAAAAGAGCTCTGAAAAAGTGGTTGCAAAAGAGCTTTTAAGAGGTAAATAAATATACTTCACTTTGACCACAAAATAAAACAAAGGCCATCCCTTCTTAGCTGTTTTTAGGGATCTCAATGAATAAGAATGGAAATCTTTGTGAGGCACCGTATCTAAAATAACTAACAGTTCAGCAAAACACTAGCATAATGTTTCTTGGAGGCATTCAGCTTCAGGGCTTTCATTATTGCTTATAGACGCTGAAATTTTAGAAATGCAAAAATATCTTGACTGAGTCCTAATGTTCTGTGTGATTGGTAGTCAGTGCATGGAAATTACAGTAGATGTAACAGTGGCCATCTGATGTGCACATGCAGGAGAGTGGGAAACCAGTGGAAGCAGTGACACTTCAGAGTTTTACTTTCCAGTTATATCTGGGAAGAAGGGTTAGATCCACACTAATTAATAGTGCAGCAGTTACACACTTAACTGGAGCCTGGCAGGTGTGGGCTTCTGCTGTTGCATTTGGAAGAAGGACTTGAACTGGGGTCTCTGCTGTACAAAGGTGTCTTTGTTGTCAAAGTGATGACATATTCAAGCTGCTTCATAGGGCAGCTCTTCAAGGTAATAGTGTCAGGCTAATATTTTAAATAAATATTAAATAATAAATAATTAAATATTAAATAATATTTTAAATAAATATTTTATTTATTGCAGAATTTTTAAGTTCATTGTTTACATTTTCTATTTCATCTTGTGAAAATACTACAGACATTTCTCTCTGTGTTATGTCCTGTCCTGGAAGTGTCTTTTGGGTTAAGACAGGAGGAGATCATGACTTTTTCGTAATGATTTTTATTTTTGGAATGCAAAAAATGAAATGACAGCATTAATTCTTTCCCTTCTCAGATTTCTTCATTTGGTCATTTTGAACAAAATTTATCTGAGCTAAATAGTGTTCCTTCTTCTGAAATGCAGATAAGCATAAATGAAACTGTTCAGCTTGAGCAAATGAATTACTGGATATAATGAGGAAACTTAAATTCTTTCTTTTTCTTTTAAATATTGAACTTATTGTCAGTTTTTGTGCATAAAGGACTACAGTCTTAGAAAAAGGGGTCTGGCTTTGAACTGCAATTACCTCTGAGAATTGAGATGTTATCTGTTGAAGAGAGAAAAATACACTTTTGGTTGATCTCTAATTCAAACAGCAGCAATCAGCCAGATCCATGGATCTGAGTGGTGAAAGGCCATTTTGTAAAAAGAGAGTGTTATCGCTGGGACTAATCACCTTGTCTGGTGGACAGAAGCACGCCCATGTCTCCCAGTATTTCAGGTAGCTACATCTGTAGAGGTCAAATGTAATTAGAGATGATGTCCCCAGTAGGCAGAGCTGTGGAGGTTAACAGGGCCTTCTTGCTCATTTGTATTTTCTTCAGTTACTCACCATCATGCAGACATAGTTCCAAAGCCTGTCAATAAGAAAGACACGAAAGAGCCTACACTGCTGATACAGAGGGTGTGAGGATGTGAGGAGGGACCCAGTGCAGGTCAGGTACGCAGGGAATGGCTTCTACCTCTTGGAAGAATGAGGATAGAAGGGTGGGTGGTAGAGAGCAGGGGATGAAGTTTCCTTTTTTTGAGTAAAATGTGAGAAAAAATGTCTGAAAATGGTAGTGGTGTTGAAGGCCCTTTAAGACTGAAGTGTTTTGACCCATGGGAGCTGGAAACCCTTCAGAACTGAAATTAATTAGTGTCAGAGGAGGTCCTGTCAGGTGTTCTAGAAGGTACTAGGCCAGCATCACTTCTACCCCTCTGATGGGTAGGAGGGTTTGAATAAATAAACAGATTTTCTTTTGTTTGTCTTCTGCTAGATGATCTCAGAATATTGTGAAATTTGTATTATCCTCTTGATACATCATTCTCCTTTTCCCCAGTCCTTCTGTACTCAGTTGTCTCTGAAGAAAAGAACAAAAGATAAATTTTCTGACTACCTTTTTCTACATAGTTTGTACTCCTAAAGGACAAGCCACAGCTAAATGTCAGCTGCCTAAAGAATTCCTTACAGTATTAAAATAGTTATTGTGCAATAAACCCTAGTTGCTGTGCTCTTCTGTTTCACTACTGTCAAGCAGTGACATTTGCCATGGCAATAATACATTGGATTTTGCTATCTTCTGATGCTTTTATGTTAAAAAAGCTGCTTTATTACTGTGAAATTAATTTTTATTCCTGTACCTATATTTTATCTACTAATTAGTTTATATTTTATCTACTAATTAGTTTATAATTTAATGGAAAAATTTATGTAATAATGAAAGTAAAGTAAATTAAATATCTCTAGGAATTCTCTCCGACATTGTCTCTTTAGGTCTTTGTAGAATAGCTACAGAAAGCTGGGGTGAAACGAATTTCAGCCATGTTTCCTGACGATCATTATAAAGAAATAGTACAGATGGTGATGTATTTTCATCCCTAAATGATTTTCTTGCCTGGTCTCTCCAGGAACATAGCTCTGGGCTGCCTTCTGATTAGAGCATGCTGTTGATCTGTAAGGCCTGCTGGGCATGATTGATTATGCCCGTGCATTCCAATAGAAACATTTGCATATTTTCATAGCCAAAACTCTCCAGGAACCTGACTCCAAGATCAAAAGCAGTGTCTGCTTAACTATGATAACCTCACTGGAAGGACTTCCCAATCTGCTTGTAGAGGGAACAACTTGACGATGAACTTGCGCTTTCCTGTTTATCCAGAGGTGGTGTTTATTCTGAGATTGTCTTCTATTACTTTCCATCTGTTTTAGACTTGTCTTCAGTTCTCTTGGGGGAGCTTTTTTCCTGTATCTCTCACAACTTTCACTGAGGGGGTTGATGGGGCAACTTCAGAGGGCATCAACTATTTGTTGGCTGCTGAGGATTTTTAGTCTAATTGGGTGACAACAAAAGGCCAAGAAACCAGACTGTGCTTCAGGTCTACTGACTGTAGGTCTGTGAGCTTCTGAGCCCTCTTCCCTGCTAGCCCAACAGCTTTTCATGGAGATGTAATATTTTCTGCCATTTTTTCACAGTCCTGTATGTTGAGTCTCCTGTTTCTTAAGTTTCATTTTCTGTACATTCATGCTAGTTAGAAACTTTAATAACAGTTGTTTTTATATAAAGAAAACTACTCCCAGAATCATTCCCCTATTTCAGAGCTGTAAAAATTCTGATAGTTGGCAATACCATGCATTTAATAGCAGCTTCTCCAAATATATGCACCACAAAATTATTGAAGTAGTAAATTGTTGCTTTGTTTGCTACACTTGTTTAGTTAAATATGTGTGCAGCTTGATTGAATTTTACCCAGTTGGTCAGTAGAGCTTGATTATGTTTAATATTGATGGTAAACTGCTTGTCATTGTCTACTACAAAATGGTGTAGTGCCTTCTAGGATCAAACTGTTAATGGGGAAAAAAAGTCTTATCCAAAGAGCAATCAGAGAATGGGTCTGTTAGCATATTTTGAAGTAAAAATCTATATATTTCTTGATACTGTTTTCTAGTGCTACATTTCTTTTGCATTCTAGAAGTACTTTAGATATCCTTTGAGCTCTGGATGCGTTTAGTCTGTCTGCAGTATGCAAAAGCAGTGTAGCAGAAACTTCTTTGAAAACGGTAGGTTAAATTGCTGATAAAAACTCTGCAGATAGTTACCACAGAGCCAAACCACAATTCCAAAAATCACCTTGCTCATCTGGAAGGCCGTCTTCAGGTTAGTTGCCTGGGTGTGCACAGTGTTTGTTACTATGATAGCTGAACCAGCTTCCCATGATGTTGAGACACATGACAGCATTCCTGACAGCTTGCAAGCTGATGGAAACTCACCTTTCAAGTGGTGAGAAGCATCAAGTCTCACGTATGCTAGGGAGCAGAGTAGGACTGTCCCATTTTAAGTGTGGCTGACCACTGGTATGGTTAAAGTTGCTATAAATAAGCTTGTATTTCCTAGCTGGTGATACGGACTCAGGCGTCACTGTTCAGAAGTCTCCACTGCCAGAGAGCCACAGCAATATGCTGGATAGGATCGTTTATTGAAAGAGGTGAAGCATTCCCAGCTGTAGAAAAATTTGCTCTAAAATTGTGCATAAGGTATCTTTATTTTTCAGTGGACCTTTGTCAGTTCCCCCATTTCTCTCCTTTGTGCTGTGCTGTGTGCAGATTTGACACTTTAAAGATATTTCATGCTTGACTGTGTTACTGACATCCCCACTACCATCATGTTCAATCAGTTGCAGCTTCTAAAGGAACCAGTTGTCTGACCAGTACAATTTATTCTTTCGTCACTTGTCTTGGATATGCCGGATGGCCTATCCAGCAGGATTTTGCCAACATAATTTACTTGTTAAAGCACAAATTTTGGATTAGTTAACATTTCTCTTGAGGTATTTTTTCCCAGTAATGTTTGAAGCAGAAGGAATATTAATCTCCTGAATAAAGAAACGTGCTCTTGCTGTTCTTTACTTGTAATGTTTCATATTTGATAATGATTCTCACACAATGGGGCATAATGGCAACTATGTGTGATTGTGGGTTTTGAGCCTGGTTTACCGTAATTGATTCAGTGAGAGCAGGATGTGATTTAAGAGGGATAGACCTAACAAGGATACAGATAAAGTTTACTTCTCCTGAAAAAGTGATTCTCTGTTTGGTGGGACGTTTTGTAGCACCTGGTCAGCACACAGACCTCTTAGTTCATTGTTCCCAGGTTTCCATAGTATTAGTGTTAGAAGAGGGAATTTTAACGCCAGCTAGTGACTTTAGCCATCTGGATTTTTGGCCAGGGTTAGTTTCCATTTTTTTTAACTGTGGACTTGCTACCCAGTGAAAAATGAAATGTGTGAAAATTTGATGGTGCAATTAAGTGTGGTAAAGCGAAGTTGCTCTACTGCCTGACATTGGAGTCTGTATTATTTTAGATAATTATTATTTTCAGATGGAGGCTTTGCTTGTGCATGTGTATATATGCACACATAAATACGTTTCCCATTTCTCTAGGAAATCCTGCATTCAAAGCACTGCTTTGAAGATTTGTCTTCATCTGTCGAAGTACAACTACTTCTCTTAAAAATCTTCTTCCACTGGTAGCTGGTACAAAAGGCTACATAATTTTATCTGTGTGATGGAAGTTGCCAACAGACAGTGATCTCATTATGAAGCAAATTTCAATGAATTCCTCAAAAGTGGCACAGAGGAAAAATGTGTCCCTAATCTGCAGTGACCATTAGGCGCTGGTTCGTGAACAGCTGCATTCAGTCAGCACTACTGCTCTCTGTGTTAGCCATTGATGTGAATGCATGGCTTGTTCTCAGCTCTTCAGTTCCCTTAAAAAATGAAGTGTAATTTCAAAACACTCTTCAACAGCAGGCAATATTCAATAAGAGTAATTTCTTTGTGATTTGTGTTAGCTGTGGCACAAAAAAATTCCTCTTGAAATGCCATCTGTGCTGAGAAAAAGAAAAAAGTCAATGGGTACATGGTTCGTAACTTGTGTATCTATGAAAAACGTGCAAGAATGGGCTACTGTATATATGGCTACACAGATTATACACATCATACCTATGATCATAGCTATAATTTTATTTAAATGCTGTAAAAATTAGAATATTTTAGTTTCTTCAGTCGTATTTGATGTTGTATCACTGAGGTAATCAAAGACAAATCCTCCCTTTCTAAGAGAAGTCGTGTCACTGACAATTATTTGTAAAATATTTTTAGAAGTTTTTGTCTTAACTCGTTTAGCATCATATGGATAAAAATGTTCATTTTACACGTTTTGAAAAAAGGAGATAGGAGGCATTGCTTTTCTCCATTTATAGTAATATGCTTGCATTGTGTGTCCGGGGAGTTATAAGTATTTTGTTTGTATCCCTAAGACACTACAATGAAACTCCTATGACTCTTATTCGTGTGGTATGTAAGCCATATAAGTAGTTTGTATAGAAGAAAGGCTATTTTAAGATGTCTTTTATTAATAACTATAAGAAATATTTATGTTATCATTTATATGCATCAGATACCTGTTTTGCTTATTACTACTTCGGATTTTGTGACAATAAGAGTGTTGTCAAAGAAGGGAGCACGTAGTCACTTTAAAATACCAGTATCTAGATTAGGATATGTATGTAAATTAGATTTTTCTAAGGGGCTATTTTTTTTGAAGCAGAACCCCATCTTCTTGTGATTCTGCCAATCTGCGTGGTTTAATATAATTTATAACTCTTCTCTCTCAAATCACTGATCATTTTGAGAACATGGTTGAACAGAAGTGATGCTAGATACACAAGGTCTGCATGAAGCCTCTACAAGTTTTGATCAGCTGTTAGTCTTTCAAAAAAGATACCATCTGTTTTTGTTACTGAAGCAGCACTCTGTAACATGGTATTGCACCACACCTCTACTACATGTGGAAAGCTTAGCTCCCTACTTGGATAAACGGCTACTCTTTGGAAGCTTGCAGAAGTTTAACCTGATCACAGTTTCCTTGAGCCAACAATAAGAAATAGTTTTTGTTCTTCAAGTATGATAGTCAAGCTCAATACATAAAGAGCTTTCTAATTTTGCATGGGTCTCTATTTTAAATTCTGCTGTAAGAATTCCTGCAGGTGATCTGATACTGTGACCTCAGCCCATCTGTGCTTAGTACCCAGTGACCGAAACAGAGGTAGTAGCATCTTCGGAGGACTGGGGGAAGCTGCTTAGAATACAAACGTCTGGTACTAATTGTCCCAGCAGAGAAGATACATCCCAAACTACTTTGCTTCTTTGCTCTTCCATCAGTAGAGTAAAAATGAAATGAGACATTTTGCTAAAAATATTTAACATTCCCAAGCAAATGTATATTTACACTCTGCATAAAACCAATATTTGGAAACATTTGTTTGTTCTCATTTTGGGATAAAACATTGTCTCTTAGTGGCTGCATATGTGATAGCCTCCTTGGGGAACCGAGGGAAAAATATAGAATAAAATTGCCAAAATACAGTAGCAAAATTTTTCCTTGATTATACTAAATACTAGGTGTCTGAGTGTTGTCCTTCCTTCTCTCCACGGTCCTACCAGAAGCCCGCATATGGCTGGACAACTGAGCTGTGTTATCCTGTGGAAATAGTTGTTCTCTGCAGCATCAATGCTAGCATACTGCACTGAGGCTGCTGCTGTGTTGACACATGTATTTTTTGATAGTGATGGCAGTATTCCAGATGGTAAATGGAGTCAATAGCCAATTGATGCTTTTAGTAAATTATTCTTATATTGTAAGTTGTTGTAACTGTTGCTCCTAGTTTGATTTGGTTTGTTACCCAAAACTTAATGTCATGGCTATTTGTTTGAGGAGGAAGAGAGGGTGATATTTTCACGGGTAGCAGATGTACTGTCATTATCATCAGCTTATAATGCAGTGTAGAGCATTTGTTTACGTAATGCTTTCCTCAGGAAAATCTCTGTTAAATACTTTGTTGTCTTAATTTTGTATGTGAAGGACATTCTTCATCCCATCCTGTGTTCCCAAGCTTATGCTCCCTGCTGTGTACATTAATTTGGATCATCTCTTTTGTTTTCACTGTTTTTGTCCAACTGGTTCCTCCCTTGAAGGTAGGCAGTGGTATAAGGTGTTAAAAAAGGCATTAGTACTTTCCTACACACACATACACAGTGCCGCATATTGCACTGTCACCTGATGACTTGGTGTGAGGAGGGAAAAGATGATGGAAAGGGTGTGCTGGGCCTATTTTGATATTTCTTTCTAATGAAAAGTGTCTGTGTAAAAAAGTTTTGATGTCACTTTCTTATAGGCCTTATAGGCCTGTGCTGATGCTTTAGAAAGAACATTTTGGCTGCTCTTTCCTAGCTTAACTCCTCACAACCGCATGCTGAAGTCATGGACCTTTGTCAGTGTCCTCTTGGACTAAATGATTTGTTCTTCTCTCTAATAAAAAGGCTATTAGTATGGGGAATGTTTATGTTATCTCTTGCTTCTCAGTGTTCCTTAATTTATTTTATATAATGGCGGTTGCTTTTATGAGGTTCACTGGGCTCTTGGCTCCAAGATTACAGATGAATAGTTCTTACAGTAAGTGCAAAGTAGCTATTAAATGTTTATGGATGTATATATACACACACACACACATATATATATATATACACATTTAAAATTTGGGATAAGCATTTGTTTGGTGACATACTTGTGTGCTCATCTCTAGTATCTTGAGAAATGTCCTCCTGATAGTTAATCTTTCTAAATTAATGTTACTACTTCAAGTACCTATCTAGAGTACTTTTAGATCACAGGAATAATAACAGCAGTAGTAAAGATCTAATCAATGTTGAAAGCCCTTTAAAATATGTCACATAAAAAGGCTTGTGGTTACACTTATTGTATTTTGTGGTATATATTTTATGATGATGTTGACAGAAATCCAGGGCATTACAAAGGAAGATACATTACTCTCTTGCTAATCTCTGAAGAAATTATTTGCAGGGGAATGCACAATTTTGTCATTTTATTATGTTCTGATCTCAGTAAGAAGCTTTAAGAGAAAATCTGCATTGAATGCATAATATGGGTCTTACCAAACTAGATACGTATTGACATATATTAAATCATTAACATTGAAGCAGTTCAAAACCAAGCTTTCACATCATTATTTAAGGCATGATATACATGTCTTGTGTTGGTCCTACAGATAGAAGTTTTGAATTACATTATGCAACAAATGTTCTTAGTTATCTTTGGTTGGGTTTTTTTCCCTTGGGATTTTTTTGTGGCAACCTGTTGTGCAGACATCCAAACTGCTCACAGTGTTAATTGAGTTTGCCTGTCATTATTATGGCAGAGAAATATGAGATAGCATTTCTGCAGTGAAGAGTTGGATTTGAGCGCCAGGGTAAAACAGTTG
This sequence comes from Picathartes gymnocephalus, assembly GCA_013390045.1. NCBI lineage: Eukaryota > Metazoa > Chordata > Aves > Passeriformes > Picathartidae > Picathartes > Picathartes gymnocephalus. The sequence goes on from WEKY01036021.1 coordinate 255,255, forward strand.
CTGTGAAAGAAACCATGAGGGCTCAGTAGATGCCCCACCTACCAGTGCTACCCATCCGTCTGTAGCTTCCTTCTGTGGGACAAGGACCGACGTCTCAGCAGCTGCTGCCCCTCAGTCATGGTTGCAGCTAAGCCTCCAGAGCAGTAGATGTTGGTCTCATTTTACCAGTGAAATCCCTCCCCAAGATGGAGGGGCTGCCTGGGTACAGCTGAGGAGACTCTGGCTCCTAGGTAGTTTTTAGGGTACATGTTATGTATATAAGGGTAAAATACAACCCTTATAAACGGGCTGCAATTCATCACAGTACTTTAGTGTCATTAGTACCTTTTAAAGTACTGTTGGCTGTTGTTATTTGCCTCTCAGTGATCTTAGAAGGATGGCTTGCTCATACTTGCTACAAATGTATCAGAAACAGGAAATATGAAAGATAAAATCTTCAGCTGGACTTCAAAACTGAAAGCAAGCTGTCCTTCGGTTCATTCCTGTATTGGGGGCAAATACGTAGCCATTCTGTGTGTTTCTGCCTTTCTTACCTATTTTTTAAACTTAAAGCTTGTCTGAGCTGAATGCATCCCTTGATATCCTGGGAATTTAGCATCTGGCCTAGAGTGCACTCCTGCTTTTTAAGATCTGGCTCACTATTCTCTACAGCCTCCCACCTTCCGCTGTGTATTCTCCTCCTGCCACTTGTTCTCCCCAGGTTCCTTCTGTGGGTGTGCCTCTTCTTTTGCAATACCTTAAGACCACCAGCCACTCTCCAAACCTCACCTTCTTTGAAATACTTGACATTGTTCACAGTCACTCCTCTAAAGCATTCCCTTCAGTTCCAGTGAGGAAAAAATTCTTCCACTGCAAAAGATACACCTCAAATCATCTTATGCTTCTGTGATGTATTCTATAAACAGTGTATGGAATAAATTGTATTATGCTTAATTAAGGAATTACATAGTTCCCATATTATGCACTAAGTTTATTTGTGTGCCTGGAAAATATCCAACCTTTCCCTGCCCCACCACCTTGTGAAGGATGGCTTCTGAGAGCTGTGCAAGCTTGTGGAGGGAAGGAAGTAGCTGGGGAAAAACAAATCTGGCTAACTACATGCATAAACCCAGTTGCCATTTTTTTGCTACTATTTTCATGAAATTACCAACATTTGGTATATGATTATACCCAATTTTTATTTGAGAGAGAGCAGTGAACAACAGACAAAAGTTCAAAATCTGCTTTGGTTGGTGGGAAGTATCTTCATGTCTGTGAGCTAGCCAAAACTAACAGACTTTAATAGGCAAGGGCAGATGTGTATACATGCTAGGATATGTTTTTACACAACAGTAAATCACCGACAGGATAATTAAAATTTGCTGAGTAACGCCTGTGGTGAGGCCACAAACAACATGCACATTATTTTCTTTATGTAAGCAGTGAGGGACAAATTGTTTCCCATTTCTGTAAACAGTACAACCTAAAGAAAACACTGGACTTTGAAGAAGCTTATCTTTCTAACTACAAACAGAACAAATAAAAAAATAACCAAGCTAAAAAATGCTAAACACAAAATCCCAAACCAAGCCCCACGAGCCAAGTGAAAGATAGACAGCCAAAAGCCTGGAGAACAACCATTATGAACACATGGCTAATTTCCTCTGTTCCCAAACCAGTTTTGCCAGTATATATTGCTCAGTGTAATAAGTTGGGTTTGTTCAGGCTACACCTGAGACAAAACACTCACATTTATCTTTAGACAATGACAGTAGCCCACCAGTCAGCCAGTTCAGCACAAATGTGAGTGGATATCTGTTACAGAAATTACATTTTATGGGCCTAAGGGTACCTTGCTTCCTCCCAGCAAACAAAACTAGGCCCTTTTTAGGCTACTGGGAAGTGTTGTTCATTGCAAGTAGGGCAGCTCTCTCTGGAAGACAGACTGGAGATGGGAGTGAGCAGTGCCAGGGTGTACATGCAGAGGGCTGCTCTTTCTCTGCTGAAGCAAAGGGACTCTGCCGCCCTGCAGCCTCTCTAGTTGATTTCAGTGAAAGCAAAGTGTGACCATCATCTGCAGTACCCAACTTGCAGAGAAAGGTTATGGAATTGATAAAAGACGTTAGAGAAATCTAAAGATTTTCCTTGGAACATATGTGTGTATACGTACATAGAGTGAACTCTATACATTAGAGTTTATCTTCATGGCAAAATGGATATGCTATCATTACTGCAGAGCCTTGCCTTGTTGATCGACAGAATTGATGTTGTTTTAGTGGAAAATATTTGAACAGATTTTAACAACCTTAAACTCATACCATGTTCTGTTTAAAAAATATGCAAACTCTATTGCTTATGATATGCATGACTGCGTATTTTATTTCTGGTGTATTGCCATATTTCCTGTATCATCATCTATGCCAAATAATTGCTCACTTACTACACTGGTAGCTTAAATACTGTTGCCTCAGAGATGTGTTTAGAAAATATGATAGATACTGGCATAATATGATTTATAGCACTGGAATAGAATAATCATAGGTTAAAAGTCCTTCATGGGGCATATAGATCATGCAAGATCAGTAGTATTTACCCCTTTTAGTAACTGTTTGTCTGATCTGTTCTTGAAAGTCTGTACCTGTTGGTAGGTTATCATTTAGAAGGGAAGTCAGTTCCAGGATTTAAATACTTTTTCTACTATAATTTTTTCCAATTACAGCTAAAACCTTCATTGTTTTTGCATGCATTGCCTCTTCTCCATACCCCAGTGGGCATGGAGAACAATAGAACCCCTTCTTTTTGTTTGTTTGTTTATTTATTTATTTATTTATTTATTTATTTTCTCTGCTATCATTTTACATAGTGGGACACCTTTTATCCAATTCCTATTTAATATAGGTTGCATGAATAAAGTTGAAAATGAGCATCCCATGGGTGATAATCCCATTTCATTGTGTCATAGATGTTCAGGCTCTGACCTTCTGCCAAGGGATTGAAGCACCCTCTGTGAAGCTGGGGGGCCGTGTTTGGGATGGGAATGAGACTGACACCAGTCAGCAGATACACACAGTGGCAGAAACCCTTGACCATGTTGCAAGCAGGAACCAAATATGCCTGTGGTTTCTGTGTTGCTCATGAGGAATTTTGTTATGCCTTTTAAGTATCTATATTTTCTGTGGTTTTATTATTATTTTTCCCCCGCTGCCTCTTTTCTTCAGTTTTAACACAGAAGGCAAAATAGTGGTGGAGAGGATTAGAGAAGCTCTACAGCTGGTTCAGTACCTGTGTGAGGTTAGGGAGTAGAATAACCAGGTGAGATTGATGGCATTTTAGTGTGCTGATAGAAGTAACCTGTTCTGAAAACTGAATCCAGCACTTGTTTTTCCACACTGATGCATTGTATGGGCACAGCTTGGACCTGACCCTATCTGCTGTAGTTCATGTATGGTTGGAAGCCAAGAAGAGCACTTTTATCCACCAAAAAACGGCACTTAAACTGGTTTGGAGAAGGCATATCTGTTGTTCACTTGCAAAGCAGTAGTCTTATCACCACTTCTTGCTCAGCGATTTAAACTGAGTAGGCTCTTTTTTATAATGCTTAATATGCTTCAGCTGCTCTTTCTGCCCCTACCTCCTTCCATGTTCCCCAAAATCTATGTAGGCTCCTGACAGCAGAGTGCTGCTGGAGTGAGGGAGGCTTGCTTTGAAGATTCAGCGCTTTGAACACAGTTTGTTTACAGCAGGTATAAGGCAGAAGCATTGTTTTACACTCTAAAGGAACAGGGAAGTTGGCAACCATCCATCTGTGCAGCTTCGAAATGTGATTACTATTTGTTTGAATAGTGATGCACTAGATAGGTTTTGACAAACTCCAGATTGCACAACAGTGTTGATGAAGCATACATTTATGTAAGCGTGTATATGTGTGCATAGTATAGATAAATATATATGCATATCTGTAAAGCCTTGTGAACATGAATTCAGAAAGTCTCTGGTTTAGATGAATCTTAAGAGTCACTTCTATTTTCCCTTCCCCCCATCCAAAAATACTTTGATTGTCTTCTGTGGGAATTGGTTTGAAGTTAGACCTGGGAACTGTTGAACAGATGACCCACTGTTAAAAATGAAGGACCATTACCCAGGTATTTTCAAGTGCATCATCCAGTTGAAACTCATGTCCTCCAGGAATTAATCACTCTGAGAAGGGCTGCTGTACTAACTACATTTGGTGCAAATTGTTTCCCATTTATTTTCCCTTGTTCATGTCTGCACACAGTTACATACTTATATACTGCAGCACAGGTAATTAATGTGCTGTGTAATTTAGGAGAGATGATTTTTTGCTTTTTAAATGAACTTCAGGCATACAGAAAGAGATGACTGTTTTAGGGGAAGGGGTCTGCTTCAGTGTGTATAGGACAGCAACTGTGCTGACAGTAAAAGTAATAGCTCTTTGTACAGCATTTTTATGATTCAGTGCTGTACAGACACTAACATGCTCTAAGCTGGGAACACTAAGCAAAACCACTTTTAAGATGTTCAAGAAGCAATACAGCAGGAGAAGTGGCTTCCCAGCAAGGCAGGGGCTGTACTAGCATTAAAAGTCAAGACTTCTTGACAGCCAGCCCTACTCTCCTTCTAGTTCCCAACAGGCAGCTTCTCTTTCTGACTTTTATGCCCAATTTACACTTCCCATCTAAAGTCTATTGTTCAAAATTCTGCCTCAAAGTTGACTTGAAAAATAGGGAAAAACCTCTGATCCAAACACAAAGCAAAATACCTTCTACTCCAGATGAAGTCTTACATTCTTAAAAAAAAAATCTGTACCACTCCTGCCTGTATGCCTAATGAGCTTTGAAAAGTCCTTGGTTTCTCTTAGATGTTAAATTACTTTTTCTTTTCTCATATTTGGATTCAAATGATGGTCAAAAGCATGCATTCTGAAAATGTAATTTATTTATTTAAAACCTTTTATCTTCAGGTGTTTAACACAAGTTATGTAAAATGTGGCTTCAAAGCAGCTGAGCATCCAGACTTGCTGTTGTCCCGGGCATTTTGTGGTGACACTTGTGCATCAGTTTATCAAACTGAATCATCCACTTTCTGAAAATGATGGGCTAAGTGAATTGTCTGGGTTGACACAAGGGAGTTCCTAGCCTTGGCAGTAGATTCTGACTCTGTCCTGCTGCACCATAGCAATTTTAGGTTATTGCCAATCTCGCTGATAAGTCCAGATAAGGTGTTAGATAGCAAATTTTAACAGTGATCTGGCAATGAAGAACTGAGATTTTAATGTTTTTATCTGGTTTAAAGCCCATTTTGCAGTCATGTTGGTCTTCAAACAGAAGAGTGTGATTTATGGCAGTTGAGATTTAAAATAAAAATAAAACCATCATTCATTCTTCTATTGTAGTTTACTTTATGAAGAGGTTAGCATCTGTGATACCAACCGTTGCACCTCACCCAAATATAAAAGTAAACAGCAGAGTGTACATTTTTTTGGGAAGAAAATACATGGTCATGAGTTTGTTATTCTCCACAGCTCAAGCCACAGGAATGAGCTGGATGATTCCTCTGCCGCTATGAGCTGGGGGGGGTTCAAAGCATGTGTACTATTTTCAGCAGTTATGCATTTATCAACCTAAGCTACATGAAGAATTACTAGAAGTGGGAGAGTTAAAATGGGATGTAGAGCATGTGTGTGTATTTTATAAGTATATATAAATACATACTTTATAAATAAACAGTACAACAGAAGGATACATGTCAGTCACAGTGGTAGAAGTGGCTCTGTTACAGCATCAGTGGTTCCTACACCATTGCTGGTCTCTTACAGTGTTCTGCTTTTGTTCAGCAAGACTCTCCAAACTAAGCATCCCATCATAAGCATTGACTAGCATGAAAATGCTTAAAAGATTCTAATCTCATTGGATAAACTAATATTTTTAGTCGACATAATGAGCCAAAGAAAACAAAATTGTGTTTGAAATATGACTGTCTGCTGTTAGACAAAAGAAGCAGGGATAAATCAGCCTAAGAAAATGTCATGGTAAATGACTGATGTGATGGTCTGAAGCAGTGTATTAGTGTCCTGCAGTTGTTTATCTAGCAGCAGATATTATATTAAGTTTGGAGTAATGGAAAAGCTGTATTTAACCAATGTGAACCTTCTCTTACAGCAGATGTTAGGGACATGCAGAGCTTAGAAGAGCAGAGAAAGCTTTTTTCTGATTATGCTGATGCTATTTAACTGGAGAGTAAGCATACTTAAGAACTAACAGTAACTTGTTTGTGTTTTATATAGAGTAGAGCTGTGCTTTGGTGAATTGGTGATTTTCCCTGTTTAACCAGGCCAGCCCAAGAACTGAGCTGCTTTTCTCTTTGCATCACTAGCACATTGAAGAGAAACTGTAAAGGCAGGAAAATGAAATGTCTGGTGAGAAGGTGCAATTTTGTCCTTTATGATGGTTTCTGAAATCCTGCACTAGCCAGGGAGCCCTTCTGCTCTGCCCATTGGCATTTCAGCACCTCTGCTGGAGCCTCCATGTCTCTTCAAACTTTGTCCTACAGATTGCATATTTTGTTCCCTGGGGATCCCTCCCATTTTCACATCTGGATGTGTTTCCTAGTCCACTGGTGTCCTGGTTTGAAGGACAGGTGTCTGCTAAGAAAGGCAGGAGCCTCCCTTGGAATGGAAAATGTAAACCCCTTCCCTCCGAATTATTGTAATTTTGAAATTAATGGGGCTCTCAGGCAAAGATGTGGGAATAGGAATAACAGTTCTTCACTAGTATTTATAATAAAGTAAACAAACAACAACTCCTATGGCATTAACAACAAAATAGAACCAGGAACCCGGTCCCAGCCCTCTGGGCCTGCAGGCACTGTCCCCTTGGGTGCAGTGATGGTCACAGCCAGCAGGGGGCGCTGGTGGCGCTGGGTGGGCAGGGCAGGTGCGATGATTCCCCTGCGGCTGCAGGGGGCGCTGTGGCGCGAGCTCCAGCAGCGCGTGGCAATGGCGGCTCGGCCGGGACGGGGTCCCGGTGCCCCAGCAGAACTCTTGGAAACAGCAAGCTGGGACAGCAGGACATCTCAGCAGGCAGGGGGAGCGGGGCTGCAGCGCAGTGAAAACCCAGAGCAGTAACGAAGGAGTGGCAGGGAGCGGGACAGCAGCAGCCCGGCTCCCAGCAGGGCAGGGAGAGGCGAGCTCAGGATCCTGGGCACCCGAGCAGGTGGCAATAGGTCCCCCCTTTAGTGAGGTGGGTGTTAATAAGGTCCCAGTTCAGTGGCTGCTCTCACAAGCAGAGGCTCACCCCACAGCAGAAGCAGCAGCTCTGGCCTTGGCTCTGGTGAGAGCAATGAGTTCCTTTCCCCAAGCAGCAACTCTGACCGTACTGTGAAGCCGAGAGTGAGAGAGCCAGCAGCTGCCCCAGCCTTGCCTTTTACGAGATACCTCCATCCCTCTGAGAGAAACTCCTAGATAAGAGAAATGCAACCACATGCCTTCTGTCCCTAAGCTGGGCCACTTCTTTTGTTCTTCTTAAGTATCCAGTCATTAGTGTTTCCTAGCAATTTATGGGAAAAAATTCTATATGTATAAAGGAACAAAAGGATAGAAAACCTAACCCCCAAAAACTGGCATCTACACTGGGGTGAAAATTCTGTTCTCAGCAATGATTTTACTTCCACCTGGCACCTAGTCCTTTCTTTGCTGATTATCCTTCTTTGTTATCCACTTCTGTTTACATCTAACCATCATAGCTCTTGAAGTCTTTCTGGTTATTTCATCCAAAAGTCCTTTTCTTGCATATTCTGTATATATTTCCCTTGTACCCACCTGTGTGTTTTCCATGGCTTGCACAACCAGATCTTTCCAGAGATCTTTAGATATTCCTTAAAGTGCCACTTCTGCCTGATGTTACGGCACAGCTTTCCCCCTTCTGGTTTTGGGCATGCCCTCTCTTTTGCAGCTGGTGCTGGTGCATCTGCCCATCTTGTATCTTATGGATTAGATCCCTGCCTGCAAGAAACCGGCAGCAGTTCTTGGTTCTGAGTTTGTGTTATGCAGATCAAAAAAATGTAAATTAACACATCCCATTATTTTAAAAGCCACATAAGCAAGTTTTGCATGCAATTATGGTACTTTGGAAGGTTTTTTTAAACCATCCTTTAAACCATTGTAAGTTGCATTTGCCTGTACACAGTCCCCAGAAAAGACAATTTATATTCCATAGATTTTCAGAATAACTTTTACAGAATTAGATTATTTTAGAAAGATGAATAATAAGTAATGAAAGTGCACCTGTCATTTTGACTGGGTGTCATTCTGTACATCCTCTGAAAGTCACAGAAATAAAAAGTCTTCTATGTCAATAGAATTTTTCCATATTGTAACTCTTCATGTATATATTTTCTACTTGGAGAGGCTTATCAAGCACTAAGGGCTAAAATTTTTTGCCATTAGTCACTAAATTTCATTAAATATTTGTTTTGTGCAGATGGAAACAAAATGCAAAAGAGCTTAGGTTAGATATTTTTTCTGAATTACAAATCTAAAATTCCTTTTTTTAAGCAGAGGCATTACTGGCACACTTTGTTACCATCTTATGGGGCAAAGTAATAGCACAGAGAGATCAAACAATCTGTTGTTTCATCTAACTTTCTAAAGTTTCTAGTTAGACTTTGTCCAGGTTAACTCCAAGCATCCAGCTAGGGGTTGGGGGCAGGGGGAGAGCGTGGAGAAGGGAGAGGTACAAGCTATTTGGCATTATGAGTAAATACTGAAGGATAATTATGTTTCCTCAAAATGTGGTAGAACGAAGCTACAGAATTTGGATCTGGGGGCTAATTGCCAAAGACTTTGATTTAACATGGGAGATTTCCAGTTCTTCATAGTACAAGTTTAATCTGTTTACAAGATGAAAAATCTGCACTTGGATCAGAAGGGATGTTTTGGCTTTTTCTTCCCTGCTGAAATGTTATTTTCTGAAATCTTGAGCATATCAATGTGCAGCTGTTTACATAGGAAGGCTAGGCAGGATTCCTTGGAACAGGAGATTGAAGGAAGAGCCTAAACGTTTGTGCAGGCACTGTCTTACGGCGTCCTGTATTTGCACATGTCCCAAAGTCCTAAGGAAATTTCCCCTGTGAGAGCGTCAGGGCTTGCCTTACTGTGTCCTTCCATGAAATTAGTCTCTGATGTTTTACTTGCCACTCACCAGAAGAACTTTGAACTGCTCCACCTGACGGATAAACCCCAGTGGGAGAACGTAAAACCACAGTGAGCTTGCAGTCGTTTGCTTGGACTTGGTGTTGTGTAGCAGCACTTACCTTTGCAGTGCTATACCTAAAGTATGGGTTTGTTAATGCATTTGTTATTTTCTGGGTGTATGTATTTTAGGTTTCTTAGTCTCATGTCTGAAAATGTAATTGGGACTTGTATTAGTTTGGAATAACAAGGTGTCCTGCTTGTTAATGGGAAAATTAGTTCACAGTTTATTAAGCAAAGAACCTTTTCAGTTTTGTTTTTCTGTTGGTATCTGAAAAAGGTCCTAGTTCAGAAATGACACCACTGTGTTTGACACTAAAAATACTGTGCAAAGTAATAGTATTGAAGTTCTCTAATCTAAAAAAGTCCTCTAACCTTAGAGTTAGACCTTTTTCTTCTGCTTTCACACCAGGCAGGTTTTATCAGTGTGTAATGGTCATTTGCCCCTCTGCAACTCCTCTCCGTGTAACCTCTAACCAATTCCTTCTGGTTTTTTCAAGTGCTTCTCAAGCATTTCTGTCACTTTGAAAATACCCCAGTTGTGTTCCCCAGGGAGCAGCCATGATTCCTGCATGGCTGAGAGACCTCTTGTGTTGTGGTGCATCTTTTATTTTTGCTTAGCCCATATGTGCACTTCTGGGTGCATCCTGCTGCCCTGCATCCTTCATCACTGCCAAGTGGGCTGCTTCTGCAGCTTGTCTGTGTTTAATTTCTTCTCATTTTCTGTTTTTCCTGTGCATTTAAGAAGCTATACTCTTTTCTTTCAGAGGCCTGTTTCAATACTCTGTATTGTTGTCTGCAAAGCTCTTCAGACATCACTGAGAATCCACTGTGCCTGGTTTTTTTCTCCAAACTATGGATATTAGAGAGCATAGTTCAACAGGCAGTATGAGGCACAGAAAATGCAGGAGTTTGGAAATATACCTAGCAAACCTGTAAAGCTCCTGCAGCCACATTGTGTCATTCTCACAGGAAGCAGAAACTTGGTTTTGATCTGGACTAAAAGGTGATACTGCATGTTAAAACTACATTACATAGCTTTGGCTATTTTGACTTCAATTGTTTATTACAAAGACTTTTATAAAGAGAAGAAAGAAGTAAGATTTCGAAATTACATACTTTTTGTTTATTTTCTGAGGAATACGTGATGATAGGGTTTAAAAATTTCCCTAGATTATATTTCTTCCCCATTATATTCTCATATGGGAGTTTATATTGTATATCCTTACTCAATGAGAAGAAAGAAACCTGATCTTTGCATGGGCTGTTTACCAGATCAGTGGATGCTATGAGACTGACAGGTGTTTCCAATTTAGTTTCATTGAGTGGTATGCTGACTGCATCAGACAAGCCAAGCTGGGCTTTCTACTGCAATCAGTAATTTTATAAACTTCTCCAGTAAATAATAACTTTAATTATTGAAGAGTATGAAATAGACCTAAATGAGCTTGTTAATATTAATGCTTACTGTACTTTCTGAAGTTACTAAGCTTGTTATGGACCTCGGCTAACATATTCATAAAAGTAAACAAATGCAGCTGATCCTTCTGTTCATGGACAAATAGGAAAACACCTTGGATTTCTGCAGGTTTGTATCAAAGTTGTTCCTGGAGCATTTCTTTCCCATGCATTATTTCTGTGGGCTTATTAACTGTTTAGTTTGTCTGTTACCTCTTATTAATAGATTCTGATTATTCATCTCTGTTGCATATTTTTATATCCATGCCTTTATTGTCTGATGACTAATCGAAACAGTGTTAGAGAAATGAGAGATTCCAACAGCATGGCTGTATGAGCATTTTCTTTTACAAATATATATATATATTTGAGACCTGGTTTGGAGAGTGTTTTTCATGATCCAAAGGTCATCAAATTGCATGCTCTATGAGAAAGCAAGTAGAAGTGGTCCTTTGTAAAGTACTTGTAGATCTTGTTCAAAGGCATGTCTCTAATATTTTTAAAGTATTTTTTCAACTGGACTGATAAACGTGCAGTTTAATTCTTCTCTAAATAGAAAGATGTATCTTTTTTGGCTGTGCTGGACCTGTGACAGATAGAAGAGGACAAATCCCATGATTTTAATGCAGGTTCTCCAGCTTCTGTTCCTTCTACCTACATATATCACTCGAATGATCTTTCAGGGGAAAAAAGCTGCATGAAAAAGTAGGAGAAATCCTGTGTGGGGAGGAGGAGACAGGGAGCAGTGTGAAGTGCACCCGCAGTTTGTAAGCATGATGTCATTCTAATTTGCACTGCTAGGGGATGAGCTCATTGGGGAGGGGCCTTGCAGATTTACAGCTGTGCCAATTCATCTCTGGTTTGATTAACATTCTCCAGGCTCCCTCCTTGAACTGAACAACAGGCACTGCGTTATGAATTATTTAAAGACCTATGAGAGCTTCTACTAAATAAAAACAAGCATCAGTGCAAAACAAAAGAGTGAGCTCTCTATTTTGCTTCCACAATGTTGTTAGAGAATGGCATGGCTACCATTCCAAAAAAGATAAGCAGATTTTTTTTTTTCTCTCCCCATTCCTGCTCCTTAACATTTTTGCACTTAGTTTTCAGCAGCAATCTGAGTTGCCTTTTTGTGGAAGGTGGGTATGTAGACCTAATGTGTGTATGTGTATATGTTTCTTGTTTAGATGCAGTGTAGCTCTGGCAAAGCTGTATTAGTCCCCTCAATAACTGGGTTATAATTTCCAACAGAAGTTTAAATCTAAAACTTGGGCTGTTAGAAAAAAACAAGCACATTCTTCTATTTCTAGAGTCGATGTTAAGACTAATTATTTTTTTTTTTTTTTTTAGTAACGTACAAGAAAGTACCTGAGAACTAAATAGGTTTGCCTTTCACTATTTTAAGGAATTTGGTTGCACTTAATATAAGATAGAGTAGGCTTTTCTGTACACAAATTAAAAAAAAAAAAAAATTAAAAATTCTGCTTCCACTGCGAAGAAAGTTAGCTTCCTAAAATGTCATGATCCAGTCTGGGTGTTTGTCATAAACACCATGCCATTTTGCACGTGGGTCAGAACAGCTATTTGAAAATCAGATAAAGTACCTGGGAACTGCATCTGCTGCACTCTGCCTCCTGCCTGGCTGCAGGCTAGAGGTGTTATTGCATTTGTATACTTGGAGTCAGTGAAATTCTCCTCAGAAATGTGTTTTAAGAGATATTTCTAAAGATTAACATGCTAGGTTGAGATGTCATGTTCAAAGAGTGAATTGTGCCTAGCATCTGGAAATAGTTCTAGACCCCTCTAAGAAGCAAGATAAATCTTCAACGTTATTTTGGTTTCTGGTAGGTACCTTGTACCTTTTCCCTTAGTGCAACACCTACCTTCTGAGAGGAGGATGGGGAGAACTTCTGTACTTGTAAACTCTAATTATTGCCGCAGTCTGTAACGGCTTTATAGGATTATTCATTCCTGATGTGTGGTGCTTTAGGCACTTCTTGTAGGTGCATCTGTCTTGGTAGCTGTAGGACAGTAAGCAATACAAATAACTGGGAAATCTGAAATAAAGTAGAGTTTAAGTAAAGTTTAAGTTTGAGTAAGCAGTGGGTTTGCTCTACAAGCACTGTGTCCCCCTTTCAGATTTGCATTTGGGGTCTGGGGAGAGTCTGAATATCCCAGAAGTGAAGAAACCAATGAATGATTTGCTGGCCAATAATACTCAAAAAGCTTGTTGCTTGGGGAAATAACTCAGTCCAAAGGCCAAGCTGGTTTGTCAGTCAGTTCACCGAAAAGTGGCCTAGTAAGAAAATCATTATTTTCTAAAAATTACTGCAGCCTGTTAGAGCATGGCCATTCTGTATTAGCTAGCCTCTTCTCTGAAGGGAAAGAATATTTTCTGTATACAGTACTACAGGTAGGTTTTTAAAAAACTTCAGCTTCTGAAGGTGTGGAAGGACTTGGTGTAATTCTTGTAGCCTCTATAACTTTCACAGATGAAGAAGCAGGATACTTTTCAACTTCATGAAAATGTTCTAGAAGCATGGGCAGCAGGTAACAGCTGTTCAGTGCTGTTAAAATGCTTCCGCTGAAAGCCTGCTAGTACTTCCTGTCCTTCTCCCACTCCAAGAGCATTAGTGAGGTCTGAAGAAAAGCAAATAGACTTGCAGTTTAAGTGCTGGCTTTCTTGTAGTCAACTTTATCTGTGACAGACAAATCGAATACTATGCCAGCTTGTATATTTTCAAAATAGTAATTTTTTAATTTCACACCATGAATGGGACCAGTGCCAAAATACACTTATTCAGAGGTGAACTCAAAATGACTTCAGCATTAATAACCCAGCATGTTCCTCCATAAAAAAAACATTATCTTCAATGAACACTTTTTAGTTTCCACTATTTTACAGTATGGTTTGTACAGCTGTGCTCAAGAATGAACTTAATCTTTGCATTCAGAGACAAAAGCAAAAATAAGCCTGCTACCTAGATGTAGAAGTTTTGAGACAAGCCCACACCTTGATTTTGTGGAAGTAAAGTTTAATTAATTGTTTTGTAAATTTTGCTATGAAATGCTGTTGGGGATGCTGTTGGTTCCAGGAGTAACGACGGAGGGGGATCTACTCTGAGTTTCACTACTGGATCGGTAGCACCAGCTGATTGTGGTGGTGTAGCTAACGTTAGGCAAACTTCTTTGCTCTTTCACCTTTCCACAGGTAAAGTTGGGACTATTTTGCTATACTGAAAAAACTAATTAAGAATGGGATCTTCCTTTCTGAGGATTGAATGTAATTCTTGTGTAAGCTGTTGTGGTCAGGATATCTCCTTAGTACAGAGGCCAGTTGACTTTGAGGTCAGTTCATCTTAGCCTGAAGAAAATGCAAAGTGGGAGATGGAGTTGGCCATACACAAACATCCAGTGCCATGTTAGGTGCCATTAGGTGTTTGAGATGCCTGTGTGGAGCTCTGGATGTGACTCAAGCAGCAGCTAATGACTATGGGGGACAGGGGATAATATGCTAGACCATCTCAAAGATGCCGGATACCTTGGATACCTAAATTTAGGCAAGCCCAAGCTTAACCCTGCTGGTAGCATCTAGTCTTGTGTTTCGCTAATTGTTGTGACCGGGTTTCTGTTGACAGTAACAGAAGTGCAGGCATACAGCACCTGAATGCCACCCTGTATCAGTCAACTTTGCATGTATTTCTAACACATCCTTTAACTGAAGCTCAGTGTCATGTATGCCATGTATTTTGGTTTTAAAAATCCTCAAAAGGGGTGTTTTAAAAACATACTTACTGCTTATGGCACTAGATTCTAAAACATACTGATGCATTAGACATTTTGTTTCCAGATGTGAAAGGTTTCTGTGAGAGAAGAATTTATTGAGGGAAACCAAGACTTCCAGAGCAGATCCTATATCTGGAGCAGCCCCGGGTGCTTCACGAACAAGCACACAGTTCTAGGCACTGAGAATAAAATGGGGAGCTTTCAGCAAAGAGGTGCAGAGGGAGAAGTAGCACTGCTTTCCTGCTAGCCTTGATAAAGATACAAATTGGTTTCAGAACTGTGACTAAAAGCATCCTTCAATTATAGTAAGCATATGGAAACTACAAATCAAGTGTGATTGCAAGTGGCTTGCAGGAGAGTGAGAATAATCAGTGCTCTCAACTATACCCTTTTTGTACCCAAGAAGCTGAATAATGAAGCTGGGGGCAATATTTTACTACATTTAAAAGCTTAAATACAGGCATGGATGGCCTAGATTTGTTACCCAAGCCATCTGAATATTTTTTCTGGGCTTTGCTGTATTTTTTGAGATACTGCTGCCTATAGGTGTAATGAGACAAGATGGGTTTGAGGGTGGAAGGAGGGAAACCACCACTTGATTTCATCTATTAACAAACTCAACAGGGTGCAGTTTTTAAATTCGGGGCTGGGTTTTGATTTCCTGAGGTGCAGCTGAGATTTCCAGATTCCTGCAGTTCTAAGAGCTTTGTCTGAAAGATGAGGGGTGCAAGTTTGAACTTCATCTGCTGGCGTCGTGCCCAGTGGTCCCTTGCCTAGGCCTAATCCTGAGCTGTCATGTTAATGGAAGGCAGTGGTGCTGTTGTGCTGCCTTCTTCTCAGCACCAAACATCTCACCTGGGGGGACCTCAGCTTGCTATCTTGGAGCTGACTCGTCTGTCTGTGTATAAATAAATAAATATTGTTGTACAGATGTATTTTAATTTGTGCTCCTGTTTAGTTATTATTTCAGGAGATCACCTTTTGAAAATTACCGTTTCAGAGTGACCTGACAGGCACATTTGCATGTGGCCATTTCTAGTACTGAGTTTGCAGAATGGTGTTTTAAATTAATGGGAACATTTTCTCCTAGCTTAGAAATGCATGGCAATTTATCCAGTAATTCATTGTGCTCCCTTTTATAGGGCTTAAATCATAAGACCAATCCATTTTAATCCTATAATAAATGTCAAGCAGGCATTTTCTGGGTTGATGGAGGTTCTCTTTTAGAGGGGAAAAAAAGACTAATTTTGATAGAATTCCTGGTGTAAACTAAATTTTACAGGATTAGATCCTTGATATATGACAACTTGAAGAAAATACATAGTTTTCATTAGCTGACCATTTGATTTTTTTTAGTTTGGGAACTTCCTGAAGCATTTCATGAAGTTCACTGCTGGTACCCTGTGTTTTGGTTGTTTCCACAAGGCTTGGAATAGCCAGTCATGTGCAAAAACATTGATTTTAGCACATTTAGCTTACGAACAGCACAGGGAAAAGGATTGCTTGGGTAAAGGAGCCAAATATTTGTAGAAACTTCTTGTTGAATCTTTTGTGTTCCCTGGTGGGCGTTTCTCCAGTGGAAAATTAATGGAAATTAAATCAAGTAGCAGGTCACCAGGGCTATCAGCTGACTTCTGAATAGAGCAGGTATTTATTTGCTCTTTCCACCAATAACTATATTCTTGTCATCGCTATTAATGAATTCTAAAAAGCTTTATGCAGTCAATTACCTTTCCACATTAGCAAGCTGAGGTTCACCTTGTTAAACTTCCTTTGTCAAATTATATCCTAACTAAGAGAAGAAAAAGTCAACATATAACTTAATGAAATATTTCTTGAGTGCAAGTGTGGGGGCCAAAAAGAGTACCCCTTTTATCATGTTTTTTTTCTCTTTAGTATGGGGTACTGTGGGCTACTGAAACAAATTTTCAGCTACTGATTTCTCCCAGCAGTCTAATGTGGAAGAATGCAATCAGTAAATGTGCTGAAATCCTCTGGACTATACATGTACCTATGCAGTGTCATCTTCTAAGATGCTTGATTTTCATCTGAGAAAAACTTCCATGGGAAAAAAAAAGTTGCAAAAATGGATACTCCAGAGTTGGATTTTAAAGTACAGTTAAAATTCTGGCTGCAAAAAAGCTCCTTTAAATGTTTGCTTTTTACAGATTTCTGTTCACAGAAGTTGAAGCTGAAGTGAGGCTCAAATTAACAAAAATAAATATTGACCCCACAGATTTTGTCCCTGTGATTTTAGGTTTGGGAACAGATGTTATGCAGATCTGTGCCAGATATCATTAGATAAAGTCTCTCTCTTTAGTAGCAGTTTCTCTTCTACCAGTTCTTGTAGCAAATGCCCCTTTTTCTTAACTGATACTGTAATAACCCCCAACCCACTCATAACGACTCAGAAATACTGGATATTACTTTTGCAAACATTTTGAAGTGTTAGAGAATGTATTGCACGCATTAAAGAAGTATGGTACCATATTATATTTAGTGAGAATACAGCCTTTGCTTGCTGTATTTTACTCTAAAGTTACTTGTGAAAGTTTATGTGAAGGCAACTTCTAAAGTCGCATATTCTCTGATTCTGGTGAATCTTCTTTCATACTTTAAATAATGGTATTTTTTTAAAAAATCAACTGAGAAAGAAACTGCTTATTCTTGAGGAGTAAAAAATTAGGAGATTAGTCAAGAAATGAAGGCTGTGATTGCTTTTTTGATTACTGCATTCAGTTGATCTGAAATCTTGGCTGTTCACCATGACAAGAATACCACAGCATAACTGTGCAAGACATTTGGGCTTCCCTGAATAACTCAGATGCCCTCTAGGCAAAATTGTGAAGCCAGCTTTACTTCTACACATCTCTGATTCAAGAGTGATGCATGAAGCTGTTTTGATCACATTGTCTGATTGGAGCAACTGATTGCAATGATGTTTTGTTGGTGTTTTTTAAACTTTTTGGGGAAGTCTTAACCTTAAGATTTTTCTGAGAAACTGGTCCTTACAGTGTTATGCTGGGTTGTGTGTCCCAAATTACTGGTTATTCTGGAAGAAGCATGAGTGTGGACATATATGCGAGAACACAGTTCTATTTTGCTTTAGATTTTCACTAAGTATTTTGAAAAGATAATATTTTTGATAGAATGTCCACCATCAAGTGATTAAGGTGGTCCAGACATGGTCCTCTTGTGTCTGGATACCAAAATAACATCTGTCTGCTGAAGCTGACAGCACATGAATATGTTTAAACAGCCCAACACATGTAGCTTCATGGTACAATTGTCTCTTCTCACATTAATAGGTAGGTATTTAAATTTGTCTCAGGTATGTTGCTTGGGAATGAGGTATGCTGGAGGAAGGTGTGAATTACGGAAGTTGGCCAAAGCTTTTTTCCTTCTTTTTTTGATTTGACTGTGTGTTTGCACCCAGCACTATCCAGTTGAAAATCTTTGGGTTTTAATTATTCACCTTGGGCTAAGGTGTAAGTGTTACTGAGGAGTGTGTTTATCTAAACACCACTAAATTAGGGATGACTCTTTGCAGTTACCAGCAGTTCCATTATCTGGGCAGAAATACAGAAACCACACCAATTCAAACCAGGGGGAGTCTTATACATTCCCATGCTGGCGTGCGTGAGCCACTGACAGACCAGTGGAAGCAGGAGGGAGCAGCTTTCTCTTTCTCCTCCTGGGCTGGGTCTATGCTCAGCCAGAAACACGCTTCGTCATCAGATGTCAGCCTGGATGAAGAGTCGAGTAAAATAAAATGCTTGGGGATTAACCTGTTGCATTTTCACCTCCTGTTCTGTTGGGTGTTATGTATTTTTTGCTGCGTTTCTGCTTTGGAAAGGCAGGACTTTCCCAGTTCCCAGTATTGCAGTCCCAGGGGCAATGCAGTTGGTGTTGTACTGCCAGGGCTCCATGCACTACTCTTCACATGAGCCAGGTATGGCAGCAAGGAGTCACACAAACGTCATCCTTGGAGTTATTTAAAGAACAAGGAGAGTCTTTACAAAGCAAGGCTGCTGACACTCTCGGCTTTCCTGAGGCGAGCAGTCAATGCCAGCAGAGGAACCACAGATGGACGCGTTGTGTAACAGCCTTGCTGGTCGGCTGGTTGATGTATCCCTTGTGACAGAGCATCCCTTCAGCGCAGCAGTGAGCAGGGAGGGCAGGCAGGAGAGCAGGCCTATGGAAACTGTCACAAGCTGAATCTGCCCTTGAGTTTATCTTCAAATCTTCAAAACAAGTCCCTGGTTGCAAACTGAGACCAAGAGAAATCAGTCTGAAAGCATGTATTATTGTTTTAATAATACTTTTGCTTGTGAAATGTTCTTTGGAGGCTGTGTCATTGCAGATGCTTGCTTCAAAGTGATTTATCATGCTCTGCATATTGCTGTTTATAGCTGAATATCTTTTGTTAGGAAATCCGTTTCTGGATCATGTACAGACACCAACACGTGACTATGATATTTTTTCCGGTTTTATAAGTTAGTGCTTATCTTTTTAAGATATTCCTTTAAAATGAAGGACAAATATACATCAGGTGCATTATGCATCGGATTCTTTGTCTTATTTTATATGTAATTAATGAATAAAAAATTCAACTGTAACATCTTATACAAGAAGATGGAATATGAGGTGTAAAACAAAAAAAATAGGAATTTGAGTCATAAAATTATGTGCACATGCACATGTGCTCTTTTTCTGTGTTCCCAGTTTGCCCCAATTTGATCATGTACATTATCACAACATAAGTAAAAATGTCCAGCTGTTATAGTCAGTAGCTCTGCCATGTATTTCTTCATGGTTAACAGTCATCCCTGAAGCAGAAATGACAGGTTTTTTGCCAAACTGTCAACAAATACAGTTTTAATCTGTTTTAATTGTCCAAGTTGCAAGACCCATGGTTCTCACAGTTCCAAGTCAAGCAGTTTTATTCCTTTTGTCTGTATGGAGTAGTGCCTGAAGCATGCAGGTATTTTGGGAACGGATCTGTGTGGACTGTCAGAGATCAATACCTTTGTGATAATGCAGACCGAAGGGTGAGTTGAACCTATTACTGAAGCTGCAGCCACAATGATTAGAGCTGTAAGAGTATCATCATCTTTATTTGAAAAAAAGGGAAACACCCTGCTGAGATACACCTGGTATTGCTTGGGCTTCCTTAATCCCAGCATGCTCTAAAGAAAGATGCTGGCCTAAATTTCCTCATCTGATTAGATCTGCTGTGCAAACAGCAAAGTCCTGTCATATAAAGGATGGAGAGCAATTCCCACTGCCCAGGGGAGGAACTCTTTGCTGGGCAAGTTGTCAGGCACCTCTCCATGGTGTCAGGTAGATCATACTGGGGATCCAGGAGTACTTTTCTACCTACATCTTTTCCTTAACGGCAAGTTATATGAGGACTTTGTGCTGGAGGTGAAATAAGGCAAAAATTACCTTAAGCTAACTGGGGGAATCAGTGACCTGCCAAGTTGTGCTTGGTAAGGGAAGAGTCAAGACTGTGTGTGTGTAAGAAAAGAATGTTGAAGGGAAGTAAGAGAGAAATAATATGGTTTATCTGTTTTTAAAAGCCAAAGAGTGGTGCTAGAGATGCAACTGCTATCAGCTCCACTGGAGAGTTGCAGCTGCATTGCAGTTCTTACATGTGTATTGAGATGTGCAATGAAGAAAGAATAAATTCAGTCACCTTCATTTTTCTGGGTGGAAAAATTATCAGAAATGATGGACGTTCTCAAGATAGCTTATTCTTTAAATAAAACTGGTACATTTTCAAAATGCTGTAGTGTTCTGCAAAGATAGTGTATAGCTGCAGTGCTCCAGCTTCCACAAAATACAGTGTTATCTACAGGATAGTAATGTAATCCCCCTGTGGAAGTCCTCATGTTTGTATTGTATTAAAACCTATTGTCAGGTAAATGCTGCTTTCAGTGACTCAGGAAGAATTAACTCATTCTCCATGAAGGCTGTGTCTCTGTTGTCCAAAGTAGCTGACACACTAACTGTGGGCTCCTCAGAGAGCAGCAAGGAGGAGGCTGTGGTTGTCCAGGACTGCAGAGAGGACTTGATAAAAGGAGATGTTAAGCAGGCACCAAAACCTGACTGCCAGCTGCTCACAGGCTAAAGCTTTTCCTTTTCATCTGTTTTATGAAAAGACCTATTTATTTGTTAAAGTCTTTATTTGTCTTAACCTTAGAATTTTCATTAAATCGTAGGGGTTTTTTTCTCCTTGAAATTCTTTGATGGCTGTTGGAAAAGACCAGCATACTAGGGGAAGTGTGATGTCAGGAAATAAAGGGAATGTAGAAAGACTGGAGCAGAGCATCACAGAGGGACTAAGATGAGGGGTGAGGATATTTGAATGTATGAAAACTGTGGACAGTCTGCCTGACAGTGTGCAGAGTGGAATTTGGCTGCATTTGCTGTTCTCCCAACTTTCCAAGCCTGTGTTTCTAGTGGGTATTTTTTAGAGTAATTTTAAGAGTAAACTAATAACAATGCTCCTCTGAGACTCCGTTCTGAAGAAAGAGGTGTCGTTGTCATGTACAGAGAGAGTTCTTTAAATAATTCTAGCTAAAAGTTTAAATGTCAATGCCTCTCTGACTATAAATACTCTAATTCATTAGTGTGGAACATTCCACATGCTTAGCCGCTTCTACATTTGTGATCTGAAGACAAAGAAACTAGACCATTAGGCCATTGCAGATTGTATGAAAATAGAAAAAAAAAAGATGGAAGATATGGTAGTTTGTTGACTAATAGTGGAAAAGAGTCCACTTCTTTTTCTGAGAAGAAGAGAATTGAATTCGATAATGGAAAATGATGCCTTCTTGTCATTAAAGTCTGTGTTGTCTTTGATAGATGGAAACAGAAATAAGGTTAGTAGTAACTGTAACATGGACATTTCAGTAAGACTTTGGTACATTTTTACAACATGCATCTGTTGTTTAATACAGAATACTGCTTGCGTAGGAAAGTAGTGAAGAAGTTAATGAAGATAATGTTTCGTTAGGATTGTTGTTGTACTTCCCTCAGCAGCCGGAGTAGCATTACAGAAGTCTGAAAATAGATAACATGAGCATAATACCAGACCCAAAATACGTGACTGGCTGTTTTGTGTCATGGTAATTATCGCTTGTAATATTTGTGAGAGCAGTGTTTTCCTAGACAAAAATAATAACGTAAAAAAAAGGTGGTGAGCAGATTTTGCTACATAATTTGAAAACTGCAAGAATATATTCAGCAACTGAGTCTGTACAGCGCTATTGTATTGTGGCTTTATAAACAGCTACTAACACAAATATTACCAAGGAAGTGTTTCTGTCTAGCAGAACAAACTGGGGAACAAGCTGGACCTAGTACTAACCAGAGGTTGGGTGATGTATTCTCAGTGTCCCTTTGATACCTGCAGGCCACAGTTTTGGTAGTTTCTTGTAATGAAAAAAAGGCTGAATTCAGAACAAGAACACTAAAGATGACAGCAGAGTTAAGCCAGATGCATTCCTCTGCTACCACATATTATGTCAGTGGTTTCATTCTTTTCAGTACAAAGCATTCAAGTAATTAAAACCAAACAAAAACACAACAAAAAGCCCTGGACTCATAGAGCAAACATATTTTATAGCACAATGAATGTTTAATGTTAAAAGCATCCTGGAAAAACATTTAGATCAGGGGTGTTTATAAATATTCCTGATAACGCCCTTCAGTTTTATTCCATCTAAATTGACCATCTTATAAGCTTACAATGCTTTATCAAAAGTAAGTTTCATAGGATTTCTTAATCCATTTTTATTTTTGTATCTCTAGATCATTTATGAAGCTCTGCTTTTATTTCACTCTAAATGTAAATATGTATTTTGGTTATTTCCTATAAATCCCCATATTTCCTATACAGTTATTTCCTATTACTGTAACTGTAAACTGCTTGGAAACAAATGACAGAGAAGGTAATAATTTGCAGGTTAGTTTTGCCCAAATCTCCTTCTATCCCTGTAGAACCATATGTGGTAATTGCTGCCTCCAGCTTTTTCTGCATCCTCCACCACTTCGGAAGGTGTTTTATGTATTGCAGGTTACTGAATATCAGCCTTCCTCTGCTCTCAAATCGTTTGTTATCCACCCTGTGCTTGACCATGCAACCTTTTATTTTTTTATGATTTGGTATTGTTATGTTACAGTTTTCTTAGTTACACGGTCACATTCTAACTTCAGGTCCAATTTGTTCCACCAGGATTGTTGCATGTGTTTTAAAGACATAATCAACAGAGGTCTGAGCAACCTGGTCTAGTGAAAGATATCCCTGCCCACGGCAAGGACACTGAAACTAGATGATCTTTAGGGTCCCTTCCAACCCAGGCCACTCTATGATAAGCTGGGTTTTTGTTTGTTTGTTTGTTTTTCACTGACATCTCTCTCTATAAAAGGGCAATGATTTCACTTTCCTCAAAGAAGGGAATCAAAGATGAGAAACCAGAGCTCAGAAACTTCATGAGGGATTAAGTGACTTCCCAGTTGCTTTAAAGAGAAACCACTGTGTATCCATAATTGTCACAAATCATCACTCATACTGCTGGTTTTGGGGTGCTAGAGCTGTTTATAAGTGAGTACATCTACTTTAAATGGTGGTGCTGGGGTGAAAGGTGAAATGCTTGTTTAATTTAAGGTAGGTCTGATATAGATACTATGTCATGTTGTTTAAGTGAACTGTGGCATCTTGCTTATGGCCTTAGTGCAGTGTAATGCAAAGTAGTGGTGTGTGGTGCTATTTTTCCTACCATGAAAACCATTTTCAATTCATGCTATTGCAGCAGGAATAATCATTCCCAGCTGCAACGTCATCAGATTTATGTGCGAAACATCCCTTTTCACATTGGGACTTGTACCCATGGTATATATTAAAAGCAAAGCTCTAGGTCTAGTATTGTGGTTTTTAACTCTAATTCTTTGGGATGCTGGACATTTAACAATCCTACACAAGTGAAAAAAAATGATGACTGATCTGGCACCACTGCTCCTTGCAAACATCTGTCAGTTAGAAAACTGTACCCTAGGAGGACATTCTGAGCTGGGAAATACAGAAACTATTTTAATTGTTTACAGACTAAGAAGAGGCCTTCTACAGGAGATTATTTAAAACTCATCCTCAGTGGGGTTGTTAAGAGGAGCATCTTCAGTGCAGTAGTTATTCTTGAGTGGTGAAGAAATATATATGGTCATAGAATTTAATATCTGCTATCAGTGAACAGTGGCTGCTGTCTAGAATAGATAGTCTAGATGGTCCATACTTTCTCATTTTTCTTGTTGATATTACTGTGCTGTACATAAATACATAAATTTTGGTGCAGTTATTCCTGCCTGGGATTTCTTTGACAGTCACATGCACATGCTGTGCAGGGGACAGTGCTCTTTGAAAGCCCCAACTTCTCCACACACAGCTGTGCAGATGGCTTGCTCAGCCACAGAAAGGTGGCAACCCTAGTGATGCTTTAACATGGATGTGTTGTGTTAGGCACTTTTGGCTCATGCCTGGTAGGTCCTACTCTGTCCAGATGCTTCAGTGGCATTTCCTTACTGTCCATTCATCTTCTCAAATCTTGTTGTTTTGTAATGTCTGTTTTCAAATCCATCATTTCTAACATATCTTTAGTTTCTATCTGTGCAGAAAAATTTTAACTCGTGGGATGAGGAGATGGCTATCTACGAGGTTGTATTTGGCTCCTTTGGAAGAAATTAAGTTGTTTTGGACCTTTGAAAGCTTTGAAGAGTTGTTTTAAAAGCAAGAAGATGAATGTTTGACTTAAATATATTTCTTCTTTGTAAGAGATGATTCAGTGAAGAGATGGCGTTGTGCCTTAGTTGTTTCCAAGTCATATGCCCTTGTTAAAAACCCTGTGTTGGTTAGGCCTGGAGTTTATCTGGTGGTGGTACTTCACAGTTAATAATGTCCAGTTGAAATTTCAGCTGCTAAGCAAGCAACAGAAACCTCTCATCTGTAATTGTGACAATTTTTTAAAAAAAGCAACCTACCAGAAAAATCTGAAAGACCTAGTGGTAAACTGTGTGTCACCTGAAACAAGTTTATATGGTGTAGAGTGTGTACAAGATGGTGATGCTTACTGCACAGTGTATTTTTAATGTGGTGATATTTCAGTCTATAATCTAGCACTCTCTTTCCTAAAACAGAAGGACTCAGGCCTTCTTTAGCTCTTCAACACATTGCCAGTGTGTTGTCAGAACATCAGCTTGTCTCTTAGAGTCATCATGGCATAAAATTGGTGAAGGCAATTGACACTGGAATAGCCTCGGGGGCTTCACTTTGAGTCTCTCGTGTATAATTTGGAGGAACTGTGGATTGCTATAAAGTACATCAGTCACATCTCTGGCTGGCTGAGACATTTCCATTCTGAAACTCCTTCACGTCTCAGCAATGGCCTGTATCCTGAAACATGGGAGGAGCTTGATGTAAAGAAATGCTGAAGTTCCTGGATGTGTTCACATCAAAAAGGCAATTGATAGGAGGTGATATCATAGCAAATAAGGTAATGATGAGCTTGGAGCTTCTGCAGTCCATGTCTGGTAGCTTGAAAACAACCTAACAGTCGCAAAATTGACTAAATGAAACCTGCTACAAGATAGTCTCCTGAATAATGTAACTAGGTTTCTCTGCTTCCTGCCATGAATATCTGGAATGTTCTGTCTGTGCTGATCACGGAGTGTAAGGAAATTTGTAGTTCATGGGGATAGGATGATACATTAATTGTGGTAATGTCGCAACTGCATCTTGCTTTGAAAAAGTCAGTGCTGGCTGCAGAGTACTGGGCCAAGTAGTCTGCAGAGTCCCACGTATAAAGTACGAGAGTTTACGCGTTATTGGTATTTGTAGTGATGCCTTTTTTCTGGTCCTAGAATTATTACCAAGGGATAAAAGGGTTTTTCCCTTGGTATTTAATAATAAGGATCTTTATGGTGCAACAATTCATCAAGGTGGAATATGCTGAAATGCACATACACAGTATTTTATAGACCTTGCAAATTAGCACATCTGACAAAGATTCCCCAATGAGGGACGTAAATGAATGGCGTGACATCTCCCTATTCTGAAGTATTCCCCCTCAGATGGGGCTTGAGCTTAGTTTATAAAATACGTTCTAGAGAGGGCATTGGTTTCTCAAGATAGCGTAAGGTTTTCTGGCCCCGAATTGTGAGGCCTTTAGGGTGTTTGGTCTTCTGGCCTAGCAGAATAACAGGACTTAAGCTAAGATACCAGGTTAAAGAATTTCAAGTATGTATGCTAAGGGTACTGAGAATACATAAAAGGTATATAAAGAGAAAAGGCAAAAAATCATCATGGCATCAGTACCATACACCCTACTGCTCTACCTGAAAAGTATCTGGGAAGCGCTGCTATCTCAATAATGATCTTTCCTGAGAAAATTAATACCGAGAAAAGAAAAGCATTAAAATCTGGCCTGTAATTAGGCTGGATGTAAAGATAAATGTCAGTTCTGTATGTTACTATATTTAGAAGGAAACATTTTCATCAGCTGTTCTTAACAAAAAACTTCATTAGCACCAAATAATTCTAACTTTATTAGCTGTAAACAAGCAATGAAGAGAAAAGCAGTAGGGTTCAGTACAGGTGCAGGTGTACAAGTACAGGTAACTGAGCTATCCTTGTGAGTCAAATCATAGAGATTTCAACAGGAACAGGAAAATAACAGTGTCCTTGTAGAGGATGTGGACAAGACCGTATTAACAACACTTGGAGCAGCTTTGCTCATGATGGATGTACTCTTATTAACAGGAGATGAACACAGACTTGTAGGATGATCAGGGAAATGGAAAGAGAACCCATCTGAGTGGTGTACCTGGATGCTCTCCATGGATGTGTGCATAGACAAAATAGCTTTGAATTAGCTATCATAGGTACTATAGTCTGTGTAGCCCTGCAAAATTGATCCAAGGACAGGAGATGGAGGGAAGTTGGACTGGACAGGGCAAGATGTGCCTTCCCTGTTCTGAAGCAGGTTTCCAATAGATGAAGAAGGACAGAAATCCAACCAGTTGTGAGGTGAACTATAGTGTGTGTCTTCTGAATGGCTGCAATAGCAAAGAAACCCCCGGAAGATAGTTTACAGTGCTGTGACCTTTTTGCTCATGTATGCCACAGAAACAATGGCTTAATTGTTCCACTTTAGGGATATACAATCTCACTTCGGCAGGAAGCAGAGGATCCTCTCAGAGGTGTTTCTTGCCTGGAGTCTCCAAATCTTCTTCAGCAGTGCTGGCAGCTCTGGACAGCATTGTCCAGAGTCAGCGGCTTTTTATTTCCAATCCTCTTTGCTTCTTGCTTGAAAAAAGCAAGGAATTGGAAAACTCAGAAAGAATGACATGTAAATATTAACAATAAACAGGGACTGACCCTTGGGTCATTTTTGAGACTGACTTGATTTCAGCAAAGTGCTTGCCATCTTGTTCACATTAGTAGATATATGTAGCAACAGAACAACATGCCTGTGGCTCTTTGATATGGTGAGATGAGGACTTGTAGGTTTTTTCAAGTGTTTCATCAATGTATATTTTATTAGAAAAAATTATACTTTAATGTGTGGTGGAAAAAAAGTTAAATATTATTTTAAACTTGACTTACAGCAACTTTTTAGAGACAAATTGTGCTAAACAAATTATCCAGGCATATGCATTAGGACTGTATATATGCAATAATATAAAACATACTTTGGGAGTATTAGATGTTCATACAGTGTGGGAATCATGCTGTTTGCAATAGATAAGGGAGAAAGAAGGAAGAGCAAAACATTTCTGACCTTGCATTTTCTCTTACTTTGGGAAAGACAAAGTTCCTGTAGCATCCGCTGTAAGGATATCTTCATCCTTAATCATTCTTCTCAAAGGTTAAGGAAGATTTATGGACTTTTTGGTTTGTTACTTTTCCATCTTTTTTCATGTTCAGCATGGTAATTTGTATTGCATGGAGCAAGTGGTCCAGCCCCTTTTCCCAAGGAAAGCATCAGAAGTGGGGGAAGTTTTCTTTCGGTAAACAGGACCCTGTCAAAGTGGTCTCATTTATGAGTGGGGATGTACCTGTGAACAAACTAGAAGAGTAGCGTAAGGCACAGGCAGGAAAGGGGTAGAACATGAATATTTTGGAGAAGATTTGGAACAACTGGTCTCTTGCTTCAGGGCAATATTGAGACTTGGTTTGCAGAGTTATTTGTTGCATCAGCAAGTGGCCTTTAAAGTAGAGAGAATGGAACAGAAAATCTTCCCCAAAAATCCTCAAGCTTTGTGGATGACCATATGGGATAACCGTTCTCTGCAGGGTTCTGTTATTCCTTTCTGAATTTAATTTTTGTTTTGTACTCATAATCTATCAAGAGATTACCCTTTATTTGATTGCTCTGTTTGAAGCAGACAATTTCTGTGTCATACTCCTACTTCAGCTTCAGTCATTGCCCCAAGAGCTCTTCGGCAGATAAGTTTTCCTGATAGGTTGCAGCTGTTTGAAAAGTAAAAATTATTCATTGGATCAATTTTTTCAATATATAGAATAAATTGTTCCTGTAGACTGCAGCTTATCTCCCAGTGTGGGATTTGGCTTGCCTCACTGTTCCCGTTTATGCAGAGCATTTAAAAATGTAGATCTTATCACCAGCCAATAATGAGAGCAGTGTTTTACTACCCATCCTCTCCCTCCCCACTCCCAGCACATTGTATCCCATATTTTGTAAATCAGATAGCAAGATCTAGAGTTCAATCCTGTTTCCATATGGATAGGTTTGAAATTTCAGTTATCTTTAAGAAAGTCAGACAAGTTGCTCAAAAAGCAGTAATAAAAAGGTTTCTATAAAAAAGGCATTTTCCATCTGTTATGCAAAACTTAAGCAAACTTTTGTGGGGAGCCTTGGGGCAAAGCAGCTATTCCTGCCACTGGACTGCAGAGGGGGCAGCAGCAGCAGAGCATGTCCGTGGGATGTGTTTCCATCAGACAACTGAAATCACAGTAAATTTGACATCCTTTTTATTGTTGGTGCAGCTCTGCCAGCACTCCCTGGAGAGGCCTGGTGTGGTGGTAGCCTCCATAGCAGCCAGGATATCATCACTGGATTGTACCTCCACAGGGAGGAGAGGGCACTGGGAAAGGGGGCTCCAGGTGCTCCTGGGGACACACCTGGCTTGGGAAGTCATCCAGCTTGAGGAGGTGGCCGAAGCAACAGAGGGAGTGACAAGTGAGGGCCCTGTGTGTGGGAGAATACATACATCAGCCAGCCTCTGGAACAAATACTGCAATTTCTTGGATATCTACCTCTACAAAATGGTTGCAAAAATGAATGGATTCTCATCTGACAATTTTTAGTGGTTTTAGTGAAAATGGAGACAATAGAGAAATACATGTTTGTAAAAACAGGCCCATTCTTTGTGGAGCTGTGGTAGATGCAAGTTCAAATAAAAGACTTGGAGAAACCTGCCTGTGTTACACACGACTTTCTCTTCACTTCCGTTAAACTGTATTTTCTACTCCAGGATGCTGAGAACCACTCTGTGAATGTCTCCCATCTCTTAGGACTGATGTGCAAAGACTTTTTATTGTCTTTAAGCCATTACAGTCTAAATAGAAAGTCAGTGTCTCAGTTACTGACGACTCTCAAGTGCTCTCAAGCTCTAACACACCAGCCAGACTTCCAAAGGCCCTTTGAATAACTGAATCACAAAATCCATTAGCTTGGCCAGGAGGAGGTGGAAAACTTTGAGGTGGTCTTTGATGCATTTTTCTTTTTTTTTCCTTGACAAGTTCAGGTATATATGTTTTTTTAAGAAGGAAAGTTCCTATATTTGTATTTTCATCTTAATTAATTCTTGTAGCTGTCAGTATAAAAAAATCTTCTTGTGTATTACAAGGACAGCAGAAACAAATATTCATTCTGCATATGAATTAGTCTGCAAATATAAAGTTACTGTGGAAAATGTTAATTTTATGTTGACCACAATGAGCAAAGGCAGAAATCCCTAACTTGTAATTCATGCATTATTATTATAGTATCTCTGTTTCAGGTATCAAACACCAGTTCTCTTTTTAAATATGTAAATGATAACATTCTCAATGTTCTGAGATATATCATTATAGTACTATGCTGATTTAATATAATATTTGCAAATATTTCCCTTTGCTTTTTTCTGTACTATGTATGGCTTTTACTAAAGAATGCTGACGACCTTGGACTATTTATATGAATCACGCTCTCTGTAATTTTTGGTTTTGTCTTTGGCAAGTGAGTAACTTTTAATCTCCATAATCAGCAACCAAACGCAAGAGCAAGAAGTAAGAATTTATCTGTACTGTCAGTATTTTGAGTTGTTAGATGGTAACCAAGTATTATTTTAAATGCAAAGTATTGTATGGACTAAGAATATTTTGTAGCATGATGTAGATTTTTACTCATTATAGAAGAGTGGTTGTAGTTGCTTTAGATATGTAGAGTCACAGCCATGTACATTGATTTTCTTGAAGGTTCTTTGTTAGGATGTTGTTTTTGCCATTAATGATGAACTGAAGAAAATGAAAATATTTCTATTTTATTTGTAAAATGTAATTAGGATTTTTACTTCAGCAGTGCTTCTGTTATTACTAGTGCACTGATTACAATGATTCATTACATGATGAATCATGTTTTTGGTGTCGAAAGCTTCTAACAACATGTTTATCAGTATTGATGCAGTGCTCAGTATGACATTATCAGTGTGATGTGGTGTCCTGGTTTGAACGACAGGTGTGTGCTAAGGAAGGCAGGAGCCTTCCTTGGAATGGAGAATGTGAACCCTTTCCCTCCGAATTATTGTAATTTTGAAATTAAGGGGCTCTCAGGCGAGGATATAGGAATAGGAATAACAGTTCTTTACTAGTATTTATAACAAAGCAAACAAACAACAACTCCTATGGCATTAACAACAAAACAGGACCAGGAACCCGGTCCCAGCCCTCTGGGCCTGCAGGCATTGTCCCCTTGGGTGCAGTGATGGTCACAGCCGGCAGGGGGCGCTGGTGGCGCTGGGTGGGCAGGGCAGGTGCAATGATTCCCCCGCGGCTGCAGGGGGCGCTGTGGCGCGAGCTCCAGCAGACACGGGGCACGGCCGGGAGGGGAAGGGCTGGAGGACAGGCAGGCTTTGCTTCAGGAACGCTGTCGATCCCGACGCCTCAGCAGGACTCTCGGAAACAGCAAACTGGGACAGTAGGACATCTCGGTAGGCAGGGGGAGCGGGGGCTGCAGTGCAGTGAAACCCAGAGCAGTGCCGAGGGAGCCGCGGGGGGCAGGGCAGGGGCAGCAGCTCGGCTCCTAGCCTGGCAAGGAGAGGCTGGCTCAGGATCCCGAGCCCCCCCTGAGCAGATGGTAAAATAGGTCTCAGTTCAGAGCAGGGGTTCACTCACGGCAGAAGAAACAGCTCCACGTGAAAAGGGTCCAGCAGCAGCAGAGGCTCCTCTCTCCCCCAAAAAGGCAGAGCAGCTTCTCCTGTTCCCCTGCGAAGCGCAGCTTCAGCTTCCCTGGTGCTGCCTCCACCCTTTCCTTTTATCAGCCCCTCTCCTCTGGGGCTTGGCCACAATCCTTTGTTTTTCCTTAAGTATCCAGTACTTATGCTGCCCCCACCCCTGGCTTTTATCAGCTCTTCTCCTCTGGGGCTTGGCCACAGTCCTTTGTTTTCCTTAAGTACCCAGTACTTAAGAGTTCATTAGCAACTTAATGGGAAAAAATTCTATACAAAAGGAAAGAAAAAACTTAACCTCTAACATGTGGCTACAGTCAAATGATCAGAGTTAGATTTCAGAGGTCTCTATGAGAATTTAGCACATGTAAGTATGGGAGGGAGAGAGCAATTTAAATATAATTTTATCAGTGTTATTTTGTCCCAGTTATAGCTTATTAATGCACACATATTTATATGGTATTTCCTTTACAAAAGGTCCAGGTGTTTTGTGAACCACTGTCATAAGCTGAATTTAGGATGTCTGCTGACAGGTAACATGGAATAATAGCATTTTTGTGCTTGACTGCTTCTCTTATCAATCCTAGTTAATTTTTTTATTTTTTTCATTGTGTCCCTCTGGTGAGGATAGCAGTAAGAAATAGATAAGCACATGACTGCCAAAACAAAGGAAAATGTAAGCCTTTTAGTAAATGTGAATGCTTAGGCCCTATGGGCTTCAGGTGGTTATTGTTTAGAAAGTATGATAGGGAAAGGCAGGCTCAACAATGTTGGTGATTCTAGAGAAGAATGTTGGTTCTATGACCATCAACTTTTGTAGCCAACATCCACCTGAAGTAATTGCGCTCCCTCATCAGAGCCCCTTTCTCCTCCCCGGGGCTCTTCTGGTGCTGCAGTTTCTGCCCCCTTGCAGCCTGGTCCTGCCAGCTGCAGCATGCTGCCCTCCCTCTCCTTGTTGGTGGGAGTGGAGCCCTGATGAGGAAACACTGCCAGGCCCACACCCAGGCTGTGCTGGGGCAGCTCTGGAGGGTAGGAGAGCCCTTTCAGCACAGTGAACCAGTGCATCATTGCTTTCAGAATTGCTGCACTGGACTCGCAGGTTTCTGGTCAGGGAATTAACTGAAAGCTTTGGAGTTGTGGGCAGGGAAAATTATTTTTTTTTTATTATTTGCTTCAAGTGAACTTGGTTGTGCTCTTCAATAGGGTCAATTTTACCAAAAGCACCTGCTACCACTACCAGTTTCTATGCTCTAAGTATATTCTCCAGTATCCTTAAAATATGCTTGGGTAAAGTACTGTCTTAAAATTCAGTCTTTCCAAGAGAAAGGACTGCAGGCTTTTTGATCTAAGCCAGGCAAGTAATAAAGAGTAGTCTAAAGATTTAAAAACTAGATTAAAATTTGTATTTCTCAAGATTTATTTGAGAGTATGTCTTAAAAAATGGACAAAAAAGTATAAGTATCATATAGGTGTATCCAGATGGGAATAATACTTAGCAGGGAGCTTAAAGGTAAAAATGGCCAGGAGATGGCAGAGGAAATGGGACAGTAGGAGATAGGACATTGCATTGATTTGGAACACCTGCATAGCCTTGGACTTGTCTTGGACCCTCTTTTTCTCATCTTTTGGAGCTTAAACCCAGCCTTTTCTTGTGGACAGCTTTGACTAGGTAAAATGTGATGGTTTCTTAACATTGATAGGTTGTTATCAAAAAAGCAATAAATTCATCAGCAAAATCAAGGAAAGGATTGATCAAGAGTAAATGTTGTAACCAAGTCTGGTTTGGCCTTGACTATTAAAGAAAAGGACACTTTTAATGGCCAGGCTGGCTAGATTAGTATATTGGAGGGATCCAGTGAAACCACTCCCCCTGCTGAGGAATCAGGGAAACATGAAACTAAGAGACCTGGGGTGGTGGTAAAAGGTCTGTCTCCAAGGACCTGTAGCTTGTACTGCTAATATCTCAGCTGATTCATTGTAATTTGGCTATTTCATGTGTTTGGATTTACAAACACTTGGAAAGAAGGGATCCAAAACTGCTTGGTTCTCAAATGCAGGCTGGGCTGACACAAATGCATCCATCCAGAAGTTGGGAGAAGTTTGGAGACTGGGATATAGGATTAGAGAAAAGAAGTCTTCATAGCTGAAGTAGTAGATGATCTTAAAACTGATTTAAATTTCATTACACCTAATAATAGTAACACCAGGGCTTATGGTTTCAGTCCACAGAAAATTGCCTTAGCAATGGTGGGATAAATGTTTTGGGAACAATTGATGCGTAACAAACAACTTATTCTCCCCTCTGAGTGCAAATAGTGTTGAACAGCTGTGTGCAGGTTCAACTTTTCAGCAGAGAAAGCTGGAAAGTACTGGGGCAGTCTTAAGGCATCAACTCACATGTGGTGCTGACTAAATGCACATGGCTTAAGTGGTTTCTGTCTTCAATTTTATGCCTTGCCTGTATCTCAAAGGCTGCTGCTGCTGCAGCAGCTGCTGCTGCAGTACTGGCTGAGTGATATATGAAATATGTGTGTTTACATTTATGAGCCAAACTGTAAAAATGGAGCAGAGTCACATAAGCCAGCACTTGCAGCTGCTAAAATTTTTGTGGCTGGGAAGTGTGAGTGGAGTGTTCTTGTTTGCTGGATGCAGTTGAGGAGCGGTAAATAGTAAAAATTGCTGCCATTCAAAATGGGCAGAGAAAAAGTCCAAAGTTTGTTTTATTTGGGCTGTTAGCCTGTTAAATTGGATCAGGAAGAAAAAAGGATTCCAGTAATTCCAAGAGTGTAGTTTAGCATGGCTAGAAATGGCAAGGATTCTCATGACTATTCCTATTCTTTGCCTACTTGTGAAGACTTTCACCTTAGGCACAGATGCCAATGCTGGCAATTTTGGGACATTGTAAAATTATTTGGAGCAAGGGTTAGATTTTCAGAACAGCAGTGCTTCTCATTATAGAGGGGAGAGAAAAATCAGAAGAGCTAGAAGAAGTTAGTTATAAACTTATTGGGGAAACTTTGGGATTAGCTCTGGGTCTAGACTCTTACGTCTTGACGCCAACTTGGCAAACACTTGCAACAACTGCTGTAGTGTGATTTTGCAATTCTGCAGAGGCCTGGATGGGAACATGTTAGTGCTGTTACCACACACACAGAAGAGCCTTGTTGGAAGGCTGATTGCAAACACTAGGGATCAGCTTCTCCATCTTATCAGGAACTTGTGCTCATTTTGTCCTCGTTATGTTGCAGAAATGCAGATATTAATGGTTCATTCACAACTGGATAAAGTCACAGGGATAGTTGGTGTAGTCTGGCAGGAGTGGGCTGCAGAGCAGGTGAAGCCTTCTCAGAAACTAGATTTTCATACTGGAATATTAGGTAACTGGAAAATCATCTGGCAGTGTTGATCTTGAGAAAGTGTATCATCTCCGTGTCAACCCCAAGGAAGGGTCTCTGAGCCCAGAGAAATTTGGCAGAGGAGTGAAACACTCCTCTGCAGGCGTGAGGAGCTGATGGGTGACAGATTCAGGATTCAGCTGATCATAGCATATATCCAAGACCTTTCTAGTACTTGATGATGACCGTATGGCTGCTGTGCTCTTTGCAAAAGCCTTGGCTGGAGGAAAGAAGGGTTTCTACAGATATAATCACAATGCAGCAGGAACCATCATCAGTTTTTCGTTCCAGGCACTGATGTGTTGCAAAAGACAGTGGTGAGAGCTAAGCTGTTGTGCGGTGTGGGAGAGTGTTCGTCAGCATCTGTGTGGGTCCTTTCATCAGCCAGAAAACAGCTGTGAAATATTTCATGGGCAAATGCAAGGTTTGCACTCTAAAATGTCAAGAGCCTTTGACTGTAGTATAGTTTTCAGTTAATGAACCTTCCACCTGGTGGGTGAGATAGGATTCCAGAAAAGGGAGTGCACCCAGCACATCCTGTTCCTCTTGGTGACTTACTGACCAGCAGTTGATGGGAAACAGCAGGTAGCTGACCACTTCTTATCTTGGGCTTTAAACTAGATTCAACCTGATCTCTTCAGGAGAGCTCCTGTC
Organism: Picathartes gymnocephalus; assembly: GCA_013390045.1. Classification (NCBI taxonomy): domain Eukaryota; kingdom Metazoa; phylum Chordata; class Aves; order Passeriformes; family Picathartidae; genus Picathartes; species Picathartes gymnocephalus. The sequence continues at coordinate 290,301 of WEKY01036021.1, forward strand.
AAGGCATAGAGACATCTCCAGAGACCCACAAAGCAGAATACAGGGGGGGAAGTGTCCTTTTGTAAGAACAAAATTAACTTAATCTCTAGGAATTGAAAAGATGATTTTGGATGATCAGTCATATGTTTGAAAGCAAACGTTTTCAAAAAATTATCTGCTTTGATTCCACCCACAAGGTGGAAATCCCACAAGGATTTCCAACCCACAAGGATGGAAAGCAAAAGTCTGCTAAATGTAGTGGGTTTGGTACTTTTATTTTGGTGCATTGACTCCTCAGAAATTTTGCATTGTGAGAGAGTTACTCTTGGGTAAAAAAGACAGTATATAATTTTTAGACAAAAAAAAAAAATCCTTCATTGCCTAAAAAAACCTCCATGACTCCTTGAGTAATGGATCACTGAATCCTGGTGGTGGCATTCACCATTGTCCAAATCTTCTCTTCCTTTCCCTGGAAAGCTGGCTGCTCTCCTTTCCCTTATTACCCCTTCTCCATGTCCTCCCCTCTGTCTTACACAGGTTCCCAGCAAGACCAGGCTGAGGCAGCAATGGGCCCCTGTGCCATCATGCTGGCTCAGGCACCCATCACATCTGCAAAACAACCTTCTTTCTCTCTCTCTCTCTCTCCCCCTCTCCCTCTCTTTCTCTTCCCCACTCTCCTACCCCTCCTGCATCGCTTTTTTGACAGTTTCCTAATTACTTTAAATATTTGGTTTTTAATCTGACCAGGAAAAATTTAGGATTGGTCTTTTGGAGAAAGTATAGGAAGGTTGTTAGCAGAAGCAACGAACTCACATCCCTTAGTTTCAGCTCACAGTTTTTCTTACTCTACAGAGATTAATGTATATTATTAATGTTGCTAGTAATCTCACCCAATTTTGCATCTCTATGTCTTCATCCAAGAAAAAGAAAACCACCTTAAGAACACACTTAGCTCTAAGAATATGAATAGCTGAATTCTGAAAAATAAAGAAGGAACAAAGTTAAAATTATAGAGAGTCACAGTAATCCTGAAAATTTTATACAGATGTAAAGATGTATTCTCTTTTCCTACTTCTTTTCCTATTTACACTGAATTAATTCACTTGTAGTAGCCTCTTGATATGCTCAGACTGCCAGAAGGCCAATGCTTGGAGAACTCTCTGCAGTGGCTTGTTTTTGTTACTGTGCTGTGCTGGCTTAGGATTTGGGCTGGTATTTAAAAAAAAAAACAAAACCACACTAAAAAAAAGTTAAATATTTGCTGATGTGTTTCCTGCCTCCCACTCACTGTGTTTCAGGAAATCTTTGGAAGAACTGGACATGGATAAAGTAACAGCAGCCATGGTACTCACCAGTTTATCCACCAGCCCTTTGGTCCGCAGCCCTCCTGTCCGACCCAACGGTAAGCCTTTGGAGCCAGGGGCTGCGGGAAGGGGTGCCAGGGCCCTTTATTGGGGCGCTTGTTTCCAGGAGTTGTGACCATGGTGGAGAACAAATGGTGAGTGGCTGTTTCTGGTATGTTGGGGATCATACTGAGCTTTGCTCCAACCTAGTCAGTCTTTGGTGCAGCACCGGCAGAAATGAAAAGAAACGTTTTCTTTAACTGTAGAGCAGCTCCAGTTTATGAAATGGGATACGAGCACTTCAAAAAGTCTCCTGTCCTCACTGAAACACTTTGTTTTTCATAGAGCTTGTTTGCATTTGCACACATTACAGTCCTAGAATTGTAAAATGGGTAGGATTGGGAAAGACCTCTAAGATCACCAAGTCCAGCCATCAACCTGGCACCACCACCATGTTCACCTCTAAACCATGTCCTGAGTGCTGTATCCAGGAAACATTATAGCAATTGTTCTTGTCCTCCACTCCATGGAAATGAGATCAGATTTTACCCAAAGCCCCAATAAGGCAGATCACAGCCCTTGGCTGAGAAGCCATGCAGTAGCAATCTGCACAGCAAGAGGTCTGCTTCTCTCTGCACTTCCAATTCCTGCGCTGTTTGTAACTCTCTGATGGTCTTCCATCAAATCCATAATCCCTTTAAAGACTACTTCATTCATGGTATAGCACAAATAAAAATAAATATAAAAAGTTTCAGGTAATAGAGATTGGTAATGAAATATAATTGGTCTATGCAGATCAACTGGAGATAGACTGGAGTTACAATAAATTTTTAAGAGTGTTTTATTTTAAGGAATAATTTAAATTAAGACACCCTTGTCAGGGTGCCTCAGCATTGTTTGTATGACTGACTTTTCTTACTCACTTGTAATTGCTAAAAAAAACACTAGATGCTCTCCTACTGTAAATAATTAGAAGATTGAGGAATAGTTGCTTTTCTTCATGGGAACATGCATGATCCACTGAATGACGTTCTTAAAGGAATTCATAGCAAATGTCAATGATGTGATTTTTCCATTTATTTTCAGAAAATGTAAGTTTTATCCATTTAGTTGGAATTCTGGCCATGAACACCCATGGCCTTTGTTCGTGTGCTTTCCAGTGTTGAAAGCCACAAGTGTTTATGGAGTACCACTGCTCTGAGGATCCCTGGGAAACCTCAGGCAGTGGCATCCCTGGTGGCTGTCACACCTCAGGACAGGATTTTGCCAGCCCCTGGGAAAGCCAGCAGAATGGTAAAAGCACACCTGCTCTCCAGCTGCTCAGCTCACAGACAGTACCACAGCTGAAGATGGATCTGTGCTGATGTGGCAGGCAGGGATTTGGTGTGTCCGAGGCATACACGTGTCCCCTGCTGCATCCCTGTCCTGGGGTGCTGCTCTGCTGTGGGTGAAGCAGTATCTGCCACCTTAGACAGTCTGAGCAGGTGACACTTGTCAGGAGCAGCAGTGCACATTAGCTGCAGTTGTCGATTGAAAAGATCTTCCAAACAAGCCCTTTTGAATTGCTAATAGGTAAATGGTGGCTGTTTAACTGCCTTTGATATTTCTTAGCATAGTCTGAGTGCTCTTTGATATTTCTTCATATAGCTTGTCTGCTCGTTTCCTAAAATCTGGGAAGACTAGCCTGAGAAAGTAATTCACATGTTTTCAGTAGTTACAGACAAGATTTTGAAGTTGGTTTTGGGCACCTTCTCCTTGAATATCTTCGTTTTGCCTGAGTCAAGGCTTACTAAAGGCTTAAATAGAAGTATACAAGCTTGATAATTTAAAGCTTATTTGGTGTTGCAAGGCTAGGCTCTGATCCTAGTAATACAAGCAACAAATGTAATAGTGATTAGCTTTTTCTACATGCTTTTCCAAAAAAGGGCAATAAGTAGCAGTATAATTAAAGGAACATTTGTTAAAACAAATGGAATATTGCTTAGAACTAAAAAAAAATAACATTAGCATTAATATTAAAGTCAGATACGTGCTGGTATTCCTGGGAATGATCGCCCATGTAAACTGGATCAGAGTTTGGCCCTTGTTTCTCTGCAGCTGAATAATATTTGGTCTGGTTCTCTTTCACGCAACTCCAGCAATGTGAAAAGAGCCCCAAAATGAGAGTAAGTTGCATTTATTTATATATTAAACTTATTTACATTTACAGATTTGTTAGTATGAATGAGAACCAGTGTTTGGTTTTTTTCCTGTTGTCAACCTCATTCAGTCTTTTCCATGCTACTTAAAAAATGTTCTTGATTTACATCTCTTTCTCAGCAAGGTTAAACACTGAGAATACAAACTACCATCATAGCTGTGTCAGAAAGTAGTAGTTGAAAGAGTTTTCCTTTGTTTTTGTGAAGACATGGAAATTTTAAGCTGCGCTAAGGTCACAAGTTGATACCAGATGTATTTTTTGGCTTTGGCACAAGACTGAAGTACCAGATATTCAAAAGAAACAAAACTCACCTTCACTGCAGTCACATGAAGGCTGTAATCATGAGACAAAACATGACATTTTTATATGTTAATTTAGGAGCTACCAGAAACGTGTATGTCCTTTTCCAAAGGGGAATTGGGAGGGGTGGATGGAGAGGATCAATTCCATTTATGCTGTGTGGTCCTGATCAGTAAATCGGTACTGCTGCCTACTCAAGGGGGCACTGAGTTCTGTCTTTTTGAGCAGCTGATGCTAATCATTAAGAATTTTGTCCAAAACCAACTGAGTTAGGAGAAAAAAACCCAAAAATTCATTGGTTTGGGGGTAGGCTTTTGATAGCTCACTTTCTTGCCATTATCATTAGTTAAATTTATCTGTAAGAAATGGGGAAGGAATGAAGGAGTGACTTCTGCAGATCATTTAAAGACAGGCAGTGGCTTGAAAGGACTTGTCTCACACTTAAATGTTGTTTCATGAACAGATAAGATGTTATTTGCTTGCTAGCTCCAAAGTCAGGTATTGCGCAATACTCAGGCACCCACAGTGTCACGGGGAAAAGTTTCCAATGCCCGAGTTAGGGAGAAGCTGCACCTAAATCGTCCCAGCACATTTACCCAAGCCCTGTGAGAACCTGGCTGCCTGTGGCTGCACCCTGGATGTGCTCAGGCCATGCCTTTGCTGAGCTGATGACCTACATTCTGCTCTGCTGCCAGAAGCCCTCTAGGGGCTGGCGAGAGTGACGTGCCGGCATCTCATGCCTGAGGACCTCTGCATGTGAAGCATGGCTCCAGCTGTGCCTCAGACTGTACAGGCAGGGCTGTTACTCCCACCCATGGTGCTGCAGAGTGTAAGCTGTTAGTTCGAGTGTCTCCTTACCACGTAATGTCAGGGGGACTGCTGCATTGAGGAGGCAGTTCCTCCAGCATGTAAGTGTGGAGGTGATCCAACGTCTGTGTGTTCCACTTCTGAGAGCAGATGTCTGTATATCCCAAGGGATACATACCACCTCATGTAGAGATTTAGATTGGGCAGAGGTGTGTGCACTGAGGGATTATAAGAACACAGAGTGTAACTATGGTTTTTTTGGTGTTTTAATACTGGGAAGACGGTCATGTTTTTGTGGATCTGCTTAGTGTTCTGGGGCTCAGAGTGTATGTCCCCTTCCCAGGGCATCTCCTGTTGGCCATACAGTGGCTTGGAGCTTGCTTTGATGCCACACCATAGTCACGTGTTCCTGTTGAAAGTTGAGGATGTATTTAAAATCATAGAATAGTTTGGGTTTGCAGGGACCTTTAAAGGTAAATTTAAATGTTTTCCTTAAATCATGCATGTAGTATCTGACTGTTTATTGCTGGTTTTGCTCCAGAACAGATTATCTTTTCAAATACAACATTTCTTTTTAGAAAAATACTTTGCTGCTTTTGTTTGTTTGTTTGTTTGTTTTAAATAAAACAGAAATCAAGTGTGGAATATGTAATTTGTGTGCAGTGGGTCAGATATGGCTGTCCTCTCTACATCCAATGCTTTCACTTTCCTTTACTGAATGTACAGTTAATTACCAACATGGCATCTAAACCTTAGAAAAAGAGCTTCTTAGCCCTATCACAGTGATACTGTTGTAATAATAGCTGTTGTTGTTCTTGACAGAATCCCTGAATGGATCTTGGAAAGAAGGAGGATTTGTGCCTTCTAGTACCAGCAGCAGCGGATACTGGAGCTGGAACGCTCCCAGTGACCAGTCCAACCCATCCACCCCATCTCCACCTCTGTCAGCTGATAGCTTCAAAGCTTTTCGGACACCTTCCCAGCCAGATGATGGTATTGATGAAGGTGAAACAAGCAACCTTCTCTTTGATGAACCCATTCCTAGGAAGAGAAAGGTTAGCCTCACCTTAAATTCCATACCAATGAGTAGATAAGATGTTGGTAGGCTTATTTTGTTGTGAGAAAGGAACAGGTCACCCAAATAGCTCTCCTTGTGTATCCTTTCTTGGCATCCAGTTAATGTAGGGACTTCTTTTAGTCACTGTGTCTCATTCAACGTGGTCACCTCCTGCACACACACGCTGCCATCAGCACCACATATTTCCTGCCAGATGGTGAGGTGCTACAGAGCCTCCTGCTCAGAGAACACTAGAGTGATTTCCAGAAGGTGTTGCCTCTGGCCATTCAAGGGATTTCTGTCCTACTTTGACAAATTCTCTGTGTGCAGGATGCAACAGGCAGCCTTTACATGTCATCACAAAAACTTACAATGGCCTTAATACTCCTTGTTCCCTGAAGTGCTGCTTGTCTGACAGCATGTCAGATACCTTAATACTGTGAAGCTTTCTCTGCACAAACATATGGAGTGAAAAAAGGAGAGAGAGAGCTCAAACCCAATGGCTTTTGATGTAGTATTAGCATTAGCCAAATTTATCCTCAGTTGGAGTGCAAAAGCAGGCTAAATAAAAGATGACATTAAAAAAAAAGGTCCAAAACTAACCCCAAAAAAGCACCGTTGCTAACCAGCAAGCTTCTCTGGAAGAAAAAGAAAACAAAGAGATGGCACTAGTCCAAGTTTCCTTCCCTCCCAGCACAACAGGACAGATTTTACATAGCAAGATGTAAAAGGGCTTTTTGTAAGGAGGAAAAACAGAGAATTATTCCCTTAGTGAATTTGTTTCTGGCTCAGTCTGAGATATTTAATTGCTTCATCACCAGCAGGAAGAAGTTTTAATGATGGTTTAAACCTGTTCAGATTTATCCTCTTGCTCCAGAAGCTGCTTATTTGCTGACCCATGCAGTTCTTCCCTTGTTCGTGGGAAAGGGGTGAAAATGTTTGTGTATCTTGCTAAGAAGGAAAAGAGCATTTTGGAGGACACCTTTGTTATAGTAAATTAGAAGTTGGAGCTGTGTGTTACACTAAACAGAGAGACAGTTTGGGGACATGTGGGACAGGAGTGCAGAAGTGTCCTGGTTTGCCTTTTACTTCTCAGTTAACTTTATCTTATTAGCACCACTCTTACTGCTCAGTTATGATGAGATGGATGGGTTTGCAGCTGCCACCTTTATTATTTTCTAAGTTGCTTTCAAATATTTCTGGTTATGTACCCTCCATAGGTCTATTACGCTATCTGTTCTGGGATAGTTCACAGGGGTTTGGCTTTGTATGGCAAATGTTCTGTTTAGATAAACAGTAACATTCCATGCCAAACTTGGTTTTATAAATTAACTTACTTTCCTGCAGGTGTTTTTCTTTATTCTGGCTCCAGCATGGTACTTGATCTGAGTACAAGTTAGCACCTTTAAAAGCTGAAACAAAAATTTTCAGATTATTTCTTCTTCAAGGCTGCAAAAGTCAAAAGGAGTAAACCTGGAAATAGAGTGATTGGTAACCTTATTATTTGCTTAAAAGTTTCCTCTAAGGTAGTTATTCCTCACCAAACCATTTATGTTCCATTATTTTCTTAAATAAAACATTAAGCCTGAATAGGTAATTTCTGGAAAGGAAATCGAAGAAATGTAATCATGTTCTTTATTTCTACTGAGTGAGCTTTCACTTGATTATGTTAAAAGTGCATGGATTTTTGCAAACTCCTACCACTGACAATAAATCCAAAACCACAGTGGAGCTAGGAGACTGATTTCACCATCAAACTGGGGATGGATGTTAAACCATCCTGTGTTCATAAAGATGCATATGGTGTCCATGATGTCATAGTGGAATTCCTAGGATGTCAGTTACAAACATGGCCTTCATCTTGTTGCCATAGTTGGTGGTTAGTTGTGTGTTTTTGAGCTGATAATAGTATATAGTATTATATTTTAAAAGTAAGAAAAGTGTCAATCAGAATTGCTAGATAGAGTATATTTAATTTGAGAGAAGAAAAAGAGTTCTGTATCTATTTGACCAATAGTTGTATTATCAAATAAAAAATAGAGAGGCAATTTATGTGCAATTCATTCCAAAATAGAAGTTTTTCATACAAACAGTGTGATCTGGTACCTCAAATCTCAAAGTCCTAAGCATTCATACTTTAAAACAGGAGATGTTAGATTGCAGAGTAACTATGAGAACATGCTACTACAGTCAACTTGTATTTTAAAAAGCCCATCAGCTGAGATTTTTTTTTTTTTTTGGAACTTATATTTTAATCATCATCTTTCTAGCAAATGCTGAAACCATTTACTGGCAGGGTCCAAATTGAAGAAAAGCACCAAGTCAGCTTTTGTTCAAGGCACAGTGAAATGTACTTAACTCTAAGGATGTGCTTGTTCCCACCCCCTTTTTTTTCAATTGAGTTTTATATGAATATATTAATTTAATCTTATATGTAACTAAAATGATAGAATAATAATACAGTATTTTGATGCTCTTCCTCGTGTTAATAACACATTCTGTAATAATAGAGAAAATTATTTTTGAGAATTACAAGCTATAGAGAATTCTTTTTTTTATTTAAACTATACAAAATGAGTTTCATTTTGGAGTAAAATTAGCTTTTATGTATCTCTGGAGTTTGTAACATCTGTGTTGTTTTAAGACTACTTTTCGCCAGAGTCTTCAAAATGTTGAATATTGGCCTAGTTATAGCCTTGTCGGCTGTACTCTAAATCCATGACAACTCAGTGGGGATCAATGAAGTTATATTAAAGAATATAAAAAGAATATTTAAATGAGATTATATCCATATTTTTTTAAAATATTGAACACAGACTGATAACTTCTCATTCTCTTGTCTGAGTACAGTCCACAGCAACTTCTGAGTGAAACAAAAGCAGATTGTGCCAGCTCATGGCGAATATTGACATAACAGAAGGTGTGTTTTCCTGGCACAACATTTTTTTTGTTCTGCAAATATCATGAACAGAAACATTCATAAGAGCTTGCTTTGGAAAGACCTTAATTTAAGAAGGTGCCTTGGATTAAGTGAGAAATCCTTATCAGGGTTTTTTTGAAAGAAGTGTAGGAAGTTTTTATATCATCTACCTCCCTTAGTGGAGGAACTGAAACTTAAAAATGGAAAAGTGTTGCCAATGAACAGAGAGAGATTAGCTGCTCCTGCAGCTTTTCAGTGGGATTCTCTTGAATTCAGTAGGGTGACACACTTTACAAGAGACTATTAGATCATTACGAATTTGGAGTCAAAGGCTCTGAACCTTCACAGTGTTTTGTAACTGTTTATCTGTTTTGGTTAGTTTGGGTTTTTTTCTACCTTCATAGAATTACAGAATCACAGAAATGTTTCAGTTGGAAAAGACCTGTAGGAGTCCAGCTCTTAACCCAGCACTGCCAAGTCCAGCACTAAGCCATGTTCCCAAGCAACACATCTACAAGTCTTTTAAATACCTCCAGTGTTGGTGACTCAGCCATTGCCCTGGGAAACCTGTTCCAATGCTTGACAACCCTTTCAGGGAAGAAATTTTTCCTAATATCCCTACAACTTCCATACAACTAATGTTGCTTTACTCATGATTTTCAGAACTCCATGAAGGTGATGTTCAAATGCCTGTGGAAGAACTGTGGGAAGGTACTGAGCACAGCTGCAGGGATTCAGAAACACATACGAACCATTCACCTTGGGTAAGAGAGCAATCTTTTTGGGAGTCTAAAGGATTTGGTATAGAAGAGGAGCAATTACCCTTGTCTGGAGAGATGAACTGGATTGCCCTTGGCTTCTCTGTCTCATATCCCTAGGTTTCTGAGGAAACTGCAGAATAGTGTGTCAAGGTGAATGAGCACTTATTCCAGCAGCGAGGCACTTTCTTTCCTGAAATTCTGTCAGCTTTGCTAGAAGGTCAGATAGAGCTTGAGGTCACACTGCACTTCCCTGTCAGCTGCACAGCTCAGTGCCATTACGGCGTATGTGCTGTCTGCACATCACATCCGGGATGACACTCTCTGGTAGACAAGTTCACAGTCTTGCATGAATACTTTCCAGCTTTGTTTCACATCAGGTCAGGCGCTTGTGCCAGTTCTGAGTTGAATTAATGCCGAAAGAAATATTAATGCCAAAAAACCCACCAAAACCACAAACCACATAGGAAACCAAGAAGAAAAACGGAAACTGATCTGCATGTTTTCATGGTGTGACCCCAGTCAGCAGTTAAGTACCACAGAGCTGCTCACTCACTATCTCCTTCCTTCCCTGATGGGGGAGGAGAATCAAAGGAATAACCTCATGGGTTAAGACAAGAACAGTTTAATGACTTAAACAAAATAAAACTAGTATCACTAATGATAATAATAACAACAGTAATACTAATGACACTAATACTTGTAAGGAAAGGGGAGAGAGAGAGAAACAAAACTGAAGAGGAATAAGTGATGCACATTACAGTTTCTCACCACCTTCTTACCAATGGCCAGCCTGTCCCCAGGTAGTGATCAGCACCTCCCAGCTAACTCCTTCAAGTGTATTTACTGAACATGACATTTTATGGTATGGAATATCCCTTTGTCCTGGCTGTGCTCCCTCCCAGCTTCTTGTGCCCCTGCTCACTGGCAGAGCATGAGAAACTGAAAAGTTCTTGAGTTAGAGTAGGCACTGCTCAGCATCAACTGAAACATCAGTGTGTTATCAACACTCTTCTCATCCTAAATACAAAAGACATCTCTATGCCAGCTACTAGGAAGAAAATTAACTCCAGCCCAGATGAAACCAGGACACACATGTATGTTACTTGGACTAAAAGCAAAAACAAATTAATCTTTTAGGACACAAGTTTGTTTCGGAGCTTAAGTTTGTTTCAGAGCTTTAGTTTGCAACTGAACTCCCTGTGCAATTCACTGAGTGATGTACCTGTCTCATATATAATTACAGTGGGGACTCACAGTCTTAACCTCTTAGGTGAAAATACATCTCTGTTGTGTAGATCTGTGTTATCCACTGCTTACAAATTAAAGCCTCCACAAGAAAGGTCTGGAACTCAGGATGGTCTTGAAAAGGTCAGCAATTACCATTAGTCTTAAGAGTGAGGCCGTGGGAAACAGAGAAAATCTCTCTCAAAATGCAGTTAGAAATGTTGATTTGTGCTTTATATTATGGAGACATCCTGTCTGTATGGGAGAGGGAGAAGTAAATAGCAAAACCTTTCTGGAATTTGCTGGAGTTAAGCAACTTTTCTGGAGAGTAGTTTCGGTGAGTGAATGGCTGCATTCTGATGGATTGTACTTCTGGTAGAGCCTTTCAAACCTATGTTCTCTTAACAAGTTCTGATTTGGACTTCAAGGTAACTTGGGAGTACTGCTTTGACTGGGCTGCTTCACTGTTAGCACTTATGCTTAAATGCATATCAGATGAATCTTTAAGGCAATTAAACCTTCTGCATGCCCTCCTTCAATAAGTCTGCTTCTGGAGAGCAGGACCAGAAAGTCCCGGCCCTGGCAGGCCAGCCTGTATGAGTCCTTTCTCTGTGTCTGAGTGAGTTGCATCGTGAGACTGTTTTCTAGCAAATTCTGCCATGCTAGAGAAAGTTATAGTGAATGGCAGCCATAACTATATTAGGTATAATTAAGTAACTTCTGATAAGATTGCATGTTGTTTGCTGTAACATGAGTGAAGTATATCTTGCCTGTGTCTATTATCTTTGCTGTGACTTTTGAAGACAGAGTGTGTTGAGATTCTTGTTAACTTTACAGTAGTTACAAATGAGAAGCCAATACTTGATCTGAAGGAGTCAAACGTCTACTCCCAGGTCAAACAATTAGTCAAGAATAACACAGAGAGGGGGAAAAAAGTAATTCCTACTTCTTTTCCCTTCAGACTAGATGATTTTGCTTTCCCCCTTACCTGCAGCCAGAATGCAGATAAAGTAGGAAGGGTTGAAACTGCAAATATTAATTTATTGACAATATGAATGTATTTGTTCATGCATCTAGAACTTAAAATTTAGCTCAGGGTTCTTGCCTTCATTTAATCAATTCTTATTTCTTCCTCTTAATACAGACGTGTAGGAGAGTCTGACTGCAGTGATGGAGAGGAGGATTTTTACTACACAGAAATCAGGCTCAACACGGACTCAGTAGCTGATGGCTTAAGCAATCTTTCCCCAGTCTCTCCATCTTTAGCATCTCCTCCTTCCTTTCCCACCCAAGACGCAATCCGTCCTGAAACTTCCTGTGCCAAAACCGAGACTAAATTGATGACACCTCTGAGCCGCTCAGCTCCTACCAACCTCTACCTCGTACACACGGACCATGCTTACCAGGTAACACCAATGGTATGAGCTCCAGTGATCACACTAATGTGTAAAGAAGTGTCACATTACAATGTTTTTGGATTTTAATGGGCTGAAAAGTTTTCAGGGCAGTCAAAGGCATTTGGAGATGTATTCTTCTGAGCTCATTGTTTCTTTGTTTATGTGCCCACCACAGCCGGTGGATTTTGGGGCGTTATTTATCCAGCCACACATAGGTGCATACTTCAGGTTAAGAAGGGTTGATCTGTGTATCCCATTGTTTTCATCAGTTCAGTTTTCACTGACCATAAGGAGAACCCAAGGTGATGTGCTCAGATGAGGTTTCCTGCATTGTAAAAATTCCGATCCAGTCAGCCGAATCCCTCCCAGAGTCTTCATTTCAGCTCTGTTTTTATTGAACAAGTTCTGCTTGAAGTGTCAACAAGTACCCAAAGGGTGCCAGGAACAATTCATTTCCTCTTTTTGTACAGTGTGAGATGTCAGTTTGCAGATGTGAAGCAGAACAGGAAGAATGAAAAAGCAAATATGTTATCTTCCTGATTTTGGAGGTAATGCTTTTCAAATGGCAAAAACTGCTGTCCTAAAACATTCCAGCTAAGTTTCAGCAGAAAGCATTACTTATAAAACTGCACTAAAACTTGACATGTTTTGGTCTGGATAGTGTAAGAGGAATAGAGGCTTTGAAGTAGTGTGGTCCATGACCTGTGTATGCATTGGAGAACTGAACTCTGTTAAATTTATCAGATGCAATAACTATCATAGATTGCGTTGTGCAGATAAAACTTTTGTCGTGTGTTTGGAGCACACCTACTAAAAGGTCAGGGGGAGCTATAGAGAGTTCACAGGCTTGTTTTAGACTTTTGTACATGTTGAAAAGTGTGGGTGGAAGCTTGGTATCCCAGGTGGAAACTGCATCAGGTAGCATGCCAACCTGGGGACTGATGAAACCAGCTGGGAGAAAGACTTGCTTCTCAGTGTAACTTAAGCCCTGCCTCAGAGAGTGAGGCAACAAGTCTAGGCTGCTGACAAGTTTTGCTTCATTTGAGATGTGCATTCATGGCAGTCTGCCCTGCTGTTTGGAGACCCACTCAACACTTTTTTACAAGCAGTCTGAGTAAAGCACTTGCCTAAGGAAATCCTAATTCAAGTGTTTAAGGCCCTTGAATTGGATTTGAATTGATGTATTCCATAACATAAGACTACAAGTGCCTGAACCCCGTGGGCTTTTCAGGTTGCTCTGGTTTCAGTGCTTAATTTCATCAGTGAGGAGTAACACAGTCCACACTGTTCACAGCTTGCTAATTGGAAGCCAGAGGCAGGGTCCCTGCTCAAGCATTCAGGCTGTCCTGGCAAAGGAAGCAGCTTCTATGAAGAGGGTCAGTGGCATCCTCTGCCAGGATCCCTTCAGCCCTGAAAGAAGGGCCAAGAGGCAGGGTGGAGATTCAGATCTCACCAGCCAGAGGAGAAGGTGGAGATTGCTTCATTGGGAGCAGCTCAAGGAACTTGGGTAAGGGAGGCTAGATATTGTTCATCACAGGATTCCCGTTCAAAAAAATATGGAACCCAAAGCTCAGTCACAAGAATCCTAAAGAGATCTGTTAATTGCTATTTCCTCTATGACTGGAAAACATTAAATAGACTACTTGTAGCGAGAAAGATACGAGGAGAGTGAGGCAAGTCCTGATGCTCTTCCCTGACCCAGTCCTATGGGTGAGGAATGATTTAGAAGGGTAATTGAAGAAATTCTGGAAAGTACAGCGGTTGAGGCAAACTGCACTGGGGGAACCCCAGAGAAAGATAATATTGGAACAATATAGTAAGCAAAAGAACAAATCCCTCTGGATTCAAGGAGAGCATTTGATCTTAAAACATATAGGCAGTATTTATTAAGCTAGAGATTAAATTTAGTGTAGGAAAAGGAGCTGGAAAGTCACAGAGAACAGCAGTGAGTTATTTTGAAAGGGCTTTTGAATGTCATTAGTAGAGTTAAATGAAAAGCTGTTCTTGGCCCTGATCTCATTTTCATTAAATCATTTTGGTAATACACAAATACTATAATAAACTTCACTGATAACAAACTTGGGACACATCAGCAGTAAGGGAGTTATGGTTTTGGATGCAGTTTAATGTCAGAACATGCAAAGTCCTGCATCTAAGGAACTAACGAGATTTTTCTGCTATAAACTAGGGTAGTTAGCAAATTATGTAAGAAGGAAACCTACGTTCATTAATCAAGAACAGAATGACTGTGAGCCAACAACAAGAGAACTGTGAAGGGGGAAAAAAATAGTTGTCAGCTCTCTTGGATAAAAAATACCTAGGAGAAACAGGGGTTTTTAATTTGTACAAGACCCCCACATAACTTCAGCTAAAATCCTGAGTTAGAGTTCTGGTCAGCCAGATTCAATGTGATGGGCTCCAACCAGGAGAAGTAGAAAGAGGGCAGAGAGGAGATGGGTGGTCTCTCCAGCCCTGGGGCTGATACCTCAGGCAAAGCAAGAACAGGATGGAATTGCTGCCTGGGAAGAAAGTGAGAGGACAAGCGTGAGAGGGGAAGAGGATGAGCACGGGCTGTTTCAGGTACAAGGGTAATGTTGGCACAAATAAATAAATAAATAAATACAAATTATCCATTAATATATTTTGATTGGCAATTAGATGGAGGTCGCTAAGCAAATTGAAGTTGGGGTATAGAAATTCTTGACTTGGTTGTAATGTTATGGTTGCTTACGTTACGGAAGAGATTGACTGAAATGTTTGCCTGAAAAAGCTGACTGTGCTTGATGAGCAAAGATGCACATCTGGGAAACAAGTGAACAAGATGATTGACTATTTCAGCCTGATCATGTCTGAGGTAGATATTTAGGCACTGAGAAAAAGGAATTGAGCACTATGGTATTTTAAACAACTGCAAATTGGATCAGTTTTAAACTTCATGTTTGTTTACAAAACTATTGCCTGTACCTGTTAAATTTAACTACAGAGGAACTACAGGCGGGCTCTTTCAGCACCTGGGATTTCCCTTCCAGGTCTTATTCAAATGCCTGAGGAAGCTGCTGTGCTGACCCTGGGTTTGAGCTGCCATCCTTGTGGGATGCTGAGCAGAGGCACTGGTGCCTCATTGCTCATCCAGGTCCCTCCAGTTCTTTCTGTCTGGAATGCTGTGGTCATTCACTCCTTCCCATTTGAACAGGGTTGTGATGAAGAACTACTGGTACCATCTGAAGTTGCCAAATTGTTCTTGACATCTTTCAGAGAGATTTTTATATTTTATGGAGCTCGGTGGATGTTTGCTTTGCGTGTCTGTGTAGATTCTCTTGGAGCTGTCAGCAGCTTGGCAGCCCACAGAGCATCGCTGCCATAAACAGAGGCATTGGTGGTCTTGCCTTCCTTTTCCTGGAAAGGCTCTAGGGGAATGCTTCAGCCCTTGTTTACTTGGAAGATTATCTTTAATGGAAACTATCAGATTGTAGCTTGTCATCACTCATCTCTGCCTGGTAGCTCAAGGAGGCACTCCCTTTCCTGAAGCAGTGAGACAATTTTAGCAGCTCCAAACACAAACTGCTTCAATGAGTGTGTTGTGTTATTGTCATGTACAGTTAACTGAAATGCAGAAGTGAAAACTCATTTTATCAAGTCCTTTGTAAGTTTAAACCAAGGAGGGTTTTTTTGTGGCGACAGCTTGAAATACAGGGGTCAAAGTGAACCTTTGTTCATGCTGGCTGCTCATGTTCCTGCTAGGCAGGGTAGCTGCACAACTATGAATTTCATGATTCTGAAAATTAAATGGCATTCAAAAAGAGGCAGGGAGGAATTCATGGAAACTCATAACCCAGTGAGAAAACCAAAGGAAAGGCACAAGATGAAAGATGCTCAACACTCTTAAGTTCAGGTTATCATATTTGCACCCAAGGGCAGCACTGGCTATTACAGTATGGATGGGAAGAACATAGGTGTTGAAGGAGCCCAGGAGTCCTTCAAAGACTTGCTTTAGTTGAGTATTTCAAGAGCTGTCTTTTGAATCCAAAGGATGATTTACAGCTCCTTGTTTTTAGTAGGAAAAACTGTTTTAATTGGGATGGCTCTTAACATTTATCTGATAAATCAGAAATGGCCAACACTTACTGTTGATCCCTTCCATCCAAGAAGCCTTGCTCACCCCACACTAAAATTGTGTAAAACAGCTGCCATGGATTTAAGTATGGCCACGTTTATCACTGTGTTACAGGTGATCATGATCATCTGTGAAGTCGTTTTTGCTTCTTGCTGGCATTATTTTAAAAGTTACTTGTATGTGATGTTTGATTTTGTTGGCTTTTTTTAACAGATTTGGCTCTTAAGGGTTTTCTGTGGATTCTTTTGAGAGCAATCATCTTTCTCTAAACAGGGTTTAGGAACAGTGGTATATATATAACTCTGTCCCTTCCTTACTAGCTTATCCATGATTATCCCTCTCACAAGGGTAAAATGCTTGTCATCATGGAGTTTTTTTATACCTTGGAAAATCTCTCACAGATTTATCATTTCAAGGAATGAAAGATCCTTTGAAATGCTTTGGAAGAGGAATGGTTCTTCTTGCTGGAATAATCCTTTCTTTTCACACAGGCCACTCCTCCGGTGAACATTCCAGGGTCTGCAAAATTCACTCCCAATGGCAGTAGCTTTAGCATCTCTTGGCAGTCACCTCCAGTTACCTTCACCGGCATTCCAGTAAGTGCACTTCAAAAAAGGAAAGAAGGGGAGAAAAAAGGTTTTTTTAGATATTTTTGCTTTGTTTCACAGTGTGTAATTATAGAAGTAAATGTGACACAAGAGATAACAAAAAGAAGCAAGTAAAACATGTGCCTCAGTTTGCCAGCATGGCTGTTTTTAACACCTTTGTTACTCTCTTTACCAGTACAGTTAGGTTATTTTTGTGTCAGTGTCTACAAGCAGGCAATTGAATCTATAGTATCTATTTTTTAAACTATATGTTTGCAAAAGAACATTCTGGTAGGTGCAGAGCCTGTCACTATGTGCTTTTTGTGCTACTAAGAGATTTCTTTAAAAACTAGATGGAGAATCAGCCTGGTAACAGGCCAGTTGGATTCAGGTAGTGGGGCTGTTACCTAAATGAACTCTGAAGATGAAGCATATTTGAAAGGCAACTGAAAGAAACAATAAAATGAAATGTAAAGTCCTATTTTAGGATGCTACCAGTATGTAGCCCCTACTGATAGCAGGAAAATGTTGTTTTATACAGAAGATATATTCAGTATCTATTGCATTTTGTTATTAATACATATTGCAGTTTGACAGCTTTTTAATAAGGATGTATTAGATGGAAATTCAATACTGACCCTTTCTTCAAAAAAACTGGTGTACAAGGCCTAATTCTATGAAAAGGACTGCAGAAATGTGATGTTTGCTTAAACACAGAATTGCAGTGGTTCTCAACGTACCATAGCGTAGGTATGAGTACTGTGGGGGGAGTGAAAAACCTTTATGAAGAGTTGCAAGGGATTTGGCTTGTCATGTCTGGTGAGGGGACTGCTGAAAGTAAATATAAATTGCTGTTTATGAGCAGTGGAAAATCTCTATGATGACTATAAATAAATACTAATGTAAAGTATCATCATTTTATTGGAAAGCACTGTTTTCGTGATAAATTGATATTCTCTAATCATAAACTTTCTTGATATCATAACAGCTCATTTAATATTACACTTTATGAATTTTTGAATTTTTAAAGTGTG
>WEKY01036023.1:0-24843 GCA_013390045.1 Picathartes gymnocephalus
GATTTTTTTGCTTTATTTTTTGTTGGAAGTTCTATATCTCTGAAGAATTTAATTCTTATAAAAGAATCACCAGCAAAAGTATTTGAGCTATAAAGGAGGGTGGAGGCAACTCTGCCTGCCTATTGAAGTGCATCTTTCATCATCAGAACAATAGCTGAGTCTTTTCCCTTGTCAACTGACCATCTTTTTTTCCTTCCATTAATTAGCTGAAGTCTTGAACAATTCATCCTTGGCCTTCCACTGCCTGTTCTGATAATCCCTCAGGATACTTGGGATAGGATGACAAATCACAGGGAAAGATGCTCTGATTTTTGTTGCTCTGCTGATGGGAAGGTGCTGTGTCTCCCATGTGTGGAGACAGAACCAATTTCCTGAGGTTTGCACTGGGTTTTGTGATTTATTGATTGTGTAAGTGCATGAGTTACCCAGTGCTTCTGGGCTGCATTTGGTTGTCTTTGGGGAGGAATATTTCTATGTCTTTATGTAAGTGCTAATTGGTAAGCATCCATGTAGGAGGAGATACCTAACAGGTTTCTCCTACCAGTCTTGTCACTCCTCTTCTTCAGGGAGGAAAAAGGGAGGCATTGAGAACATAAGGAACAAACCTCATTCCTTTTTCATTTCATATGCCCAATGCTACACAGAGCTGCCAGAGAGAGCTTTTAGAAGAAATTGTAGGGAAAATTCTGTTTGACTTCCAGCCCTCTGGCTGCTGCAGATGGAAACTTTGTAGATTTTGCTTCTGAATTCCAAACAATTATCCATTGGCATGTGCAAATACAGTTTTTTCATAAGGCCAATCGACCACATCTGGTGGCTGATTTTTCTCAGGTATTGCAAAACCCTTTTTATGAGTGCAACATTTTATTCAGCAGAATAAAGATGTTTATAATTCTTCAAAAATGAATACAAAGTCTTTTAATGTTTACCAAAAATACTTTTTTTTTTCCACTTAAACAATACGAGTAAGGTACTAAACTATTTCTGCTGCAGTTTATCTCAAGTGTTTTAGAGGAATCAAAATTATAGAAAGTAAATCAGACCTATGCCTAACTGCAGACATCCTTACCTCCATAGCCTGTAATTTTAACAGATGACAGATGATCCGTTTTGGGATGTCAGTTCAATGATTCATCATTCCCATCTCTGCAACTAGAGGTGGTGAAGATTTTGTGAAAATAAAATTGAAGGTGGCAGTTATTTCTAAGGACCCAAGAAGGTTTTGAGAACTTTCCAACCCATGCTGGGAAATGGAGGGATTTGGGACATGTGTCTATGGGTGTCATTTATTTCAGAGTACCAGATCTGCTGAATGTGCATTTGATGACTCTTGGTGGGGAAAGATGATGCAGAAAAAGCTTCAGATGTGACTGAATGTGGGTGCATTGCTTATGTGTGCCATTGCCTTAGCACTGAAAACTTATGGCTTGATTTATGAATCTTATCAGACAAAATATTGCATTGCCTGTGGTATCTGTGTTGTCTTGAACTATGACAATGTTCATTTTTGACTAAACTGACTGTAGATAAATTATTTCTTTTCTGTGAATAACCTAAGAGAAATTAATTAATATATGTATCCACTTAATGACCATCAGGCCTGAAGTTTATATTATAAGGTTTCCAGAACAATAATTATTATAAAGCTTGAAAAGAGATCCTTCCTGTGTTTGAATGACACTAAAATATTTTGAAGTTTTCTTTGAAATACAGAAGAAAACCTCCTCTACACCAGGTTTCAGTGCCTGTGTGGCTGCCTGGAGTGCACAGGAGGTTGATACTTAAGTTCCTGCCCAGCTCAGGCAATTGAATTTAACTCTAACTTTCACTCTTCTAGATGAGATCCATAAAAGCCTAATTCTCTTTTGTTTTTCTTTTTGTGTTTTTTTTTTTTTCCTTGTGTGAATAGTTTCACCTTTTTTGTGAAGAATTCAGTATCTATTGGCTGATCATATATGATGTGGGTTAAAAAAAAAAAAGTTCTTCCTGAAAACAAAAAATAAGAAAGTACTGTTACAAAGACGAGTCCTTCAAAAAGAGAGTGAGAAAGACTTCCCATGCTTTACAGTCAGGTTTTGACTTTCGGCAGTGATGGCTAGTATCAATCTCTGATATGTAATTCCTCTAAAATAGTTTTGGAGAATGGGTATTTTCAAAACAAAATGCATTTTGTCAGAAAATTGTAGCAAATTTAACTTATGTTACATGTGGCCTTTCTGCTTCCACGTGGCACTTGTGCATCCTCATAGGCAGAGCTCTTGGTTGTTGCAATTTTCCAGACTATCATGAGCCCAGCTGCAAACTGGCACTGGTGTGCTTACCCATGGTGCTCCCATTCTTTATAAATTCATCAAAGCTTTGCGTTTGGCTTTACATTCCTTCTTATGGACGTGCCCTGGAGAGAGATCTCTGTTTGTCGACAATTCTGAATTGAAGGTCATAGAAGCAAAGAATATACTGAGTTGAAAGGGACCCACAAGGATCATTGAGTCCAACTCCTGGCCCAGCATAGGACAACTGGAACAATCCCATCAGGTGCCTGAGAGCGTTGTCCAAACACTTCTTGAACTCTGCCAGGATTGGTCCTGTGATCACTTCCCTGGGGGACCTGTCCCAGTGCCTGACCACCCTCTGGGTGAAGAACATTTTCCTGATATCCAACCTAAACCTCCCCTGACTCAGCTCCAGCTATTTTCTCAAGTCCTGCCACTGGTCACCACATCCCCTTCCCCTCATGCGGGTATTGAAGATCCCAGTGAGGTCACCCCTCAGTCTCCTCCAGTCTGAACAAACCAAATCACCTCAGCTGCCCTTCATGAGGCTTGCCCTCCAGACCCTTCACCATCTCCATGTCCCTTTTTTGTATGCTCTTTAATAGCTTTATGTCCTTCTTTTCTTGTGGCACCCAGAAATGCGCAGGACTCGAGGTGGGGCCACAAAGATGGTTGAGAAGAGAGCTGGTCATGCTAAAGCATTAGGAAAATGTCCACTCCTGAATGGATTGGAGCTGGAGGTGCTTGAACCCACTAGCTGTGTGATTAAAAGCGTTAAGCATTATTTTACTGAAGAAATACTGGTGTTTCTCTAACAGAACCCATTTTCATTTATGCATCTCTGTGACTGGTCATTTAACACTCAAAACCCTGTGAATGGCGTGAGAGCTTTTCTTATTTTCTTGCCTTATTCTTCCCACCAGTGGGCAAGAGAGGTATATGTCATTTTTCCAGAGTGCCATATTTCACACTTCAATTTAATTTGGCTGATAATGATTTGTTAAGCAAATATAAGTATGTAGAGCACAGGCTGGGTCTCACACATAAAGTGTTCAACCACTTCAGCAGTTCCTTTAAAATCACACTCCAGCCTTATAAAAGCTGCAGGTGCAAAACAGTTTGCCTCTGTACTACTTGAACAGAAGATAAAGGTAATGTGGAACTTTATATTCAGTACAACTCTTTGACAAGTGTAACATTGTAAGAAGGGGACTGGGTTGGTGGTTTCCATCAGAAATGCACATACTCATGAATGGTCTTACTCTTTTACTGTTAAAGAGAAAGGACAACTGACCATGGAGTGCATCAAGTCTGGGACAAATACTATGCATTAGAAATGGAAAACATGGCTCTTCTTGCATGTGGAGCAAAGAGCTGTTTTTGAGGCTCTTTTGATCTCCAGTCCTCTATGAAGTGATTCTTCTCACAGTGGTTACATCATTTTTGAATCTTAGTTTAAAGTGAAGGGGTTTTTTTCAGCCCAAGAAGAAACACCATATTCTTCTAATCTTCCCTCCACTATGTAATTCAATGTATCTTTCAACAGAATTTTCTTACTTTCTTTGGGCATCCCACAAATTTCTGTTCTTACCCTGTTTCCTTTTCATCAGTGGGCTTTCAAGCCTCATCTGCTTTCACGGATTCAATATCATCTTAGCACTGGTGTTTTGAATATTTCTCTCTTCACTCTCGACTCGTCTGTGTTTAGTCAGGACTGCATGTTGGCATGTTTCCCTAGAAGTACATTTTTATCCACTGAAATTCAGGAAGGACTAAACCAAGCTCCTTATCTTTCCTCCCTTAATCTGAGAGTTACTTAAAGCCCTAATGTTCTCCAAGACCTTCTGCCCATTTTTCCTCTGTATCTTCCTTTGTGCCATACCTAAACTGTGCTGATTTTTAGAGTCACAGAATTATGAAGGTTGGAAGAGTCCTCTAAGATCATCAAGTCCAACTGTTAACCCAGCATTGCCAAGTCCACCACTACACCATGTCGCTCAGTGCCACATCCACTTGTTTTTGGATACTTCAGGGATATGATTCCACCACTTCTCTGGGCAGGTTCCCCTTTATATGTTTAGAGTAGAACCCTTTGAAGTTCAAGGAGAGTATTAGTGTTGTGATCAAAACTGTACTTTCAGTTTAACAATATTTAACATTTACTCTGCAACTCTTTTCTAACCTCTTGACAAAAACAGGCAAATGGGAAAAAGTAAAATGTTAGAAAACCCCTTTTAAACTTGGATTAATTAGCTGTCTTGCTTATTTCTAACTTCATGGAACATTTATTAGATATTTGTGATGATTTTTCATTGAAGATGGACTTTTTTTCGAAAGTCATTATTGGAGTACATAAATGCTCCAGGCTTATACGTTTTGAAGTAAGAAATTTATTTTTGTCTTGGCTAACTTGAAAATTACCAAGTACATTTTTCTCACATATTCAAACCAGAATGTTTTTCTTAAGTGAAATGGAGCATAGAACATGGCAAAAGAAAGGCTAATTACAGACAAACAATAGTAAGTGAGAAAGGAATTTATAGTAAAATTTGCTTTTAAAAACTTAGCAGTACATTTTGAAAAGTAGAGTTTTAGAATGTTGAAAAAACCCAACTTGATAGAACATTCAAATTCAGCTGTCACAAATCCAGTCACGCAGTGCTGTGTTTTTTTCTAAAAAGCAGGAGTACAAAATTCTGTTGAATAAAGATTGTGTTTTACCAGCCAGCATTGGTGTCACTGGAAGAGATGTGTGGAGGAAATACTAAAAAAATTCAAGAATGTTGTAAAACACAGATGAACTTTAGAAAATTAGTATCTCTGCTTTGTGAAAACTTTGTGTTAGAAACCTGAAGTACAAGAGGTGCAACTTAGGCTTGGTAATTTGCACTGTGCTTGTCTGCTCCTGATCCCAGGCTGCCACTGATGTTCAAGGTGTGGACGGGGCGTTTTATGAGGTGGATGGCAGCTAAAGATCCAGTGCTGAAGTAAATTAGTACTTTACATCAGGTTTGAATTGTGGTGGAAGGGAAGTGTACCACTCAGTTTTCCCCAACCCTGCTCACTGCTGAAACAGCAACTGATGTGGGAAGGTGGGAACACGGGTAGGAAACAAAAGAGGATACATAGAAATAGCTTGAAGGGGGGGAGTACTGTGATTCCCTATTCCTTCATCGAAATTAACACTGTTTAGATTCTTTTCCATGACAGAGAGCTAAACTGTGGCACATTATTATTCTGGTTCACATGGGTGGCAAGAGTGGCACAATTGAAATCATGACATGTAATTATAAAGTAGGTGTTCCAGCACACTGCTGGCTACACCATTATTGCAAAAAGTGAACTTGCACTAAAGCATAACTTGTCAGAAATAACACTTCTGTAAAATATTGGGGCAGAAAATAAATACAAAATGGAGTGCCAGGACAAGAAATCATTTTCATCTTTAGCTCTGCTGAGACCAAGGAGATTCACTTTGTACTCAGTAAGAGTGAGTTCAAATGTTTTGCTCTTGCTGGTTTGTAGGAAGGTCCTTCTAATCTAACTATAAAGCCTAAAACTGAAAGTAATATTTCTAGACTTACTTTAATACTTGGCATTCACAGACTGGAAGCAGGAGTAAAGGGAAATTTTGAGAATGAACACATTTATTTTCTAGGACTCACGTACACATAATTGTACAGCAGCCAGAAATGCCGTTGTATGCACTCAATGGATAATAACACTATTAGTAGAACCTACTTATTATTATTTAGGTGAGGAATTTGTCACTTTCCATCTAAGATAATATTACTTATATGATCAGATGCACTGCTTTAGTCCACAGATGATGGAATACAACACTATTTCTAATTAATTAAAACCCCTTTCATTTTAAGAGGCTATTAAGAGGCTTAAAAGTCTGTTGATCTTCTAAGCGTATGAATCCATTGAAAGTAAGCTAGATTTTCAAACTAGAGACTATATAATGCCATGTCTGGATATAATGTATTTCAAAAGAATTTCCCATTACTGCTTCAGCACTCAACTTTGTGTTTGGCCAAATCTATCAAAATATCCTATAACCTTGTTTTGACTTTGTTTAATAAAGTCTTCCAGAGAATAAATGTAAATTCACTAAGCAACCTAGTGTGCATCCTAGACCAGTATCATGATGGATGATGCATTTCCTGGAGCCACAGGATGTGAATTCTCTTGGTGATTTTGTTGGTATTGACTGTGGAAGCCTGAACTTCTACAACTGGCTGAAAGCTGAAGAAAGGAGAAGCACTCAGATGCATTTTCTGTGCATTGTGAGATGGGAAATCAGCATGGCAAATTATCTTTTTATACCTAGTTTCTGATATTACATGTCATTTAACAGAACATTCAGTGGCCATCAGCTGACATTAGATATTACTGAACTTACCATAGGACAACCAAAGGTGGACATCACAGAGTGCTCTATAGAATTATTTGCACAGATTGCTATTGTACTGATTAGATTGCAGATGAGTGGAGGGAGCTATCAAAAGTACAGTTTGTCCCTGACATTTACAAGTTGTGGGTAAAAGTTATAAGTATTCCCCACTGGGTCATACTCAAGACAGGGTCAAGTAGTGAAGTGATGACCTAGAATCAGTAAAATGTAAAGTGACCATAGATGACTTGATTTTTGTTTTTGTGCAACAGGTATTAAATTAGAAAAATGGGGATAATGTTCCTTATAAAGTATTCCCAGACTATTAAAAAGGGCTCTATCCTGTATACTTTTTGTGGTGGTGTCTGTTTATTTACAACCTGAGATCTGTCCTGGCTTGGGGACCTCTGTGTCAGTTCCATTGTCTCTGTCACCAGTTTCACGGCAAGCATCTCTAAAAAGGAGGAACACTCTCTGTGGTGCTGCCATCTCATGAGACACATCTCTTTCATTCATTTGCTGATGCATTACAGTTTATTACATCTGTAAGTTATAAAGGGAAATCTATCTAAAAAGAACGTAAAAACTCCAACAGCCTTAAGTTTATTAACAATAGTAACTCGACTCTAAATCACTGTGTACATGAATCCCTTAAAAAGGCCTTGATTGTGGAGCTGTTCTGTAAAACATTGTGTTAGGTCTTTAGGCTTTAGCTTACAGGGTTTTAAGAAGGCAAATCTTAATTAGATGAAATTCTGAAGTTAACTGTGAGGCACGAGCTCAACCACTCTGCATTTTATTGTTGGTTGCAGCATGTGGTGAGTACCCAGCACAGAGATACTCACATCTGTAACAAATAACCTTTTTTTTTTTTCCTAAGTGAAGCTCAAATACATATTAGCACAGCCTATTTATCTGAATGAACCGAGGCTGCACATAATTAAGGAATCTACTCTGGAAATACTTACACATCATGGAAGCTGATTTTCATTCAAGTTGTGTCCAAAGAAACCCCAATAACTTTGCTCAACTCATTTTACACACAACTGCCATTCTCAGCCTTGATGGCTTGCTGTGACTAAGCCTGTTATTTTTATGCATTTATTTGTTTTCACTGAAGGAGTCACTAAATTTCATTCTGCCCTACCTCTTGTTCAGTGCACAGTGGGATGCCTGGGGTGAAGGAGGAGACCTTCTTTCTTTGGCTCCTTATTAACAGTGCCGTTTCAGGCGTTTCCTCCTGATAGGTACTGGGGATATTGACAATTGAAGCAGCAATTCAAAGATGTGGTGAGGTTGCTCTCCCCTGCACCTGTGTTCTTGGTCTCTTGCAGAGCTCTCAGGCTCTGACTTTCTGCACTTCCACTTTGTTGACACACTATTTTTGATAAGAATTTTAATTTTGGTGTAGCAGTAGCTAGGGAACTCATTTCCAAATGGAGGAGAGGGTGGCTGTTGTGCTGGAACCTGTAGGAACCGAAGTAATTTTCTCTACTCAAAAACTCTGCAAGAATATATGAAATGCAGTCAGGCCCCTGGAGATACCTGATCCAACCCACTCAAACGAGGACTGCCACCATTAGCAGATCTGCTCAGCCATGGCCTTGTCCAGCTCATGCTTTGGCAAGTCCACCGAGGAATTTTTTCAGAGCCTCTCCTGTTTAACTTTTGCAGAGCTGCTCTGTCCTCCCACGAGAAAGGTTTTCCTAACATCCTCCTCGATCCTTCAAAATCACAATTTGTGGCTGTCATCTCTCATTAAATCATCTGACATTAACAAGAACAATTTGGATCCGTCATCTTTTTAATTGCTTTTCAATTATTCATAGGCAGCAGCCTATAATTATTTGATCCCTTTAGCTTCCCCAAACAAAGCTGATTTATTTGAATATTAATGCCAGCAGACATTGTTATGTTTACAGTTCATTCATATCTGAGATATCCGGTGCTGATGACTGGAGTGAATTAAAATCTTTGAGTTTTATTTCCATTCAGTACAGTAGAAATAATTTTGTCCAATATATCGCTTCCATGATTTGTGCAACCTTTGCTCCCGTGCTCAAAACCTCAGTTATTCTCAATGCTCAGTGAAAATTATTCTCCTGCTTTGGAGCCATGTTTAGGTTTTCCATCTCTATTTCATTCAGCACAGATTATCTTTTTTTTATACTGGTTTATGTCTGAAGCTTCGTTGCTTTGCTTCTTAATTTGACTTGCAAACTTAATTAAGCCTTACTTTTAGCGGTCCTTTATTGCTGTACTTCTTGACTTCTGATAGTGTGGCTTTCTTGCATGCTACAGATCCTATTCCTCCTCAAAAAGCCACTGATTGAAAAGTGACTTGTTATGAATATAAGAGTTTACTTTTCTAGTATTCCAGGTGCAGGTTTTGAACTGCAACGCAGTTACTGTGTTGACATTGTTTATGCTACTGTCTCTCAGCTTTATATTAAAATGACTGATACTGTTTGTAAACCTTTATGGAGGTTTGCAGGTTTTTAGTTTAAATGTTTAGTTAGGTTTTGGTTTAAATGTCACTGAGAATTACGATTCTATATGATATAAGACTGGCCCACTTACTCTAAATTAGAAGAGAAATGTATCGGGCAAAGTTTTTATGGTTTGCATGTCTGCTAAATCACCTCTGCATTTCACAGCTTTAGCTTTTGGGAAATATTTATAGTTTTTGCTTAGGAGTGCATACAAGTTTAGATACAACAAACTCTAAATTTAAGCTCAGTAGAAGTTTGGTTGGTTTGGGTTTTTTTAATACACATTTCTGCATTATATTGCAGAAAATTTTGTTTCCTATTGCATGAGAGGAAAATCGTTAGCAATGAAGGAGTGCTGCTAATTGGATGGGGAGGGAGGCAAATGAAGGCAAATGCCTTTGCCCCTGTGCAGGGTGTGGTTCTGTGCCTCCTTTGGCCTGTTTGTAAACTGGATGTAGAGCAGATATCACTGCCATGTGAACATGTAAAATTCACATGGGTAACCTGCCTTTTCCACAGTAAAGGAGCTAGCCTTGACAGCAATACAAAAGGGGAATGAACTGTATTAATGGAGAATTTTGTCTTGATTATTAAAAATCTTATCCCGTACTTTCTTGACCTGTTAAATCCCCTCAATAATCAGTGTGCCTTGTAAATTTTTATCCAGCCTTCATCTTTTCTATGCTGTCTCTTGATGAATACTCTGCATTTCCCTTTGGATCACTCCTTCCTCATGTCCTTCAGAGAAGCATCATCCACTGTCATTGTGAGAACAGAGATTTTTTTTCTTTGTGGCATCTGTATTGGTTTCACTCACTCTTCTTTTCACTCTTTTCAGTAAACATAGTTAACATTTTGTGACTGTTGGACTTCACTTTCTTACAAATGCGTGACAGAAATTGAATTGCCCTATTGTTTTTCTTAGGAATGAAGATACTTTTCCATTGATTTTTCATATGTTTTGGTGATTTTTTGTTTTGTGGGTTTTTGGTTTGTTGGACTTTACCTGTCTATAGTCTTCCTTCTATTTCCATAAACACTGCAGAGAATACCTCTAATAATTAGAGAAGAATGTCCTATGCACTTACGCAGAAACATAAAGATCTCTTCTTGTAGAAATCTGTGTTACAGTTTTTTTTAGGAGCTAAACTATCAGAATCCCGGTGGTTGTGCTAAGGCTCAGCCTTTACCATGGACAGAATCACAGAATCAAGATTTTGCTTTCCACCCTTGCTTTTTTGCCCTGAGACCCTCCTCTTCTCTTGAAGATTTCAGTGATGTTTCTGTGTCTCTTGACCTGTAGTGCTGGCATTTTCCTTTTTGCCTTCCAAGGGATCAAGCTAAAGGCTGGAAACACTAATTTTCCTCCTCCCCACTGGCATCACTGGCATTATCTTCTGACGCCTCTGGCACCAGTAATGGGTATCCTGGCTTTGTGCTCAGCCTTCACAACTTAGCACGTGAGCAGTTTCAGTGGAGCTGCACTTAATTACAAGATTGTACAGTTGGATTCCCAAAGCAGAGTTCTCCTCAGGGCAGGGGAAGTTACTTGTCTTCTCTGCTTGGACCTGTTGCCAGTTTCCAGAGGTTTTTACAAAATACTGGGTACTTATGTCCCTTGACATGAATCTCTGTTTCCTCTATTTTACTCCTGGCTCAGTCAGGTGGTGGTGGTTTGGATTGAGTGGACTGACTGTCTGCCAGAGCCTTTCCAGTTCATACCCAGTTAGAGAATGTGCAAGCTTAAATTATGAAGCATTGATAGGTAAAATAATCAAAAATTCATAGAATGTGACCAAGTATCTCCATAGTCAGTTCAAGTCTGACAATGGCCAATAACCTAAGTTTTAAGAGAAGAATAAGAAATACACACAATGTTCAATGAGGTTCATGGCCTATTTTCATGTTTTCCTACATTCAGCAGGTAAAATCCAGGTGACTTCTACCTATCAGAGACAAGTAACCTCCTAAATTTTCCATTGCAGATTAAACTTCTTCAAATAATACAAGAGCCATGGGGTTCTGTAGTACTCCACATGATTAAAGGGCTTTTTTATGACCACTTTCATGGACTGTTAGAAGTTTAGAAGTAGACCATGGACCAAATACTAGGAGGACTCCATGAAAGTCTTTGATCTAGAAAATTTTTGCAAAGAGATTTTTCTATTTTGTTTCCCTTATCTGTCTCAAAACATCTCTGCATCTTCCCTTACAACTGTTATGTTTTATACTCATCCCTTTCACGTCATCCATCCTGTACTCTTGAGAAGTCAGTCCAGTCTCTGGACCAGGAAATCAGTCTCTTCTGCCTCCAGGATAACTTTTTTAAAGAAATGTTTGTCTCCCATACCACCCTTAGGCTAAGGAGGAGCTTTTCTGAACAACTTCAAAGATACTTTCCATTGTTTTTCAAATTACTTGTAAAATGCCCTCATATTTTGGTGTATTCTAATGCTAAGAAAAGATAGTACATCTATAGAAGGTAATTTCAGAGCATCTCCACCCAAAGTGAATTTAAATCATAAACAAGATCACAGCCTTTGCACATTCATAGCCCAGTTGTGGGCTCTTCATAAGTTCCAGGTGATCTATTCCAAGCTTTTAGAATGGTATCTATCTGTTCATTCGAGTTTAAAGCACTCCCAAATTTTTATGTCAAGAACATACTTAAGAAATAAAATGATTTAACTATTCCAACTGTTGCATTCAATTTGAAGGATCTAATAAACATTATGTAGCACAGCTAAGGGAAATCCCACATGACTAATAAAATTTTGGTAGTAATATGAGATAAATGTTGAATTTTTCATAATTGATTATCTAAATATCTCCAGTGCAAAGCATTAAACAAAGCAGGCCCAGAAGATAGTTTTTAAACTATCGTCAGAATCTGAATAAATATAATAATTTTCAAACTATGGATGTTCTGGCACAAATGTTACTACTTTTCCCCTGTATTGTTATCACTGTTTCTGTTCAGATTTTCAGAATACATTTTATGTATTTTTTATTTTAGCATGATCTTTCTACCTCCCAGTAGTTTGATTTTAACCATTTTCACATTTTCATTAAAACTGTCTTTTAGTAAGAGGAAGTGTAGTAATTTATCCTTACAGGGATGTTGTGACTCAAACACTCCCTTCCCTTCCTGTCGCTTGATCCAATGTAATTAAATAATAGATTTCATTTCATAACTTTGCAGTAGCAATAAAGAGGAAATTATGTTCAGAAGGCATGTTTATTTTTTTTCCCCAGTCTTTTCATGGCTTAAAAGTGATTCTTTCTCTTCATGCTAAAGTAATGTGAAACAGCCTTTTCAAACTTATGTCCTTGGGAAATGAATGTTAATTAAAGAATGAACATTAACTAGGAGTTAGGAAATCAGGGCCTTTTTCAGACACAAATATCTTTGTTCAGATTTTACATTTATGCTCCTTCATGGTAGTTTCTTTTTGTTCTCTGAGCAAAGATCCCTCCTTTTTGCTTTCTTTGATTTTCCCAAGACAAAATCTGTCACATTCATGCAATTTACCTTGTTTGGGTTTGTTGTTGTTGTTGTTTTTTATTTTCTGGGTGGTGTTTTTTTGGGGGGGGTTGGGTTTTTTTTGTTTGTTGTTGTTTTTTTGTTTTGGTTTTTGTTTTTGTGTTGTTGGGGGTGTTTTGTTTTGTTTTGTTTTGTTTTTGGGGTTTTTTTCTTTTCCGGGCTCTGAGAATTAGAATTCATACCAATAAGTAAGAAAATACAGCAAAGCAACACATACTTAGAAAAATTTGGACTTCCTTTCCTCATTTTTACATGACAACGGGTATGCCTTGGACTGGGACTATTGTTTTCCCTCTATTTTTTCCTTTATGTTGGATTAGAAGATTCTTAGAAGAAAGTAGTTACAGATTTAGGATTTTGGAACCATTTTGAAATGTCCTGGAAAGACATTTCTTGATATAAGACAAAATTCATAGAACTGTCAATATTGAAGTAGATTCTGATTATACCTTGTCCTCATTGACATTAAAGATTACAGGACAAGATGAGCCTTTCTCCAGTGTCATCATGTACACTGCATATCTTGTGGTTGAAAAAGGTTTTGGTATTTTTTTCTTCTGATAATTTGGATGCATCTTGCAAGGTGACATCTGAGTGTCAAAATTCTGCAGGCAGTATAATGTACCTGAAGCCAAGATACCTGTGTGGTCTCTCTGGCATATAGTTCTTTATATCTCCTACGTATCTCACTGTTTAATCTGAAAGATCCTACAGCATTTACTTGTAGTCCCCATCCAGACTGAGAAGCTCCCACTTGGTTGGTATGTGCACTTGAGCAGATGGGAATGAAAAAGTATGAAGAAAGTCCAGTGTGAATCATTTCAGGTAAAATCTTTTAACATACAAAGTCTTCCATCATTACCATGGTATTTCCTAGCATGAACATGATGGCATATCTCTCCAGGGCTGTGAAAATTTCTAGAGTTAAGAGAAGATGTTGGTATTTTTTGTTTGAACCTGAATCCTTTTTTTCTCCTTTTATCTCCAGCTCTAAATCTTCAAAGCAGTGTCTTGCTTATGTTCTGAGATTTAATTTTTTAATGTGTGTTTTTATCCTTCATTTCACCCCAGAGCAGAGCCTGGGCCCTGCTCTGAGCCCTCCCTGCACACAGGGACACACAGGGATGAGGTGTGGGCTCCCCTCAGCTAGGGCTCCTCTCGAGGCTGAACAGCCCCAGCTCCCTCAGCCTTTCCTTGTAAGAGAGATGTTCCATTCCCTTCATCATCTCCATAGCCTCCACTGGACTCACTTCAGGAGCTCCATGTCTCTCACAGCGCCCAGAACGGGACACAGCACTCCAGATGTGCCTCCCAGGGCTGAGCAGAGGGGCAGGATGCCCTCCCTGACCTGCTGGGAATGCTCTTCCTGATGTCCCCAGGACACCATTGGCCTTGGCCTCTGAGCACGTGATGGCTCATGAACAGTCTGTTGTCCCCAGGACCCCAGGTCCTTCTCTGCAGAGCTGCTTTCCAGCAGGTCAGTCCCAGCCTGTACCAGTTCCAGGGGTTTTTCCTCCTTCCTGCATTTGCCTTTGTTGAATTTCAGACAGGTCTTCTCTGCCCATCTCTCCAACCTGTCAAGATCCCCTATATTCAGAGCACTAATGGTTGCCAGCTCTTCATAGCAATACTTCATTACCCTGAGGCTTCTTCTAAAAGCACTTTATCTCTGGGCTTGGAGTGGGTAAATACATGTCTTATTTTCCCTGTGTCAAACACTGACGCCTGATTCCAATTTGCTGTCATATGGAAAGGAACAGTATTTATTTAGTGTTCTGGTGAAACCAATATAGGGCAATGATTATTTTCCTGTGTGAGCAATGTAAGGATATATGATTTAAACAAATGGTGCTCTCAGCAGCAATGGGAGAGAGGAACCTGTTTATATTAGATGGTCTCTCAATCAACAGAGAACAGGGGTTTTTCTGCTTGCAGCCTTGGAAGCTGTGTAAGAATAATCCTGAGTGGTGGTTTCTTCTGGGATTTGAAACCAAAGGACAGGAAGCTGGGGGATAATGTAAGCCTCTGCTGGTTTGTATGCCACAGTAATGTTAGATAGAAAAGAAACAGACATAATTGATGGATAGAAAATAAATCTGAGTTAATAAACTAAATATTCAAAAATACTATCTTCCATTCTTAAGAACAGTAAATTCCAATTGATTTTTTTATTTACTAAAGGAAAGATGCATTTATTGATAAAAAGTTTGCATGTTCTTATTTTTTTAAAAGTAACATTTAGTGGCATAAAGGCATTCAAAGATGTAACTTAGATGGAAATAGTTATTGTTGAGATTCTTCACTTGGAATATCTATAGTGATGCTGCTGTGAAAATAGAACAACCCCTGGGGAAAGATCCAGTCCAAATCTAGTTAGTTTTATTTTAATTTGGACTAGATGACCTTTAAAGGCCCCTTCAGCTCCAGTTATTCAATGATTCTACAATAATTTCCTCCAAAACTTCATCATTTATATAGTTTAGATACAGGGAAATTTTATGCCAGGGATTTACAAAGGAATGCAACCATTTACCTCAGCATTTAGAATATCCTGACAATCCTAGAACAGGTCAGTGATAGAGGACATCTACACTCATCTTCAGAAGCGGGGAGATTTGTTTGTAGAGGTTGGAGGGCTTTTGGCTGTGAGAATTTTTCGGTTTCAGGTTGGCTAATGAATCTTTCATGTCTATAAAGTTCACACTTCACAAAGCTTTTTTCACAGTCTCCTGCTTGTTCTAAAGGGCACTACTCCATCATTTCCACTTGAATGATATTTTTCAAGCTTATTTTTCCTCCCTTGTAATAATAATAGGTGCGGTAGAAGTTTCCAAGTTTGTTTTCTTGCCTACTGTTACCACCAGCAGTGGGAGAGAGCATCAGCAGTGGCCATCCCCTGTGACACACCAAATCTTGAATTAACACCTATGTAGCCAGTGAATAAATTGACCACATTAAAACTGAGTTCAGTGAGTCTGAATACTTTTCTGTACCTAGAGACTTTATGGTTTTAACATTGTTGGTATAAATTTACTTAGTTTGGTCAGTGTTACCTGCTATAAATGTCAGGTGTGCAATAGGGTTTCTTTTGTTTCCTGGAGAGTAGAAGAATTACAGCTATAAAATGTTGATCCAAAATGTTGACTTTGGAATTTGAATCGAAAGAAGGAAAAATAGGAAAAAGTCATGCCTGAAGCTAAATTGGAAATGTAGTTATTGTTCATAAATGCATTAAATTCTTTTCCCTCTATGACAGAAAATGAAAAAACAAGCTCTAATTTAAGAAGTTAACCTTAAATTATTTATAGAGAAGAGATTTTTTTTAAAAAACCAACTTTGATTCAAGCTCATCTTTTGCAGAATAGAGGTATTAATTTCACTATTTACTTGGAATTATTTTTTTCCTTAGTAATTTATTTAATATCATTTTAAAGGAATCATTCTGTCTCCAATAGATGCAGAAAGTAACAGAGTCCAGGAACATGGTGCATTTTCCTGTTGGCCCATTCCATTACACTGGACTGACTCCATGTAGTTTTCTAAAGGCTCTGTACATATTTTGGACTTTTTTCTTCTTTTCCTATTGTATTTTTAGAAAGATCTTGTTTGTAACATGAAGAACGTCAACTCAAACATTCTGTCCATGTTCTGCCTTTGCTGGTTTTGCTCCCTGTGTGTGCCTTCTGTTGTTGCTTTTCTTCTACTGTGACTGTACTGAATATATTGCTAAAAAACATGAAGAACAAACCAAGAAAAACCCTCTGACCTTTTCTATGATCAGAAGTAGTATGTGAGGTGTGAATCAAATTAAGAGAGATGCTGATGTCTAAATTTATGTTAAATGTTCTCTTTAACAGATGGGAATATTAAGAAAATATATTCATCATAGAGATCTGTAGGGCTCTTGGATAGCAGTGCTGTGGTAAAAACCATGCAGGCTGAGGTGTGGGGCTGTTTTTTGGAGCTCCTGGGACTGACTTTCACCCAATTTCAGTCTGAAGGCAGCTGAAGGAAGGGCTGTTTTCTCCCATGACTGGAACAATCTGTATTCTTTTTTTTATATCATCTGCTTGCCACCCCTGACATTGAAACCATTGAGTATTGGACCTGGAGATGTGTTCTTTATGCTTTTGGAGGGAGGGAGTCCCTGGGTAACCTGCTTATTGTCAAAGATATTTTTGGGGTAGTTCTTCTCCAGCTACAAGGAACTGGATGCAGGCTCCAGATCTGTATCCAGATCCAGCTCTCTGGGCTGCCTGAGCTGGAAGTCAAGACAAGGTGAGCTGAAGCAGTCGATCCTTCTTCAGGGACTTGAGAGTATGGTTTTCATAAAGGGACAAACATAGTAAATTATGTCCTTAAAAGCAAGATCTCAGTAAATGCCAGGGGCTGTGGGGTATGAACCCATGTTTTCTTATTCTCATGATCTTTATAGACTGAGATTCACTATATATCAAGCATGAGATAAGAGTTCTTATCAATCTCTACAGCTCCCTGTAGGGAGATTGAAGCCAGGTGGGGATTGGTCTCTTCTCCCTGGTAGCAGGTGATAGGACAAGAGGAAATGGCCTCAAGTTGTGCCAAAGTAGGTTTAGATTGGATATTAGGAAAAATTTCTTCAGTAGAAGGGTGATCAAACATGGGAACAGGCTGCACCAGGAAGTGGTGGAGTCACCGTCCCTGAAGGGATTTAACAGATGCGTGGATGTGGCGCTTGGGGACACGGTTTAGTGGTGGCCTTGCAGTGCTGGCGGAGTGGTTGGACTTGATGATCTTAAAGGTATTCCAGCCTTTTTCCAACCTTAACAATTCTATGATTCCATTATTCTCTAAAGCCTCAAAATGTGACATAGAGCTTCATCTCTTTGAGGTCACATATAATCAACTGGTGTTATATTAAATGGTCTTCAGTAAAAAAATACTTGCATTTGAAACTAAATACCTAATAAGAAGAAAATCGATTGTCTTTTAATCTGCAGATGGACGTTTTCTGGTTTAGACAGCTCGTGATGATTCAGTCAGGCTGGTTAACCCTTTTGCAGTGATCCTGAATCATGGTAATGACCTGTCAGAGTGCTCTAATGGGCTCCATAATGTAATTATCTCCCCAGGATGTGCTAAGTGCGTAAAGCACATCCCCGTGCTGACTTGTAGAAACAAATTCAGTGTTTCCCTTCTGTGTGTGTTAGAATGAGAAGCTCAGGTGTCACCATTAATAGCATGTGAGATATTACATGGAAAGATTGAAGTGAAAACCTGTATTTACCTTTTCTGTTTAGTTGCCTTCATAAAAGTATCAGGATGCTCTGTTTGGAATGTATTCACAGAACTCTTATCTTAATTCAGAATATTATTTGGTAATTGTATAGTTGCATGATTTTTTACCTAGAAAAGAGAAAATAGAACATTTTTATGCATATTTAATAACAAAACAACTTTCTTGCCTCTGAAAAAAAAATTCACCCAGGTGAAATATGATCTAATTTTCTTGTATAATGAAAACAAA
Source organism: Picathartes gymnocephalus (assembly GCA_013390045.1). Taxonomy (NCBI): domain Eukaryota; kingdom Metazoa; phylum Chordata; class Aves; order Passeriformes; family Picathartidae; genus Picathartes; species Picathartes gymnocephalus. Next base: position 18,215 of record WEKY01036023.1, read on the forward strand.
ATCGTAGCTCCTGCAGCATTATTCTTGGCTCCCAGCAGTTCCAAGGCATGCAAACATCACCATTCCAACTCTGTCCTGCAGTTTAACTGGAAGGATTATGTCACAACACTGTATGTTTGTTTTCCAGCTTTTTGTCTGTTTGTCCATCAAGACGGTTTTGTAGAAGTATCAATGATTGTTGACTTTGGAGGTGGTGGAAGAAAAAATAATTATGGAAGAAAGAAAAAAAGCAGACAGTCCCATTGAAGTAACTGTGCTTCTGTCACAGGAGAATGAATACTCCTTTCAACAGATCTATAATTTGCAAAAGTTGCAAAAAGAAAATAGCCGTAAGGTGACTGTTAACATACTTCAGTTCATCCTGCCAAGAAAGTTAACTTCATAAAGTCATTAAACCCGTGATTACATTTTAAAATATTATTCCCCAGCCATTTCTTCTTAGGCTTTAAAATATAGTTGCTGTATATACTACCTTCTTTGTAATGGGAAAAATTGTAAAATACACTTATTTTTCATAAACTCCTAATTATTAACGGAGCTATTTGAGATTCTGTAGTTAAAATCATTTCAACACTTCCGTTATTTAAACTTCACTTTTAGGGCTTCATAATTCTGCTGTAATAAAAAATATATTCAGAGTCTGAGGTCTCAAATATTGTTTGCTGGTATTAAGGAATTTAGCCTGTTTTTCTTTAAAAAGCTGAGTAATTTGGATTGTTTTCTGTTCTTCAATATCATCCCAAACAAAATATTCTGTAACATGGACTTAATAATGTCAAAACTAAAAAAAAATTAGGAGAAGACAAGTGAGTATGTTGGAACTGCTGCAGCCCCAAATTCTGTGACTGGCACTGAGGCTTGGAGAAGGGACATAGTGGGAAATTCTTGCCATAACTGCTCCATTGCCACGTGGTAACCTCGTATGTGAGCAGTTCCTGCAGCATTTATATCCCACCGTCATCTGGAGTCACGGGCAGTGCTGCTCTCCAGCGGAACCCCCCCCGTGCTCCCACTGCAGCCAGGGGTGAGGCACCTCCTGACTTCAGGCTGTGCAGCTGAGAAGGGCTTTTCTGGAATGACAAACGCTCGGCTGCTCGGAGATGGATCAGTTCTTTGGCACAGCTTCCTGAAATCCCCCTTCATCATGTAATGACTCAACAAGACCTTCAGCTCCGGAAATTCAGGAATCGGAGCTTATTGCATATTAATGGCAACTCTGGGACAGTCAAATAAGACAGTTTGTTATAATACTAATTATAGCAAAGCACTCACGTTGTGGTTTGAATGAGTCAATTATGTGTGCGTTAAACTATAAATATACCTTCCCCCCAGCCTCGGCTGTGTGGGACGTAATTTTTATTTAATTACTTGGATACATATTTACCTGAGCATACCCTGGTTTCCCAGGTAAATACGTGTACCAATGCAGAACTCATTATGGTCTGTTTGGATAAATAATCCATATTTTATAACTGTACAGGAAGTAATTATTTTCGTACTTTGCTTTCTTTCAGCCAAAGAAATTAAATGCTGTGTGTCCGTTCCTTAAAATAAAATAGATGCAGAAGTCGAGGCAATACGAGAATAAAGTTTTCATTGTTTTGGTAGAAACTGAGAATATTATTCCAGATTTTGATCTTATGTTTAGCCCAGAATAACTCAGTTAAAGTAAACAGCATTATTCAGGATTTACTTAGATGCAAATGGGACGTGAATTTGGCCTTTGCTCCTTACTCTCCCTTCCTTCATCACAAGGCTCCTGCAAGCAGCTCACACACAATATTTGCTATAAATGTCATTGTCACATGTTTATCATTTGGAAAAACAAGGTATTTCAGCTACACGTGGAAATTAACATACCTGACCTTTATGTCTTAGAGAGTCATGGAGTGGTTTGGATTGGAAGGGGCGAAGAGATCATCCTTATGCATGTTTGGGAACTTTCCCTTTGGATATTTCTGCCATTGTTTTACAAGATACTTGGGAAAGCTGTGTTGTGTTATCACCATGCTAAGGTCAGGTTTTCTAACACTTTGAAGCTCAGTGGGGCCAAAGTCAGCCTTGGCATAAATCCATTAACTGCAGTAGATTTACACCAGAGAGGAATATTGGCTCATTCTTGGTAACTTTTTTTTTATCCAACTCTTTATATTTTATGTTAGAAACATAAGTAGCTTGCATGCCCTCAAACTAATCAGAATAAGAAACAGTTTGCTTATGCCAAAAAATAGAGCTATCGTTTTTCACATTCTTACATTTTTCAAGTGAGATTATATTACTGTGACTTCTGAATTCCTGAAATCTCTCTGGTCTTGGTGACTGCAAGGGCCAAGAGACGGTTCCAAGGGGAAAATCTGAACCTCTTCACGCAGTGTGTTTTGTATTGTGTGTACGAGATACAGTTAACATTTTGTGTGCATGTGATTAGTGTGGAAAAAAATTAATGCAGTCCAGTATTATGATTTATGGACTGAATCTTTTGCCCACTGAACACTTGCCAAAATGAAAATTTTTCCCCCCCTTTCCCCTTCTTTGGATATTAGAAACAGCTACTGTTTTTGTTGATCTTTTTAACTTCTGAATAGGCCTATTTCAAGTCATAGCAGCATGGGAGCTCAGATTAATAATATACTTATTCAGCCAGTGATACTGAGTGAAACCATTGCTAGTGTAAGTATGAAGGATAGGATTTCTTTAAATTATTTTCAGGTGCATTAATGCATTTCTAAAGAAGTATATAGAGCTATTTGAACATAAATTGCTGTTTATTGATCATGTTACAGGTGTGTATGAATTTTAATATCAAGAATTTTTGAAGGTGTCTCTTAATGACTTTTGTGCTGTGCTCACTGTCAGTTTTCCATCAGAGGGTTAACAAGGCTAAGGGCAAAACACTTAGAATTAAATCTTGCTTTTTGGATTTTGTCTTTTAATTTAGAGGATATAGTGTATTCTGTGCTGTGAAGCATCCCTTCCATCTCAGTCAATACAGCATTGTGTTTTACACTGAAACTGCTTGTCCAGAGAGGAGGTGGATTCCCCATCTCTGGAAAAATTCAAAGTCAAACTGGATGGGGCTCTGAGCAACCTGGTCTAGTTGAAGGTCCCTGCTCATTACAGCGAGTTGGACTAGATGACCTTTAAAAATTCCTTCCAACATATTCTGTGATTCCCTGATGATCTTATGCCAGAACAAAAGGCTCGTGAGGTGAAAGGAGCAAATCCCATTGACTCCTTTTGTGCATTTGGGTGAACCTCCCTCACCCAGCATTTTGGTAAGCATCAGCTGTGCAGATACCCCAGGTTACCAGGTTTCTAACCCTGTTCTGGTTTTGTGTAAAAACCCCATATTCATGCACCTACTGGAAGCTGATGTACTTAGTCCTTTACAAAGAGATTTTTGCTCTTGACAGCACAGTTTGATGCATTCAGGGCCTTTGGAGGCACTGTCACAATGGATGTGAGGGCAGTCCATTGCTTCACATTCCTTTGGCCACCTCTTATCAATTTTTGTGTCATTCCTTGCTCAATCCCATCTCTATCATTTTCACATCTGAATGGCCTACTCTGCTCAATAAAGTTTTTCAATTCCTTCATTAGTAGAGTCGGTGTTTCCTATCAATTCATTTTCTTTCTCCCAAATGAAATAAGAGCATGCCTAAAAAAGTTCTTCATGTGAATATGGTTTGTACTAATGCTAAGTCAAGTAGGGGTAGAGTTTCTTTCAAAAAATACTTACGTAAGCTGTTTAAAATTAATATTTGTTATTCTAAAAAATTGGGAGAGGGATCAGCCGCCCTTCCACAGTTGCAGATAAAGTGCTATGGCAAGAATTTGGCATTTTTACATTGCCTGAGAGAATTATATGTTCATTTTCTGTGCTAAGAGAAGAGAAAAAAAAGGGGGGCTGTAGTACTTTTTAAAAGCAATCATTTTAAATATGAACAAAAAAGCTTTTGCTTGAGATTTGTCAAAGGTCTTTCAGGCTTTTCATAAAATTCTTATTCACCTCTTGGCAAACAAGAGCCAAGTGAGTGACACCTTTGAGAGTCCCAGCTTGTGTTTTAGTGCACAGCTTGTATTTTGCTATGGATGAACATGCAAAATATTATCTGAATTTATTTAAAACAAACTGCAGTGAATAAAGTTTTTAACACTGAAAAGGCCATCCTAATGTATTAATTTAATTTAGTTGCAGCAAGCAGCTGAAGTTTCTCAGATGAGAGGAGCTCGAGTCATCTCTGCTGAAGATCTCCTGTTCTTAATGCGCAAAGATAAGGTACGGTAATTAGACAGAAATTTCTTATTTAATAGTCATCTGCTTATTATGTCTTCAAATGCTCTCTTAACCTATATAAAGGAATCCATCATCATGAATAGCTTTATTTAAAAGTATAGCTGTTCTGCAACTGTATTTGATCAAGCACTTTATAATCATTCTGTAATATCTGAAATAATTTTTTTTTTTGCCTGTAGCTTCAATTATCAATTGATTTTTTTTTCCCCACAAAGCTCTAGGGTGGATGATGTACCTTGGAGCTCAAAACAATTTCTTAGTAAGAGATGAATATTGATCCCTATACTTTATATCCTTTTAATTAAAAATCAATCATTCTAATTTCCCCCTAGTTATGAAGTGTGTCAATGTGACATTTGACAATGTGACCATTATAGTTTTGTCATTTAGACAGTCTATAAATCCTTTTTATTTTATTATATTTTTCCTGTGTTTTATCCCACTAAAATCTCCAAATTTAGGGATGGTCTTGCTTTCTCTGGATAGTAAGTAGAGCAGGTCAGCAAGGGAAAAAAAATTTAATTTTCTTTCCTCAAATTTAAAAATTATTAAAAAACTGACAACTATTTTTAATGACGTTATTTATTCTTTCTTAGCTCCTTTTCTTCCTTAGTTTCCCTCTTTCTGTCACCCTTTTCTCTCCTCTTTGTATTGCTTTCCTCATTTGACAGATGAAACCTAATGACCAAAACCATTTCAAAATCAGACTCCACTGAAACGTGGAAATAAATTACAGCTTCTTTATCTTCTATGAGGTGTAAGGCTGTACTGAAACAGCGGTTAATACAGAGTTAAAGTTCATGGAAGTGTGCATTTCTAGCCTAGAATTTCCAAATTAAACAAACATTTTGGAGTGCCCTAAAGAAGCCCGACTGATGAATTTCTCCTTTCTGAAAGTCAAACTCATTTCTGTCTCACAGCAAAGTACCAAGAAAATAAATAATATTTCATATGGATTTCCCACTATTCTGAGGTACTTTCTATGTATGGATTTTCTGCAGAATTGAAAATGACAAATATTTTAAAAGTTATATTTACTGAGTAATGGGTTACACACTTGTATGTTTGTGTTACAAAATTTATTAAGTAAGAAACAACTATGTAATGGTTGTTAATATAAATGTATTTTTTTCTCATAGAAGAAGCTTCGAAGGCTACTTAAATACATGTTTTTTCGAGACTACAAATCTAAAATTGTCAAAGGAATAGAGGAAGATGACCTCCTCGAAGGTAGCAAAAAAAGAAATTACTTAACTTGGGAGAGGCTTGATGTCTTGTAAAAGTGCTGAACAGCTCAATGCAAAGTATTAATGGCTTGCTTGATAGTTAGAGACACAAAAACAGTTGCTTTAGAGGAATTTTGTTGAAAATCTCTTCAGTTTGAAATACGTAAGCATTTGCATCTACTATCCAGATGAGCACTAACACTGTTTAATGTCAGAGCTCTGTTGAAGTAGGAAACTGGTGCTGATTAAATGGCTAATTGATTTTAGCATCTGTATTTTAAATGCACCACCTGCAATTGAATGGGAATTTGTTAAATTATTATCAAAAGGTTTTGATGTGTTTTTTTAAAAAAAACCCTTACAATCGGAAGTCACTGAACATTAATATATGATGTGGGTGTTTTTTTTCAGTGTGGTTTAACATTTTATACTTTGAATCTGTAGTTTAAATAATGGGAAACATTTTTGTTTCTGCATTCCATGACGAAGTCACAGATTTTATAACCAATGCATTTAAAGGAAAAGCTCTTTGAATTAAAATATATTAATTTATGCCATATAATTTCCTGGTATAAAGTTTTGTTGATTTATATTGATATTAGAACTAACATGTCCGTTGTAAAAAGTTAAAACTTATCATAGCAAATCTAAACCTTACCATACTGTTATAACATCTAGCAATGTCCATACACAACTTTCTGTATTTAACTTATTTCCTTTCTCTGAGGCTTTTATTATTTTTTTCCATACAATGAATTCCTTGTGTTTGATTCCTCTAAGCATCCACATTGATGCTAGGTAAACATTGTACTTCTTGCTTTGACTTCATGAAGCTGTGGATAAGTTTTTGTCAGCTCATTTAAGATTTAATTTGCCTGTGGCGTTTTATTTTCACATTTTGTGTGTGCAAGGAGTCTGGCAGTACACCTTCTTACCTGACAGCTTTGGGGTTTTAATACTTTCGCTTGTGTCACTACTTAAAGCAAATAAACAATTTCCCTAAGCCTTTTAGATGCTCATTAAATGCTTCCTAAACAGAGTTTATCCTAGAATTAAAGAATGCCTTTTCTAGCTGGCTTTGATAATTAAAGCCTTTTTTTTTTTTT
>WEKY01036024.1:2968-16594 GCA_013390045.1 Picathartes gymnocephalus
ATATGTAGATATGTAGATATGTAGATATGTAGACATGTAGATATTTAGATTTATATATATCCCAAATATTTTTCCATGTGTTGGAATGGTGTGGGATGGGCAGTAGGGATTTGGGAAGGACCACAGCACTGGGAATGCTCCCGACACAGGAAAATATTTATTAGTCAGGAGACTCTGGGAAGAGCCCATCTTCACTTGCCATGGGCAATGTCATGAATTAATCAGGGCTAATTGTCTGCTGCCTCTATCCCTGGACACCCAGAACTCTTGGAATGTCCTGTTCCCCCTAAATCACCTCTTCCATGAGCCCATTTTGTATTTCCGAGGCCAACGGGGTTGGGATGGTTGCAGGGTGGAAGCTCTGCTCAGGTTTTAGAGTGGCTTCATGAAAATCTCCCTGTTGCTTCCCTCAGGAAGGACTCGGAATGTGCAATCCTGGAATCCCAGAGTGGTTTGGGTTGGGAAGAAACTAAAAATCCATCTTGTTCCACCCTCTGCCTTTGCAACCCCAAAAAAACAAACCCCAAAACCCCCCACCCAAACAAACCAAAACAAAACCCCCAAAAAACCCAAACAAAAAAATCCCCAAAACCCCCCAAGAACTCCAACACTAACACTAACACTAATACTAGTATTAATACTACTACTACTACTACTACTACTACTAATAATAATAAATGATTTTAAAAGACTTCAAAACCAAACAAAAAACCCAAACCAAACCAAACCAAAACAACCCAACCCAAAACAAAGCCCTTAATATCTCAGAGCCAGAGTAAGGTGGGAAAAAGACGCTGCAGGAATTCTCCCATGGGGTCTCAGGGGGCACAAATCCAGAGGGTGTCCATGGGATTTGCTGCAGATTTTCCAAGAGAATTTGGACCAATGGCAGTGCTGCTGGTTGGGATCCACCCTAAAAATTAACCCTTCTCCCTTTGAAACCGTGCAGCTCCAGGAATTGGCTTTCCCACACTTTCATCTGCCCCAGGATCCTTTGATCCATGATAAAATTCAGTATTTACGTGATAAAAATCAATATTTAGGTGATAAAATTCAATGTTTAGTTGTAAAAGGGTTCTGGCAATGTAAGAAACCACGATCCCACACCCTAATTCTCTTGGAATGACATCCTGGTGGTGGAGCTGGTACCTTGACCACGGATAAGGAATTATCCAAAGCAAGATGTGGGATAGTTTCCCTCCAGGAATCTCTATCAGAAACTCAGAAAAATGAATTCTCTCCTCCAAGCACAGGTTATCCTCCAAACTTTTTTGGGGTCACTCAGCCCTTTCAACGGCCAGTGAATTCCAGAGGAGGTGAAATCCAGCTCCTGGAGGAAATCTTTTGTGGGAAAGGGCTTTTTTCCCCAAATCCCTTTGGATAACGGCTTGTCAAGCTCTGTTTTAGCCACTGATCCAAGGCCACATTTGTGCCAACAGCCCCGGCCCCAGGTTTGATTTGTTTAACATTAAATTTAGGGCTGCAGGGGCCTCCATAATGAATTTCGTTAAAGAGGGAAAATTCCGTAATGCAGCGTTTTTATGATTAATTAACGGGGCATAAAAACAGTAATTATAATTACGCTCCAAATTCCACTCTTGAGCCATTATCACCATAATTGATCAAAAAAAAATTTTTTTTTTTAAATATTATTTTAAATAAATGACCCAAAAGCATTTAAAAAATTGCAGCGCAGGGAGAGAAAAACCATTTTAAAGGCCAAACCCAATTCCCAGATCTGAGGACTTTCATTGGAGGAGTCTTTGGGGATGGAAAGGACTCAAAGCTCATCCCATTCCATGGGCAGGGACGCCTCCCACTATCCCAGGCTGCTCCAGCCTGGCCTTGGACACTTCCAGGGATCCAGGGGCAGCCACAGCTTCTCTGGGAATTCCATCCCAGCCAGGAATTCCTTCCCAATATCCCACCCATCCCTGTCCTCTGGCAGTGGGAATCCATTCCCTGCGTCCTGTCCCTCCATCTCTTATCCAAATATTCCCCAGCTTTTTTCCTCACTGGTTCCCAATTTTCCAGCGGTTCACTCTCACCCCCCCCACTCTGGCAAACGCCCTCAGGGTTTCAGTGTTGCCGTTCATATTTGTTTTCCCTGGATTTGAGTGACGGGAAAGCCCTGGAAGTATTAAATTATCCATTTTCTCCCCGGCGCACGGAGCGCCGATTGCTGGGCTTGTTTTCATTGATATCTGACCCGCAAACAGATTGCAGCTTTTGTTGGTTTTAATATAATGAGACAATCTCAGCGTGCAGCCAGGGGAACGCAAAATAACCAGGAACAGGTGTATCCCGGAATTACAGGTGCCCTTTGGCTGGAAAAATCGCTGCGGGATTTGTTATTGGCTTTCATTTTTTTTCCTCGCCGCTCTTCACCAGGGAAACGGGTTCAAGTTTTGCCACGTTGTGTGTTTATATATCTGTAGTTAGCAGAATAAATGAACGTTGAATTAGTAAAGATTGTAGTTTTGTTGGTTTTAATTTTATTTACGTTATCTGTTTTAATATATTTATTATTTATATTAATATATAAAAGTTCATTATTATATTTATTTATATTGATAATTATATAGTTATATTTAATTTATTTTATTTATATGTTTTTAATATGTTATATGTATAGCATATATAATATATTACATATATTATTTATATTTTATATATTATTCATAATTTATTATTATAACTTTTTCTATTATACTAAAATATAAAAGAACCCTATTGAACTCTGTTGTCTCAAACACAAGTTTAACCCCCAAATCCTAAGCCCAAGTCGTTCTTTTTTTTTTTGGGAATCTGATAGGATCAGGTAGGAGGACCAGAATCACTTTAGGGTTTTCTCTTGGCATCAGGAAATTCCATTTTTCCCCCTTGAGAGTTTTTGGTCAGAAGAGATAAATTTAAATTATGAGCAGATTTTGGGCTGGAAATGGTCCTTGGAAAGATTGGGAATGTGAAGGACTACAAGGGTGACCTCAAGGTATCCCTGTGGAGAAAGTGGGAATGGCTGAAGGAAAAGCTCTGGACATCAAACAGAGCTTGGAGAGGATTATTTTGCGTGGAAGAGAGCTGGGAATATCTGTGGAATTTTGAAGGACCAGCAGCCACTCAGCTTTGCCTCTGATTCCTGTCCAAGAGGGAAAAATTCCTACGGATACAACTCCAGGGGATGCCTCGGAGCCACCACCCACAATTATTGCTCCTGCAAAAAAAAAAATCAGAGGCAAATCCTGGTTTATTTGTTTATGGAATTCCATTGGAGGTGAGGCCTAGATTTTTTGTTGGAAAGGTGGATGGAGATACTGAGTTTGGGTTGTGGAGCCCGGTGGTGAAATCCCGATGTTTTCCAACCCATCCCAAGAAGTTGGCCATGGAGAAGGATCCTGGCACCTCCTGTTCTGCAGCCAGGGTGGGATTCTCAGCCCAGAAATTCCTTATTCTGGGAGTGGAGAGACATTGGAAGAGGTTGTGGAATCCCATCCCTGGCAGTGTCCAAGGCCAGGGCTTGGAGAAACCTGCGATAATGGAAGGTGTCCTTGCCCAGTGCAGGCGGGGGATGAGATGATCTCGAAGGTCTCTCCCAATCCCAGTCTGGAATTCCATGGATCCTGTCTGTGAGATGGGAATGGGCCCAGGGAGCACCAAGAGGACCATTCCCATAAAACCCCACAGATGCTGAGGGTGGAGGTGGAACCTGGGCCTGGCTCGGCAAGGTCCTGGCAGAACCTGGTTTATTAAATACCAGTTTTACAGGACAGGAGGACGTTCAGGTGGGAATGAGCACACCCCTCCCTTCCTGGGATGCTCCAGGAAATGTCTTGGATGCAGCCCTGGATGGGGATGTGAGGGGAATCCGGTTCTTTCTGAGCATGCTGGAATATTCGCCTGGATTGTTGCATTGGATACTCTTGGCTTTTAAAAGAGAATAACTCCAAAAAACCAGGAGATGGCTGAGGGAGAAGGAATCCTGCTCTCCAGGGTCACGGTGTCCATGTCTTATCCAGGGAGAATCTTGGAATATTTGAGTGGGAAGGGACCCCCAAGGATCATCCAGTGCAGCTCCCAGCCCTGCAGCCCCACAATCCCACCCTGGGCATCCCTGGGAGCGCTGCCCAAACACTCCCGGAGCTCTGGCAGCCTCGGGAATGTCTCCTGGAGCACCCCATCCATGAGGAGCGGTCACTTGAAGATGGAATCACAGCCCAATCCATCCTCAGTGCTCTCCTGGGAAGCAACGGGAGCTGTGGAAGAGGATCCTCCCCCACAAATATTTCCTACAGCCCAACTCCTTTTCGATGAAAGCGCTTTGGGGTTTTATTTTTAGCAGCTCTGCTGCGACACCTCCCTCCCCTCCCTCCCTGCTCCGTGTTTTCTCTGGCACTTCTGGCAGGAAGTCAATAAACTCCCAATGAGAGAATTCCTGGAAGAGTTTTCCCTTGACTTTATTAGGTTGACAACACAAAAAAAAAAATGTGCTAGAGGTTATATTTAAAGTACTGCATCCATGTAGGGAAGAAATTCATGGATATTCCCAGGGGAGGGATTAAAAATGGGAATTGGAAGTGTTCAAAGGTGCTCTGGGCCGTCCTCCTGACCCAAGCCAGGCTTGGGTCACTCCCAAGAGGAAGTTCCTTAAGGAAAGTCTTGGAAAAGCAGCATTTGGAGACCCCTCTCAGTGCAGTCCTGGAATAGAGTGGGATAAAAGTGACACTAAATCCTCTGGTGACCCCAATCCTGCCTGGATACCTGCGGGAGAAACACAGACACTGAAATTGCAACTCATTCTTCAAAGAGTCCCATGAAACCTCCGGAAACTTCCAGGCCAGGCTGGATGGGGCTTGGAGAACCCTGGGACAGTGGGAGGTGTCCCTGCCCATGGCAGGGCTGGAATGGGATGAGATTTAAGGTCCCTTTCAACCCAAACCATTCTGGGATTCTAACGGCAGCCAGAGAAGTGACAATTGATAAAAATTCCTAAATTCAAGTGAGCCACGATGGATTATTGCAAGTGACTATCCGAAAAGTCCTCATCTTTGCCTCACGCTCGTGTTGTGAAAGGACAGAAACTGGGGGCTGAAACCCCGAAATCTTTGTTGAGATGTTGAGATCTCCCCAGCTGTCACGATCCGCTTTAAAGCAGATTTTTGTGACTTGTTCGTTAACCTGATCTCAGGAGTGCAAAAGTCACAGGGGAAACTCAACTTTAAACCAAACCAAAACACCTTTATTAAAATACCCAACTCAATTGTGATAGAGAGAGAGAGAAATAAGAAAAAGAGACAGGAAAGGGGGGGACAGAGAATATAGCTGCCAACAAAAGAGACGCGCCCTCGTAGGTCTTGAAGGAGAGATCTTCAGCCTAATGAACGGGTCTTCCTTCGTTGGGGAGATCCCAAAATCACGGTGGGCTTAGCGAGTCTTTTATAGTTCTTCCAAAGTGGGGAGGGCAGTGGCCGAAAGGTGAGGGAAACCTTCCGTTGCTTTACAGCAAACGCAGCAAAGCGAGCGGCAGCTGTCCGAGAGGCGAGGTGTGAGGCTGGGACAGGTACGGGCCGTTCGTTTCTGCTCGGCTCTGCAGCCAGCACGGCGCGGTCAGTCCGCCGTAGCCTGCCCATTGCTCTCTGCACTGGTTCCCTTGGGGACAGCCAGTCCCTCGGCCCACTGCTCAAACACACCCGCGAGCAGCACCTCGGCAAACATCCCACCTTAGCCAGGCCTGGCCCAGACCCTCCCGTGCACAAGGATTTCGGGGTTTCAGCCTCCGTCTCTTCATGACAGTTGGGAGGAAAATCAGGTATTTCCGAACCATCTCTTACACCAGCGAAGGAAGACGCGTCCATTAGCTGCAAGATCACTCTACTGGCTGCGGTCTACGAGGACACGTCACTTTGTTGGTAGCTATTTCCCCTCTACCCTCCTTCCTGATTCTTTATTCTTTATTTCTTATTTCTCTCCCTCCTATCGCGTTTCGGTTGGGTACTTTAATAAAGGCGCATTACTTTGCTGTGAAGTTGAATTTCCCTTGTGACTTTTGCACCTTGGGGTGGGGTTAACAAACCGTCACAAAATCTGCTTTTTAAGCGGATTGTGACAGTTGTCAGGGGTGGATTTGCTTTAGTGGGGGGTGTGAAGCAGAACCTCACAGCACCTCGTGGTCCTTTCTGATTTCCAGCTCTGGTGCTTCAAATTTGTGCTGTTAGAGGCAAAAAAATGAGTTTTTTTAGATTTATGGAGCTCTGTTCCAGCATTTTGGCATTCAACAGGCACCAGTGTGGTGCTGCAGGGGGGGGAAGGTTTGGATCCATAGGCACACGCAGAGGATTTTCTGGAAAATAAATGCACAATTCCTGCAGCGTTTGCAAAACATTGGCAGAGTCTTGATGCTGGGAAAGCATAGAATCCCAAGGGATCTTAAATCCCACCCCCTGCCATGAGCAGGGACACCTCCCACTATCCCAGGATGCTCCAAGCCCTGTCCAACCTGGCCTTGGGGACTTCCAGGGATGGGAATTCCACATTTTCTCTGGGCAACCTGAGCCAGGTTTTGGGTCCTCCTGGTGCTGACCCCGTCCTTAATCCGGGCAGCCCCATGGGGGATGCTCAAGGAACTGTTGGGACATTTAAGATTTCCTTAAATTGGACACATTTTGAAGACATTTAAAAGCCCTAGGAGAAAAGAATTATTATTTTAACCCAAATTCCCCTCCAAACAGCAAAATACTTTGAATATCCCCATTATTACCAAAACTCTCCGTGGGTTCTTTAACCTCCCCCAAATTAATTTTGGTGCGGAAGAGAAATAACTTCAGCGTAGAAATCTTTGCTTTTTACCAACAAAATTCAGCTGAGAAAACTCGCCGGGGAGGGAAATCTGATGAGAGAATCCCTTTGTGTGGAGCTCAGGACTTTGTGATCCTCCTGGTGTTGGTACCTTGGCAACTCTTAAATCATGAAAGATTTACAGCGGGGCTGCGGAGCCGCCGATGTTTTCTGACATGTTCGCTCACGCTAAATCAGACTCTGCCTTTTTTTGGAGCCTCCTTCGCAGACAGTTATGCAAACTCAGGAAGACAGGAATGGATTTAAAATGGATTTCAGGTTAGGGGGAAGTGACAGACTGCCAGGGAAAACTGCTCCCGTTGGAATTCCGGCCCGGGGAGGGGTGGGGTGGGCAGCAGTGAGGACAGGAAGGAGCAGATTAAAGGGTTTGGTTTTATCTTCGCTGCTGGAACCTTGATGGGGTTGGGGTGCTGGGTCTGCTTTGCAAGGTGGCTGTGAGGAAATTTGAATTTAAAGGGATTTTGTAGGAATTTAGCACAGTTTTTTGGCTAAACTCTTCATCCCGAGGCAGCAAACTTTTCCCTCGGTTTTGTCCAAGGGACTGGACCCTGCAAAGTCTCCAAGGTATAATTATCTTAATTATCTCTTGTTGATGTTTTTAGGAAAATCAAACCACAAACACCAGAGGTTTGTGGCCAAAAAGGAGACAGAGGAGTCCCTGTTACTTTACTCCAATAAAGGGAGAGCCCGTGGGGCATTTCCCCTGGGATCTCTCCGATTTTTCGAGGATGGAACCTCCTTTTTATCCCAATTTCCCCATTTCCCTCTCTCTTTCCCCACTGGCTGAGGGATTTGAGAGGCACAGAATTCCCAGAACCCCTAATAGCTAAAATTCCCTTCTAATGTATAACTCCCCCTTTTCTTTAATTTTTCTTCTTTTAATTCCTGGAATTCCTGGTTCTTCCCATTGTTTCTTTCATCTCTCAATGTACAATTTCATTTATCAGCAGACCTGCAGTTGGTTTGTAAAGACAAATCTCCCTCATTCCATCCACCAATCAGTGGAATCCTTCCTGTTTTTCCTTTTCTCTCTCAGGGCTGGTTTTATCTCCCAGCAGACTCAGAGTTTGTTTGGAAAGCCAAGCCCCTCGTTCCTTTCAACGTGGTTGGGTTTGTCCATCTGGAGAGGGAGGGATGAAGCAGCTCCAGGGTCAGATGGGGCTTGGGAAGGTGGGAGGAGTGGGGTGGGAATGGGATGGGATTTTGGCTGGATTGTCCAACATCCCGCGGCGCAGGAGAGGAGCTGGGCTCAGTCTGGGATGGGAGATTTCAGAGCAGTTTTATCCAGGCCCTGCTGAAGGTTTCGGTGCCAGTTCTGTCTCCTGGGCCCTATTTCCCACCCCAAATCCCGCCTTTGGAGCTTTGCAGAGCTTGGGCTGATCCTACAGAACTTGGGAATCCTTTGCACATCAGGTGTGATTAAACAATCCTTCCCGGGAGCTGCTGAGGTGGGAAAAGCTCTGATATTCCAGGATTGCTCCTGAGAATCAAACTGGGCCTTTTTCCTTCGTCTGATAAGGCCGGATGTGCAGGACGTATTCAATAAACTGCACAACGATCGGGATGATTCCATGGGAAACCCGTGGAGAATGGATTAGGAATTGGAAACCCCAGGAAATGGAGTCTTTGAAAGTGGTGTCTTCTGGCAGAGGGATGAATTCCTGCTCTCCTCCATGTGCTCCAGGAAAAAAAAAAACCTGGCAGATCCCAGTGAATCTCCAGAAGAATAAACCCAAATCCAGTGCTCGGACACTGCAAATACCCTGGATTTGTCCAAGGATGGAAAGAGGAGGGCTGTGGAGGTGCAGGGGGCACTGGGGTGGTCAGGGCACCATGAGAGGTGCTCAGCGTGGGCAGGAGGATGGAAAAACCTCCTTAATTAATGCACTGGTGCTAATTAGAGCCATCACTGCACCTCCTGCAAATCAAATCATTAAAATCATTAAAATTGGAATGAATTTATGAATAAAATGATTGAATTTGCAGGATTAAGCAAATCCCGCAAATTAAATTTCTGGGATGTGGGAATGGGGCGGGAAAAGGTTCTGCTGTGGGGTGGGAGGGCTTTGCTCCTTTCCTCCAAACTGCTCCTGCCCCTGTTTATCCCTTCCTGATTAAAATTATTAAAATTGGAATGAATTTATGAATAAAATGATTGAATTTGCAGGATTAAGCAAATCCCGCAAATTAAATTTCTGGGATGTGGGAATGGGGCGGGAAAAGGTTCTGCTGTGGGGTGGGAGGGCTTTGCTCCTTTCCTCCAAACTTCTCCTGCTCTCATTTTTCCTTTCCCGACCCGTTCCAGCCGTTCCCAAAGATGCTGGATGCGCCTTTATCCACGATTAAAGTTTTATTTTCCAGTCCAAGCAGAGAAGGAATTCCAAGAAACGCTGCCACAAAGCCAAGAGCAGGACTGGCCAATGCAGCCTCCCATCAGGGAGTGGCATTGAAGACATGAAATTCCATGGAAGCTCGTTAGGAGGGACAATTAGTGGGCAGCAGGATCCTGATCTAATAATCTCCAAATAAAAATCTGGAGCAGAGGCTGTGGGTCAGGCCCTGGATAATTCATTTATTCCAGAGTTTGCATCCAGAAATCAGGTGGAGGTTATTAAAAACCTTCGAACTGGAAAAATCTGGCTTTTCCACATGCAGGAAAATCCCAGTTTTCTGTGCTCTCCTGTCTGAGCCTCCCAGGCTCGTGCAAATTCCTTCCCTCTGTGGTGTCCCTGAGGAATTGTTCTCCTTTCGCTGGGTTTTCCTCACATCTCGTCAGGATGAAATGTTTAAATCATCACGGCGGAGCTACCGAAACACTCAAAAATACAAAGAAATTTTTGTTTAGCTCCAGTGGGGCAGCCAAGATTTTCCCGGATGAATCCCCTCCGGAGGTCTGGGGAGCAGCAGGAGTTCAAGGAGCTCCTTGTTCTCCGTCCGCGAGGCTGCACTTCATTTCTGGCCTTCAAGAAGAGGCGGAACATCCCAAACTTCTGGTTTTGAACAAAAAACCAGAGTCAGACTCGGAGTTTCTCCAGGTATTTCTGTGCTATCCACGCAGGAAGAGCTGCAGGCAGTTCCCAAGAGGAGGCGAGGTGGGTTCTGTGCTTTTCCAGAGCTCTTATTCCCAGGATTTCTGCTTGCTCTGCTCCAAAACTTCCTATTTTTTATCTCCCTCTATTTTTTTTTTTTTTGTCCTGCCTGAGTGGCCCCTTCCCATTCTTCCTTTCCAAGCAAAGATTTTGCCAGGGATTTTTTTTGTTTTTGTTTCGTATTTCTGTTTTCTCGCCGACTTTGCAACATAAAACTGAATTTTCCAGATGTAAAACGCAGGCAGGAGTTCAGCCACACCCCTTTAGAAAATTCCTGCTCCTTCCCAAAGTCTTTTTTCCCTCGGTGATCCAAAGCAGAGTCCAGGGAATGTGAGAGAAAGAGGAGCAACCTCAAAATATTTTTCCCAGGCTCCAGGAATTTGCAAATTGGGCATTTCCTGAGCCAAGATTGGTGTCTAAGTAATTTTTTAGCTGGAATTTTTCATCTTTCCTGCAGGGAATGAAGACTTCCCATGGATTTTGTTTGCCTGGGGCTCTGGGAATAAGTGCAGAGCACAAATTTCCTGTTCTCAGGCGGGGATCCCACTTCCAAAATGACGCCAAACTCATTTCCCAGGAAGGGAAAACCCCACAAAAGCCTCACAGATCCATTTGGAATGCCCTGAGATTCCTCCCTGGTTCCCCATTCAGCCCCAGTGGTACCCACTGAGACAATTCCCAAAGATCTGAAAGATCTGAAGGACACTTTGGGAATACTTTAGTGCGAATTTTTCATCTTTCCTGCAGGGAATGAAGGGTTCCCATGGATTTGGTTCACCTGGGGCTCTGGGAATAAATGCACAGCAGAAATTTCCCTTTCTCGGGTGGGGATCCCACTTCCAAAATGATCCCAAACCCATTTCCCAGGAAGGTGAAACCCCACAAAAAACCCCACGGATCCATTTGGAATAATCTAAACTTCCTGGTTCCACATTAACCCCAGTGGTATCCAATGAACAAATTCCCAAAGATCTGAGAGATACTTTGGGAATATTTTAGTGGGAATTTTTCATCTTTCCTGCTGGGAATGAAGGGTTCCCATGGATTTGGTTCACCTGGGGCTCTGGGAATAAATGCAGAGCACAAATTTCCTGTTTTCAGGAGGGGATCCCACTTCCAGAATGATCCCAAACTTGTTTCCCAGGAAGGTGAAACCCCACAAAAAACCCATGGATCCATTTCCAATACCCTAAACTTCCTGCCTGGTTTCCCATTCAGCCCCAGTGGTATCCAATGAACAAATTCCCAAGCATCTGAAAGATCTGAAGGACACTTTGGGAAGTTTATGGGCTGTTTTAACGACCAAAGTGGTTTTTTCAGTGTTATTTCTCAGGCAGAGGAGAAAACGAGCCCTAAAACCAACTTGATTTAACGACCAGTTTGATTTCCAGAAATTATCCATGTCCAGTTGCCCTTCCGGGAATTCCTGGAGTTGAAACACTACAAATTATTCCTTAGGAACTGGAAATCAAGGAGGTTTCCTGGTATTTTTGGGAAGAGGTGCCTGGATTTTGCAGGAAGTGTTGATTTTTTTTCATAGAGTGAGGCCAGGTTGGATGGGATGGCAGGAGGTGGGAAGGAGATGGGTTTTGAGGTCCCTTCCAACCTAAACCTTTCTGGGCTTCTGGGATTCAGCACAGCTTGGGAAGAGACAACTTCCTGAATTCCTTATGGGGAGAATTAACAGAATGATAAATTGGGGACAATCCCTTGGAATTTGAGAATTGCAGGAGTTGCCTCCTTGCAGGGATGTCGCAAATCCTCTGGGAAAGCCTGTCCAAGGCTGATCCCAGGCAGGTCCTACTCATGATCCAAGGACAACTCCCTGAATTATAAAGTGAAAATTACCGTAATTAAAAGTTGGGGACCATTCCTTGGAATCTGAGAATTGTGGGAGTTGCCTCCTCCATTATCCCAAATCCTTTGGGAAAACCTGTCCAAGGCTGGTCCTGAGTCCCCAAACCCCAGGCAGGTCCCATCCATGATCCAAGGACAACTTCCTGAATGATAAGGTGAAAATTAATGGAATTAACAGAATTATAAATTGGGGACAATTCCTTTGAAATCGAGAAGTTCAGGAGTTGCCTCCTTGCAGGGCTGTCCCAAATCCTCTGGGAAAACCTGTCCAAGGCTGATCCTGGAGCATCCAAACCCCAGGCAAGTCCCACCCATGATTCAAGGCCAACTCCCTGAATTATAAAGTGAATATTAATGGAATTAACAGAATTAAAAATTGGGGACAATTCCTTGGAATTTAGAAAGTGCAGAAATTACCTCCGCCGTTATCCCAAATTCTTTGGGAAAACCTGTCCAAGGCTGGTCCTGAGTCCCCAAACCCCAGGCAGGTCCCACCCATGATCCAAGGACAACTCCCTGAATTGTAAGGTGAAAATTGATGTAATTAACATAATTAAAAGTTGAGGACCATTCCTTGGAATTTGAGAAGTGCAGGAATTTCCTCCTCCATTATCCCAAATCCTCTGGGAAAACCTGTCCAGGGCTGGTCCTGAGCATCCAAACCCCAGGCAGGTCCCACCCAGGATCCAAATGGCGGGAATATGGAAATCTTCCCACTTTTCCCGTGCCTGGAGAGCACCAGGAATTGCTTTTAGGGCTGTTTTATGGAGACTTTAAGGAGATCACAATTAAATCTTTAATTACCCCCAGCCCGACTCTGCAGGGCCGAGAGAGCCTTAAAATGGATAAATGTAAACCATCTCCCTCTCTTTTTATGGATCCACAGGGCTCGGCCACTTAACCTCCCCTGCCTCCTTCTGCTCATCCATAAAATCCCTAAAATCCATAAAATCTGACTAATCATCGCATCCGGGGAATACTGGGGGAATTAACGTGCTTTGAAGGTGAGAAAGGGGCTAAGAGTAGTGAGCAGAGCAGAGGAGAAAGGAAAGAAAAGGAAAGGAAACCTTTCCCAAACCCAAAATAATTTCATTTGTCTTTTAACGGAAGTGCGTTACGGAAATTTAGGGATAAGGGAAAGGTTTTTAAGGAGTCATTGATTAATTTGGATTTTCCTTGAGCTGCCACTTATGTCCCCTTTGGAGGGGCTTGGGCCAGATTTCCTGGAGCCCCTTGAGGCCCTGGAAGGGGCTCTGAGCTCTCCCTGGATCCTTCCCTTCTCCAAGTGAGCATTCCCAGCTCTCCCAGCCTGGCTGCACCCCTTGGGGCATCTCCACGAAATTTTCCCCCTTCCCTCCTCTCATTCCCTCCCTGGATTTATCCAGGATATTTCCTGAGCAGGCTCAGGCTGAGGTTTAATCAGATCCTCAGAGCTCTTTCCGCTCTCCAAACCCCTGGGAGTTTTCCAAGCCTGACGCACTGATTTCCCACGAATTTCCTTAATTTTCCATGAATTTCCTTAATTTTCCATGAATTTCCTTAATTTTCCATGGATTCCCTTCATTTTCCATGAATTCCCTTCATTTCCCCTCAATCTACAGCTTCAGCTCTTGCTGCCCAGTCCTGGATTCCCAGTCTGGAGCTGCCTGGATTGGGAAGGATTTTCCTTCCAGCCTCCCCTGGAGCCTGCCGTGACTTCCAGGTGAGTTTTCCAAGGTCCATACACTGATTTCCCATGAATTTCCTTAATTTTCCATGAATTTCCTTGATTTTCCACGATTTTCCTTCATTTCCACTCCATCTATTGATTTCCCATGAATTTCCTTAA
>WEKY01036024.1:17074-31937 GCA_013390045.1 Picathartes gymnocephalus
GGGCTGGTCCTGAGCATCCAAACCCCAGGCAGGTCCCACCCAGGATCCAAATGGCGGGAATATGGAAATCTTCCCACTTTTCCCGTGCCTGGAGAGCACCAGGAATTGCTTTTAGGGCTGTTTTATGGAGACTTTAAGGAGATCACAATTAAATCTTTAATTACCCCCAGCCCGACTCTGCAGGGCCGAGAGAGCCTTTAAATGGATAAATGTAAACCATCTCCCTCTCTTTTTATGGATCCACAGGGCTCGGCCACTTAACCTCCCCTGCCTCCTTCTGCTCATCCATAAAATCCCTAAAATCCATAAAATCTGACTAATCATCGCATCCGGGGAATACTGGGGGAATTAACGTGCTTTGAAGGTGAGAAAGGGGCTAAGAGTAGTGAGCAGAGCAGAGGAGAAAGGAAAGAAAAGGAAAGGAAACCTTTCCCAAACCCAAAATAATTTCATTTGTCTTTTAACGGAAGTGCGTTACGGAAATTTAGGGATAAGGGAAAGGTTTTTAAGGAGTCATTGATTAATTTGGATTTTCCTTGAGCTGCCACTTATGTCCCCTTTGGAGGGGCTTGGGCCAGATTTCCTGGAGCCCCTTGAGGCCCTGGAAGGGGCTCTGAGCTCTCCCTGGATCCTTCCCTTCTCCAAGTGAGCATTCCCAGCTCTCCCAGCCTGGCTGCACCCCTTGGGGCATCTCCACGAAATTTTCCCCCTTCCCTCCTCTCATTCCCTCCCTGGATTTATCCAGGATATTTCCTGAGCAGGCTCAGGCTGAGGTTTAATCAGATCCTCAGAGCTCTTTCCGCTCTCCAAACCCCTGGGAGTTTTCCAAGCCTGACGCACTGATTTCCCACGAATTTCCTTAATTTTCCATGAATTTCCTTAATTTTCCATGAATTTCCTTAATTTTCCATGGATTCCCTTCATTTTCCATGAATTCCCTTCATTTCCCCTCAATCTACAGCTTCAGCTCTTGCTGCCCAGTCCTGGATTCCCAGTCTGGAGCTGCCTGGATTGGGAAGGATTTTCCTTCCAGCCTCCCCTGGAGCCTGCCGTGACTTCCAGGTGAGTTTTCCAAGGCATTGCCCCTCCATCTACAGCTTCAGCTCTTGCTGCCCAGTCCTGGATTCCCAGTCTGGAGCTGCCTGGATTGGGAAGGATTTTCCTTCCAGCCTCCCCTGGAGCCTGCCGTGACTTCCAGGTGAGTTTTCCAAGACCCATGCACCGATTTCCAATGGATTTCCTTAATTTTCCATGAATTCCCTGCATTGGCCCTCAATCTACAGTTCCTTCCTGCTGGAAGGAACTCCCAGGCTGTATTTTGAAAATTCCAGAGCCTCGGGGGCGTGATGGAAAAGTCAAAAACGGTAACTCCAGAACCAAAACGAGCCTCAAAAAAGGGTGACCTGCGGGAAATGTTCTGCCCTCATCAAGAGCAGAGGAGTCAGGACAACCCCAAGCTGTGCTGGGAGCATTTCATCTCCCGGAAAAGTTGGGATCCAGGTCTATTCTTCCAATCAGGATGGAAACTTCTGGCAGGATTGTTCGACTTTCTGCTGGCGGGAGACAGAATTTCAGCCCCGTGGTTTTTTTCAGCCCCATTTTGAGCAATTTCTTGGTATTTTTGGCCTTTCCCCTTCGCTCTGCGAAGGATTGTGATGGAAATTCGGGATAATCCCAGGAAGCGCTTTGATCCCAGACAGAGCCAGAGCTCTGGATTCAGCTCTACTGCTGTTCATTACACGCCAGGGGGAAAATTCCCTGGCAATTGGGAACGTTCTGGGAATATCAAACCCCTAGATGCACCTCCAGGGAGGGTGGGAAGGAGTAATTTGATTTCTGGGCTCCACTGGATGAGGTGTTGGGATGGATTTTTGCTTCTCTGCAAAGCTGAACTCAACCCTGCTTTATGTAAATCTGATTTTCTCTCCTGCGTTGTCTCCTCTTCCAGAATTTTCCATGATTCTCCTTCTTTTTCCAGCCCTTGTCCCAAGGCACCCATGCCACAGGAAAGATTTCTCCCTGTGTTTTCCTTCATTTATTCTTATCCTGAGCCTCATCTTTCCCTGCCCAAACGAGGAAAATGGGAAATTTGTGACAAGAAAAAAAGCAAGGAAGTGGCAGAACTTTCTGCATACGGGAATTGTCCCAATTCCCTGCCAAAATCAGGACAATGGGAAAGTTGTGATGGGGGAAAAAGGGAAGGAAGTGCCAGAATTTCCTGCATTTGGGATTTGTTCCAAATTCCCTGCCCAGGTCAGGACCAGAGTGGCACAACAAGAAAGTTGTGAAGAGGGAGAAAAGGAAGCAAGAGCCAGAACTTCCTGCATTGGGGATTTGTCCCAAATTCCCTGCCCAAATCAGGACAACGGGAAATTTGTGATGGGGGAAAAAGGGGAGGAGGTTCCAGAACTTCTTGCATTTGGGGATTTGTCCCAAATTCCCTGCCCAAATCAGGACAACGGGAAATTTGTGACAGCGAAAAAAGGAAGAAAGTTCCAGAACTTCCTACATTTGGAATTCGTCCCAAATTCCCTGCCCAAATCAGGGCAGGGGCAGCACAACAAGAGGGTTGTGAGGAGGGAAAAAGGGGAGGAAGTGCCAGAACCTTCTGCATTTGGGATTTGTCCCAAATTCCCTGCCCAAATCAGGACAACAGGAAATTGGTGACAGGGAAAAAAAGGAAGGAAGAACCAGAACTTCCTACATTTGGAATTTGTTCCAAATTGCCTGCCCAGATCAGGGCAACAGGAAAGTTGTCATGGGGGAAAAAGGGACGGAGGTGCCAGAGCTTCCTGCATTTGGAGATTTGCCCCAGTTAGCTGCACTAATCAGGAAAAGAGGAAATTTGTGATGAGGGAAAAAGGGAAGGAGGCTCCAGGACTTCCTGCATTTGGGATTTGTTCCAAATTCCCTGCCCAAATTAGGAGAACAGGAAATTTGTGACAGGGAAAAAAGGAAGGAGGAGCCTGGGCTTTCTGCATTTGGGAGTTGTCCCAAATTCCCTACCCAAATCAGGAGAACGGGAGAGTTGTGATGGGGGAAAAAGGGAAGGAAGTTCCAGAGCTTCCTGCATTTGGGACTTGTCCCAAATTAGCTGCGCTAATCAAGGATCGGCTTCTCCATGTGGAAGGAGCATCCCCTCAGTCTCAGTCTCCACAGTTATTTTAACTCGGGCTGGCACAAATTAAGCAGGAATTTCAACAGGAATTTGCTGCCTCTCAGTTTTGACAGCGGGGTCCTCCCCCCCTTCCCGAAATCATCTTTAAAGGCTTTGCTTTTATTAAAATAAAGCTGCCAGTTAAGTAAAGCCTTCGTTTTCCTGGACTCGGGAGAACGAGATCTAACATTAATTAATCATGACTTAATTGACTGAGCTAATTCCACCTCTCTCCAGCCCAGTGCACTGCAATATTCCTGTCTCCCCAAATCCTGGAATTGAAGGGTGAGTGGGACATCGCTCGAACAGCTCCGACTTTTTTCTGTCTTTAACACAACGTTTTGACTGGGGACAAAAGTTTCAATTTCCTTGGGATTAAATCCAGGAAACATTTTCCCGGTTAGGCAGCTGGAGGGGAACACCCCTTTTTGTCAGGAATATGAGAGCTGACTCCAATTCCTCCTGATTATCCCGTTGTATTTTTATCTCCGCACTGCCTGGGCGAAATGATTTATTTGGCTTTGCCGTTTCAAAGGCAAACCAGGCCTTAATTCAATTTGTAAAAGGATTCTCTCAGTCCGCAGAGGAGGAATGGGAAGAATCCCTAATGTTGGGATGGATTTAATGGAGCTGGATCCTGGATGCCAGGAAATCTCCTCCAAAAGGCACCACTGTCAGGAATCTTTGAGCCCAGGACATGGATTTTGGGGTTTATCCATGCAGGGATTCTGGAGACAAATCCATCACTTGTATCCCACAGGTTGGAGCAGCGAATTTGGGGAAAGTTTGGGAATTCCGGGAGGGTTCTGGTTGTGATGAGGCAGCAGCTCCAAGGAAAGCAGCCTGGGAGCTTCCACTTCCCTCTTTTATGGGAATAGCTCTGGAAATCCAGGCACACCCAGCTCCTGCTCAGGTTCCCCCATCCCTGCGATTGTCCAAGGCCAGGTTGGACAGGACTTGGAGCAACCGTGGGACCGAGGAAAGGATCCTTCCCTGTTCCTTAATTGAATAAATCCCTGTCGGGAAGAAGGGTTTTTTCCTGCCATTCCCCAAATCATCCACAGCTTTATTCCCTGCTGTTTTCCTTCGTTTTCAGCATCATCCACAATACCCTGGGACAGCTGGGAGAGTTTTCCAGTGTTATCCCAGCGTGACTCCCATCTCTCCATGGGATGAACTCTTGGATGGGTTTTCTTCCCAAAGCTCCTACATAATTTCAGCCTGAGGTTTATCAGCTCCCGTTTCAGAAGTCACTGGGAGCTGCTGAAACCAGACTAAAACTGAGCTTTAGGAAGGGATGGATCCCCTGAATGCTCTTGGACTAGGGCAGACTCATCCCATTTTTCCCAAGCTCTGGTTTATCCCAACATGGAGCTCTGTGGGGCTGCTCAGGCCTTGTGGGGGGTCAGGAATGGGGACACAGATCCATTAGGATCTGCTTTTGGCCCGATTCTTAATTTCCAGCCAAGTTGTGGCTCTGGAAGCCTGAGGAATGGATTATTTGCAGGAGATGGAGTGACAGGACAAGGCGGGGTTTTAAACTGGAAGAAAGGAGGGTGAGATGGGATATTGGGAAAGAATTCCTGGCTGGGAGGGTGGGGAGGGGCTGGGGTGGAATTCCCAGATTTGCTGTGGCTGCCCCTGGATCCCTGGAAGTGTCCAAGGCCAGCTTGGAGCACCCTGGGATATTGGAAGCTGTCCCTGCTCATGGCAGGGGGTGGGACGGGAGGGGATTTAAGCTCCTTCCCACCCAAACCATTCCAGGATTCCATGATTTTATTTTCAAAGCTCATCCAGGCTGTGTTCCTTGCACTCAGGAGGCATTAAATGAAATAAATCCACGTCACCTTTATCGTCCTTGGAGCATCCTTCATCCCTGGGAATTCTCATCCCAGGGAAAAAAAATCCCTCAGTGTGTAAAACCCCTCTGTGGCACTTCCAAAAACATTAATCAATTTAAAGAAAAAAAAAAAATCCCACCCATTAATGGCCCCAAAGCCTGGCTGCTCTTCCAACTGAATTTGATGGGAAAAAAAAAAAATGGAAAAAGTCTGCAGGGAATATTTGCGGTGCTGTCCAGAACGGAAGCGCCATCCCAAGGTGGAATTCCTGACGGCCTCAGGTCGTCGATTGCTGATGGAGGTCACACCGCCCAGTGAGATAAAACTACAGCTCCGAGAGGAAAAATCGGAATTTCCAACAGCAAAGCGGCTTTCGAATAAGCTGGGATGTGAACTGTCAGCATCACCACGAAAAAAACCCACAAACCTGAAATTGGATTGTAATTTAATAAAGGAGATCAGGTTTTTAATTGGATGTTGGGGTTGTTGTCTTGACCGGGAATATTGCAGCTCTTTAATTGTGTTTTGTTTAGGAGGAGAACAAACAGAATCCATTTATTCCCTGCCGGTGGAAGGGGAGTTCGTATTTCTCGGCGACCTCCACAGCTCGGGCCAATCTGTTAAAATAATGTTCTTCAAGCACATTTTTAATTAAAAGTGCTGCTTTTTTTTTTTTTTTAAATCCGTATCAAGGAATCCTGTAAATCCTCGCTGCCCGCTGTGTTTCAGGTGAGGGCAGATACACAAATCACGGGGAGAAAAAGCTGATTTTGGGGCCCCTTTTTTTGGACAAAGCTGCTTTGTTTATTGGAAATTCCTTCCCTGACAGGTTCTATCCCAGAATTACCCAACCCCAGGATCTCCGTGCATGTCCAACCCTTCCAGGTTCAGCCACCTGACCCCACAAATGGGAAAAAAAATTCCTGGGATTCCGCATATTGACCCTGTTTTGTCCGTAAGGGCAGTATATCCCAAAAAAATTCCTCGTTTTTCTCAAGTTGGCCGCTCCACATCCTTTCCCTCTGTTTTGCTGCCTTGATTGGAATTCCAGGATGAAATTCCAGAGCTGTCCTCAGCTGGAATAAAGGAATAAATCTCCCCTTCAGTGATGAATTTTCATGCCAGCCCTTCTTAAACACCCAAATCCTCTGAAATCCCTGGAAATTTTCTCCTTTTTTTGGGCTGTGTTGAGCAAAACATTCAATGTTGGGCTCGTTTTGACCTCCCTTGTAAAATCGGGAATGGGAATGTGAAAAATAAACTGGGAATGATCTCCCGTCTCCCTTGCATGGTTTCTCTTTGCAGAGTGATGATGATTCTGGGGTTGTTTTTTTGCTATTTTTTGCTCCTTTTCCCCTGGATTTCGGAATCGGAACAAAAGGAAGGTGTTAAAAAATTCCCTTATCCCAGTCAGGGACACAGCAGGAAAACGACAAAAACAGTAATTCCTCATTTTCTGCTTTTTTTCCCTGCTTTTTTCCCCCCACTGGAAAGATTAAAAGGAGAATTAAGAAGAGCAGGCCCTGCTTTCCTCCTTTTGTTTTGCTGACAAGACTTCCCTGGAAATCCTGGATTTCTATTTAGCGGGAATTTTTGTTTTTTCCTGCACTTCCTTCAGTCTCTGCCGTTCCCATTGAGTTTGGGGCGCAACAGCCTGGAAAAAACTCTGGAATGCTACGGAAAACTGGGCCAACGGAGCCAACGGGGCCAACGGGGCCAACTGGGCCAACTGGGCCAGCTGGGCCAACGGGGCCAACGGGGCCAACGGGGCCAACTGGGCCAACTGGCCCAACGGGGCCAACGGGGCCAACTGGGCCAGCTGGGCCAACTGGGCCAACGGGGCCAACTGGGCCAACTGGGCCAACTGGTCCCTCAGAGCTTCCAGGAGGCTTCTGGGTGGATCTCACCGTGCCAGGGATATCAATTTTCTCCTGGAAATCTGGAAGGAGGAACTCCGTGTGGAATAATTAATCCCTATTTCTTCTCTGTTTGCAGGAAAAATGCCCCAAATCCCTCCCTCTCCCAACTAATTCCAGGGTTGGGATGTCCTCAGGGACAAATCCTAGGTTGGATTTCTTGGAATGTCAAAACGCAGAAGCTCCAAGTTAATTAAGATCAGAGAACCTCAGGAATTTTGTCGGCACAGAAGGAATTCCAGGAATTCTGTGGCAGCCACCATTACAAAAAAAAAAAATAAAAATTGGAAACCACTGGATTTAATTTTTTCCTGTTTTTTTCCGTCAGATCTTATCAGAAGTTGAGCCTGTGGCTGCCATGTGTGCTGGAAATGAAGGAATTTTCATCCCAAAACTGCCTCCGAGCTCCTGTTTTCCTACAACCACCATTTAAAGGTATTTTAAAATAATAATAATAATAATAATAATAATAATAATAATAATAATAATAATTTCCCTTCTCTCCCTTGATTAAAGCCCATTTACTTCTTCACTTAAATCTATTTCGCCTAAAAGAAGAGAGAAGGGAAATTAAATTTCAATAAATTGGTTGGACACAGAAAAAATTTCCTTGACTGATTTCAGTCTGAACTCCCTGATTCCCTGATGAGTTTGACCCCAAAACAGCTCCGGTTCCACCAAAAAGTGACTCCTTGGTAAAGAAACTTTAGATTTAAATTTATTGCCTCCCTTCAATCCCCGGAATCTGCTGGATAAATCCAGGAGGAAAAAAATGCCTTAAATTCTGCTGAGTCCAAAGTAAACATGGAAAGAAAATCAGGATTATCTTGCATTTATAGGGAAAAAAATCGAGTTTAAATTTATTTAAGTGTAGAGCAAAAGAACTGGGGATTTGGGAGAATCCTGGAGCCAATGGAATCTTTTGGAGATACCCAGGCTTTTTGGGAATTAAATTAAATGGGGAAAGGCCCCGTTGTGCTAATTAAAGGTAAAAAGACTGAGGAATAATTGAATTTAAGAAATAACCCGCTAATTAAAGAACACGGACTCCGATCTATCTGATCTGTGTTTTCCGCTTGCCAATAAAATCCGGAATATTCCCAGATTTCCCAACCTGGTTCTGGAAAAGAGGGAGGCCTTGGAGAATCCAAACCCTGGCTCCCCACTTTCCCAAGCCTCTGCTGTTGGAGCAGCTCTGGATTTCTCTGCTCAGCAGTGTTTGAGTGATAAAAATCTTGTTTTTCCCTGGAATTGTGGGAATTTCACGGGAATTCCTGTCGCTGGAAAGCGATTGTCCCAAGAAAAGATCAACAAAGGAAAATAAATTAGGCACAGATGGGTGATCAATGAGGAAATCTGCTGGGATAACAAGGATGGGAAAGGGCAGGAAAATTCCAGGAAGGGCCAGAAAAGGGCAGGAAGAGTTCAGAAAGGACAAGAAAAGTTCAAGAAGGGCAGGAAAATTCAGGCAGGGCAGGAAAAGTTCAGGAAGGGAAGGAAAAGGCCAGGAAGGGAAGGAAAATTCCAGGAAGGGCAGGAAAAGGTCAGGAAGGGCAGGAAAAGTTCAGAAAGAGCAGGAAAAGTTCAGAAAGGTCAGGAAAAGGCCAGGAAGGGCAGGAAAACTTCAGGAAGGTCAGGAAAATTCAGACAGTGCAGGGAAAGTCCAAGAAGGGCAGGAAAAGTCCAGGAAGCACAAGAAAAGTCTAGGAAGGGCAGGAAAATTTCAGGAAGGGCAGGAAAAGTTCATGAAGGGCAGGAAAATTTAGGCAGGGCAGGAAAAGATGAGGAAGTGCAGGAAAATTCAGGCAGCACAGGAAAAGGTCAGGAAGGGCAGGAAAAATTCAGGAAGGGCAGGAAAAGTCCAGGAAAGGCAGGAAAAGGTCAGGAAGGGAAGGAAAATTCCAGGAAGGGCAGGAAAAGTTCAGGAAGGTCAGGAAGAGGTCAGGAAGGGAAGGAAAAGGCCAGAAGGGCAGGAAAACTTCAGGCAGGGCAGGAAAATTCAGGAAGGGCAGGAAAATTCAGGAAGTGCAGGGAAAGTTCAGGAAGGGCAGGAAAAGTCCAGGAAGGGCAGGAAAAGGTCAGGAACTGGGATGATCCCTGTGGATCCCTTCCAACTCCAGGTATTCCATAAATCCAAGCCTTGGCTCTCAATGAAACCAAGGAAAATCATCCAGAGGCGCCATTTTCCAGACAGAGGAGCTGTGGTACAACCTCACCATGGGTATTCCAGGTTTTCCAAGGGGTGGGGGGGTCCATTCCTGCTCCTGGAGGGAATCCCTGGCTCAGAGTTTAGGAAATTTCTTTGGGAACCAGGACATCCCCGGCTGCTGAGGTTGTTGGTGCTCTTCGAGCTCTGGTGCTCTTCCCGAGGGTGGAATGCCCTGGAATTCTTTGCTGTTCATGAAACAGGAGATTTTTTTTTCCAGTTTTATTCCATAATAATTGCAATTGCTCCCCTGATCAGGACCAAGCTTCGCGAAATCCAAGGGTTTCAAAGCCCGCAGAAGAATATTTTATCATTTTATACCATGAAGATTTCCCTATAAAAATTATATATATTTTTTAATGTATTCTGCAAACAGCTTGAGGAATTACCAAAAAAAAAAAAAAATTCCATAAAAATACTCCTCAAATTAAAGATTGCACCGACTCGGTTCCCCCTTCCCCCAAACACCCCAGCAATAAAACCCACACTGACGTTTACAAGGTTTCCATCCCATAAACCACTCATTTTTCATTATGTCCCCAATCTCAGAGCAAGGGGTTGTGTTTATCTATAATTCACCACGTTTTAGCAAAAGGCCTGACATTTATGGCAGTGCTGATAGGGAACGAGCGCGGAGAAGGGTTTATAAACAAATTAATGATGTTACTGCGGGGAAAATTAATTGGAGATAAAAATGGGATCTGTCACAGGACTGCACTGACGGGTGGATGGAACCTGTGGAGCATTTTTCCATGAGTTTTTAAAAGAAAAAGTGATTTAGAGCTTGATCAGTACTGAAAATAAAAATTACTCTTGACACCAAAGTGAGCCCTGGCATTTCCTCCTTGTTCCTTTTAACTCTGGCTGAATTTTTCCCCAGATAATTTTGCACCTCCTGGACCGGCCGTGGATTATTCCAAAAAGGCAGGAGGTCTGGAAAAGCAAGTGGTATTTGGGAAATATGGGAATTTCGTGCTCTTTGTGGAGGTAAAGCTGAGTTTAAAGCACAAAACTGCCTCAGTCCTTTCCCTTCATCCCAAAGCTCAGCCCAGCTCATCCTGGGAAGATTCCTTTGGAATTTCTCCTGGAGAATTCCTTTTTTTCAGTTTGTATTTCAAGAGAGAAATATTTCCTTTCGATCCTCCAGGAGGACAGAAGTGTCCTTGGGATGCAGGAATTGGGGTTCAGCTGGAACCAGGAGCGCGGGCAGAGGAATTCCGGATATCTGCAGGACAGCAGGGCTTGGCATCCTCAGCTGGGAGCAGATAAATCCCAATAAAATACGATACCAAAACGGGAAAAATCATTTTGAGCGGAGAGGAAATGAAAATACAAAGCGATAATGGAGGATTTGGATCAGTCCTTGGAATGTGGAAATCTGGGAAAGGTTTAAGCCAAGGCAGCTGGACAAGTTACGCAAGAAGCAAAACCAAGCACAGACATTCCAGAAGCCGTGTTTTCCTTGGATTGTTTTTTATGGAAATAAAGTTGTCCAGAGAAGCTGCGCCTGCCCCTGGATCCCTGGAAGTGCCCAAGGCCAGGCTGGACAAGGCTTGGAGCAACCTGGGATAGTGGAAATTGTCCCTGCCCATGGAATTGTTGGAATGAGGTGATCCTGAAGATTCCTCCCAACCCAAACCATTCCATGATTCCATGATTTTACTACTCAAAACCAGCTCTATTTCCCTTCCCTCATCCCAAAGATATTTTGCAGCAGAATCAAATCCATTAAAATCCCAGAGCTTTTACTCTGAACACTAAAAAAAATTCAGCTGAGGTGGAAAAATCTGCCTGGCCTCCAATAAAAGCCATTTTTGAGGACATTGGATGGAAACCACGTCACTCAGGCTTAGCTGGTGAACAGCGCCTGCCGGTTTATCCAGGAGTTTGGGAAATTAATCCATGAAATTGGTTGGATTTATATATTTGCATCCAGGAAATTCAAAGGGAAACTCCCGTTCCGCTGCCCACGCTCGTTTTTGCTGAGCCCCCTCATGAATAAAGATGATTTCAGCTCAGCCTCCAAAAAAACCTGGAAGACATGGAGGGAAGGAATGTTGGGAAATGTGGGAATTTTGTGCCCTTTGTGGAGGTAAAGGCTGAGTTTAAAACACAAAACTGCCTCAATTCTTTCCCTGCATCCCACAGCTCAGCCCAGCTCCTCCTGGGAGGTTTTCCCCTGGAATTTCTCCCGCAGCATTTCCAGGTAAGAGCGTCCTACATCTCCTAAGCTGGATTTTTCCTAAATATTCCATGGGAAGAGTGGATTTATTTTCCTTCCTTCCTTCCTTCCTTCCTTCCTTCCTTCCTTCCTTCCTTCCTTCCTTCCTCCTCCTTCCTCCACCCCCTGGCTGTAAGAAAAAGCTGTTCCCATTCTTCTTTCTGCCTCCAAAGCTGAGCTGGGAAAATCAACAAATATCCCGAATTGTTGATTCCTGGCCCGATTCCCAAGCTGGACAATTCCAGGAGCCAGGAGTGTTTTCCTCAGGGAAACAGCCCCTGCCGTGACAGAGCTGTTCCTGTCTCGTAAGGAGTTGCTCCGTGGTTTGTAAGGAGAATTTAGTGCCTGGTGCAAGCCAAGAAATCCATTTTCCAACCCTTCCTGGATCCCGTCTCAGATGGAATCATTCCCTCAATCCCACCTGGCAAAGGAGATGTTCATGCAGGAATGGGGAAATAAACAGGGACTGCTGGAAAAAACGAGGGAGAGAATGAGGTGGAATGAAGTAAAATCTTCCAGGCAGCGCCGCATCAAACTGGGAGCAGCTCTTCACTCCATAGGCGGGAAATTGGGATGTGATTCCAGCATTCCAAAGGGAGGCTGTGCTCCTGATTCCCAGCGAGCTGGGATCCAAGTGATCCCAAGGCGTCGCTTCCAAAAAATGGCGGATTTTCATAGTTTCAATTTGGTTACACAATCCTGGGATCTTGAGGCTGGAAAAGATCTCCCAGCCCATGGAATCCAACCTGGTCCTGACCCCACCTTGTCCCCAGCCCGGAGCTCTGAGCGCCACATCCAGGAATTCCTTGGATACCTCCAGGGATGGGCACTCCAAACCTCCCTGGGCAACCAACGGTTAACAACCCTTTCCAGGAAAAAATTCCTCCCACTATCCCAAATTCCTCCCTGTCACCAGGTTAAGCAGCTCAGCACAACTCCGCTAGATGAGTTTTTCCCTCTGAAATCCATTCCCTCAATCCCTTGATTCCTGGGAACATCCCAGCTCCAGGTTTTGGGCAAGATTCCATTCTCAGATTCTGTTTTCCCACTTCGTGCCTTGGAATATGGGGAGAACTTTTCCAGGAGGGAAACGAGCTCCGTTAGTTCTACCCTGGTGATCCTGAGGTGACTCCAGCATTTTTCCGACCTGTGGAGCCGCCTTTTCCCAGTTCCCATTCCCAAGGGAATCGTTTGTTTTGCCCTTGGCATGTTTCAAACCCTCTGGGGACACGGTTGACTTCGTCTGAGTGACAATTCCAACGGTTTTTCCCAATGGAATTGACAGTCAGCCCTGCAAATCCTGCTGGCCCTGCTCTGCTTCCCACATCCCCCCTCCTCCACACGATCCTGGAGTTTTACCCCTCAGTTTCCTGTGTTTGGAGAGGTGATTTTCAGAGGGAAACACACCCTAAAACCAGCAAAATCCAGCAGTTCCCCTCTGCTGAGCAGTCCTCAACATCCAGAGGGATAAATCCAACCTCAGCTCGGAAAACCGTTGGATCTCAGCATTCCCGGGCAGCGTTTGGGAACAAAACCCACCCCCGGCATCCTTTAATTGGGTTTTAAACCAAACTTTTTGGGATATGGAGGGAGGAAATTTTGGGAATTAGGGTTTGTTCTGTTGCTGAGGGTTGGCTGGGCGTATCCCGCTGCAGATTCCTGAATATAGGATGGCTGAGCTCAGCAGGATTCCTGTTCCTTATCCATCCCTGCCACAGCGGGATTAGGAGTTATTTTAAGCCTCATAAATTAAAAGGATTTGAGTCACAGCAGATTTTGGAGTTGCTGCTCCCACGGGATTTGTTTGATCCCAAAAAATCCCAGTAGGGAGAGGAAGGGAGGTGTTGATCCACGTGCTCCATAATAACAAAATTTTATGGGAAGGGTTGGTGCTGCTGGAAAAAAATCCTCATGTTATTCCCAAAATGTGCCAGAATTGATTTCCCGTTTGAGATATGGTGCTGGTGTCATCAGTGGTGCTAAAGAGGCAAAGTTTTTTTGGGATTTAGAGTTTCCAAGAAATCCAGCTGGCCCTGGAAGCAGCAAGTCTTCCCACATTTCCTTGTTTGCTTTCCTGGCGAAATTGCACTCCTTGGATACAGATTTGATGGAAAAGGCAGGAATGGATTTGCCACTGGACTTCCTCAGCTCCAAGGAAAGCAAAGAGAAAACGGAGTGGGAATTTCTGCTTCCTGTTTTCTTTGGGATGTTTTTGGTGTTTGTGGTGCTGCATGACTGGAATCACGCTCAGGAATTGTTTGGGATTTGATTTGGATTCGTTTGACGAGAATCAGTTTTAGAAGAGTTGGAGAATTCCAGGATGGTTTGGGTGGGAAAGGACCTTAAACCCCATCCCATTCCATGGGCAGGGACACCTCCCACTGTCCCAGGCTGCTCCAACCTGGCCTTGGGCACTGCCAGGGATCCAGGGGCAGCCACAGCAAATCTGGCAATTCCAGCCCAGACAGCAATTCCTAATTCCCAACATCCCACCCAAATCTCCCCTTTTCCAGTCTGAAGCCATTCCCTGTGTCCTGTCCCTCCATCCCTTGTCCCCAGTCTCTCTCCAGCTCTCCTGGAGCCCCTCCAGGCCCTGCAAGGGACTCTGAGCTCTCCCTGGAGCCTTCTCTTCTCCACATGAACATATCTGGAATTTTGCCCATTAAAAATCTGCTTCCAGCAGGAATTTTTTGGAAAATTCTGCCAGTGAGGGCTTGGGAAGAAACTTCAAACTCCGACTTCTCTCCTTTTTTTTTTTTTTCCTGTGGTTTCACTGTCACAACACGCTCAGAGATCTGTGGAATTGTTAAAATTCTGGTTACTGGCGGACAATTCTGGTTCCTGATGTGGGCAACGCGGAAAAGAACAGCTTGGGAATTAAAATTCCAGGAGAAATCCCAGACTGGAATTTGCATCTTTATTCAAGACACGGGAATGAGCTGCTCCAGGAGATCTCTGGATTCAATCAGGAAATCAAGGAACAATAAAACCCTAAAAAATAGAGAGAAAGGGACTTGATGAGAGCGACAAAACTCAGCTCAGATCCAGACAAACCTCCCTGGGAGCTCATTTTTCCCAGATTTTCAGCCATTAATCCCATGAAAAAGTTTCTTTTTTTCCCTGCTGTTGGCACAGGGAATGAACGCGGCCTCTCTCTGTTTATTTTGTGTTTATTTTCCCTTCTTTTCCTTTATTTTTTCCTCCTTGGCTTGATCCTGGAAATTCTGGAGGAACGAGCTGCTCCAGCCGGAGCAGCAGCACTGTAATTTAATTTATTTCTCATGGAGCTGCCTGTAATTGCTACTGGAAAACCAAATTACTCCCGGCTGATATTCCCAGTTAATGGGAGCAGGGAACAATTCCAAACCAACTCCATTTTTTTTGTGTTTAACCACCACGTATTTTGAGGAATGTGACAGGAGCTCCTTAGGGATTTCTGTCGGGGCTTACAGGAAAAAGAAAAAAATCATTTTTTTAATGTTTAATAGAAAAATTTTAATTTTTTTATTTTATGTCCAAGTA
>WEKY01036025.1:0-19226 GCA_013390045.1 Picathartes gymnocephalus
ACTGAGAAGAGCCTGGATCCATTCTCTGACACCCTCCCTGCAGATATTCATAGACAATGGTAAACTCTTTAATCAACCTCATTGTCCTCCACGGGAGCTGCTCCAGGAGCTCCATGTCCCTCTTGTCCTGAGGAGCCCAGAACTGGACACAGCACTCCTGATGTGGCCTCAGCAAGGCTGAGTAGAGGGGCAGGATCACATCCCTGACCTGCCGGCAGTGCTCTTCCCAATGCACCTCAGGACACCATTGGCCTTCCCAGTCACAAGGACACTCTGTTGACTCATGGAGGAGCTTGCTCTCCAACAGGACATATCCCACATATGGATATTCTGGATACAGGGAGTATCTAACAGATCATTACAAGACAGCTAGCTGCCCACAACAAAGGGAACTGAGCCCTATGTCTCACCTGTACAAATACAGTTCTATGTATTACAGAATATGCATCTTTATTAAAGAAGAGCTCAAATCATAACTGAAGTGTTTTCTGTCACATAGGAAGGGTGTGACACAGCAAGATCCCAGTTCTCAGCCAACAACTGAGTGCCCTAGGCACAAGGTTATGTTCATTTCATACGAAACACTCCTCAATTCTAAAATTGTGTAGACAGAATTTAATGCAGATTTGTTTTGAAAAAAAAGTGGGGACACCAGCAACTCTGAAAACATGAGAAACTGTTTTTCATTCTGGGCAGTAAATCCAAGAGGGATTTAGAGAAAAAAAGTAAATTCCATGATGAACAAAGCTTTTCAATTAATAATAAAGACGAAAAAGAAACTTGCAAAAGGCATTTCTGTACTAGTATGATATAAATCTTTCACTTATTTCCAACATCAAGAAGTTCTAAAATTTAATTCTCTTTCCAGAGCCCATCTACAATTCTGTCACAAAAAAACATGCTGTTGTCAGAATACATTTTATTTTACCTACTGTTTATACTCTGAATTCTTCCCACACACTAAAGTATTAATGAAATCAGGCTCTATTGCTTTGCCTTTGGCCACGCTGGTTTTTCATACCTGATATTGTTATCTTTCTACATTCTCTCTCTCTGACTACTGACTAAAACAAATTGTTCAGATAAGCCCTTTCTACCCACCTCCAACTGCCTAATGGCACACCTGCCATGATGATCCAACTGCATTCTTAGCATACATTCCAGACACTTACATTCCTTGGATACAGTTGAAGGAATGTATTAACAAACTTTGTTATATCTGAGTATTTGTTTTACACTGATGATAGACAGTCTTCCTAAGATTTTCCGCCTAATATTTCACATTAAAGATCTGTTTAGGCCACGTAATACATGCATCTGTGTGTTTTCAAACTTGGCAGTAACAAGGGCAGACATGGATTGAGGAATGTATTTGTGCTTAATATCAACATATGGTGTTTTAAATAATTTCCTCAAATCTACACCGACTTAAATCATGCATGCCCCATGAAACCTTGATGACATTTTTATTCACAAACTAACTTTAAATGCCTAATCAACAGTCTCTCTGAGAAAATTTCTCTTAAACTTAGGAAGTTTAGACAAGTGGATTTTTGCCATGGAGCACTTCCCTGAAAGAATTATCCTTAGAACAAAAATTACACAATCTCCTGAATCTGAAACCATCAGCTTTTTTCTATCAATCACTTCGATGATCCTGAAAAAAATTACACCCACTTTAATCTGGCACCTATAAATGCATCCGCCTTTGTCAGCATTCTTTTCTATTCTTACTGGATGTCATCCTCCTATAGACTTTTCCCAGGTCTGTATTATCAGAAGTTCAATAATCATATTAGCCAGATATTGTTCTGGTAATTCCCCAGTTTATGTGTTATTGATTTGAAGTTCTATAATCTGCAGGAGCTTTTTGTCACAAATGAAGAGAAGGCACCTGTGTCTCAATGTTTAAATTCTTTTTTGAGACCACTGTTTGTCACACCAGTTTGGTACCTCTTGAAAAGAGCCCACACACTATCCACCTTCTAAGTATCTGCACCTACTTTTGACAGGCCATCAGCTGGCACAGGTTTGCTCTCTATTTCAAATATTTAATCAGTATCTTGAACTTCTTAGGCAATGCCTTTTTTCCATTTTACATTGTGCAAAACTGGCAGAATAAAGCTTCATACAGCAAAGAAAGAATTAAGAGGTTGGTACAGCTTTTTTCCTCCTCTCATACTGACTAATCCTATGCAATTTTATATCCAGCTGCAAGTTTCCTTGTTTAAAAGGGAACTACCATAAATCTGAACGCTGAGATGCAGAAAGCACTGAGGTACCAAAAACCTGAGTTGCTAATGAGAGACTATCAGAACTGCTAACAGTTCAATTTCTTCTTATTTTTCCTCACGCTACTTTTTTTTGCTGCAAATTTTCTTAGTATTTTTAGTTCTCTTGCACTGAAGTCTGAGGTTCAGTTTAACCTTTTTATGTTAAACTTTCTGTACCTTCCACCACATTAGCAAAATGGATGTCCAAACTCTATCTCAAAACGTTATTTCAGAAAATAAAGTTATCTTATTACTCCTTCCAAGTAGGAATAGTTTTATGTATATATTATGAGTTCCATTACAGATAAAATTTCATCAAAGCATGTTTTATAGCAGGAAGACTGATATCAGGGTATTGCTTAATAAATACTGAAAACATCATTAAAGCCATTCCAACTATCTTCTGAATAAGTTTTTATATTACATCCAGCTTATATCATGTTAACCATTTTTACCAGCTACTGAAATGTGTAAAGTGTCTTTCTGTTTTAAATATCTTTATGCTCACAAAATTCAGACTAAGAAAAACTACAGTAATTATAAAGTCAGGGGAACTCAGTGGTAAACCTCCACTATACAACAGAAGGGGGCCTAAATGATTTCCCTGAAGTCATAAAACAGCTTGAGGCAGAGATGTAACAAAACACGTCACTAAACCACTAAGCACTACACATCCTATATACTTTTCTTTTCCAATCTTGACATCTTGCATATACTGTTTCAGAACACAAATGGTTCCATATTTTAAAAGCAATCTTGAGTGGTACCTTCAGAGAAGCAAACTTAGAAGTATACAGTCTTTCAATTATTATTTATGACAGTAGAGTTTTTAATTTCAAATGCACAGTACTTACCCGTGCAAAGTCGAAGGCATATCTATAAATAAGTTTAAAATTGGTAGGCTCATTTAATAAAGATCTCAAGTAATCCAGAGAATTTCTCAATTTTTCTGTAGTATCACACCTACAAAACAAGCACCAAGTTTAGAGTCTGCATTCTTATCAAGATGTCTGATGTTCTAGGAAGGACTCTCTAACATGTATACCCATTAACCTGTTCAAAACACATCACTGTACAGAGGCATGCTTTTGAGTCTGTCTGCATAAAATGCCTTATAAACCCACACAGTGTGAAACAAACTTAAATAAAGTAGCAAAGTCTTACACTGGGACTGACTGGCTGTCTAAAAAATGCACTTTCCAATAGATAAAACTAAGAGCTTGTCCATGCATGGCAAAACAACTTTCTTTCTTTCTCCAACTCTCTATGAAACATGATTATTCAACTATATTTATGTTAATTCTGCCATAAAATTAAGCTCTTAGCTGGAGAAAGCAACTCTTAGAAAGAACAGTGCAGAGTTACAGAAAGGGTTTGTATTATTTAGCATTTTAAACCACTCTAACATACCAATATCTAAAAGATACGTGCAATCCAGCAACAAAGATAGCTGTCCTTGGGGACAGAAAGAGTGGCAAACCTTGTGACATTTCTCTTTTATTGAGACAGCAGACCTTTTAATTCAACTGTTTTTAAATGTGCAATGTGAGGTTTGAAGTTGTCTCTAAGTGACCATATCACCATAAATCAGGTCAAAAACTTATGAGTCTCCATGGTAGAGCTCTTTGCTTTAGGTATTATGAGTCAAAACACTAAAGGGTGTTTTTCCTGAAAAGCTGTGTTTACTGTAACAAACTCAAGAGAATTTTCAAGGCACTTACTGTAGTGATGTCATTCCTTTTAACCATTCTTGTAAGGTAAAGTAGCCCATGTTTTGTGCATCCAATTTCCATGCTAGCACAAGCATAACTACCTGTTTTAAAGAGAAAATAAATGGAGACTGAAGATTTAACAAAAAGATCCATGTGTTTTTCAAATAACCACTGTTTAGTAGGCTACAAATGCTTTTACTTGTGTAAGTGGAAAGTTCAGAATTTTGCTACACTATTTTAGAGGTCAAAAAAACCCTGTAAGGGACAAACCTGTACACAATCCAAATGAAGAGAAGGTAACAATGCAAATATATAGTGAACATCCACCCGAGTTATCAGTCATCTCATGAGCAATACAACGAGAAAGATGAATTGGTGCAAAAGCTACAGAAAAGGTTTGCCAAAGTAACTACAAAATTTCAGTATCAGTTTGACATTCGTTAAACACTCATCTCAATGAACGTCAGTCGCAATCCACAAAATTTAATTATTTGAAAGCTAACAATGGTCCTACAATTTAAGCACATAAGTAAATCTGCATGAACTAACTAATACACATCAAAACAGGCTGATACAGAAATACTTCAGTTTTGCCAAAAAGGAAACAGTCTTTTTCACATCTCGCACAGAAGACCAAAGCAAAAAAGAATTTAGAGAAAGCAATACCATAAGATTATTATTATCTTATTCATCAACTTAAGAAACCACTTTTGACAAATACATGAAAGAAAAACTTGCAGGATAACTGATCCTGCCAATCTGGAGAAAGAAATAATCAAGTAATTTAAATGTGCAATTCAGCCATTAAATAGCTAATGTTAGTGTAGCTCTGTACAGCTCATAATGTGAAATCAGAATACCTGCTTATATATCCAAATGTCTGCATAAATCACAACATTTATTATTCTCATAAACTCTGAAATTAGCAAATTACATGTCATTTTTCCAGTACATCTTTCAAAGCCACAATTCTCATTTACTTATATGATGTTCTATGAATTCTGCAAAAGACAGGACTTCCAAATGCATTTAAAGAACTAAAATTAGGCACTAGGAAATAGTCTGTGAAGTGTACAATTGTTTTTTAGATTATATATATATAAATATACACACCTCACATACAGAATATATATCTGTAAATATATTTATATTCCTTATTTGTTTTTTTGAAAAGGTATAATGGTAGTGCCACTACCACCCACAATATTTGAAATCCCTTTCTCTCCTAGAAAACCCAAAGGAAACACTACTTGTTTGTTAGGTTGATATATTCAATCTTGAATGTTGTCTCATTGTTTCAGAAACGACAATCATCAGCTTTTTTTTGAAGATTTCTCTTTTTCTGGGGAGACTGAAGGCTGGTGGTGTTAAAGAGAAGAGGTGGCAGTGAAGATAAATTGAGGTCTTCAGGTTGACAGTCTGGGGTTTAAAATAACAGCAAGTTGTTCCCAAATGTGTTTCAAAACCTCCCAGGTTTATATTTCTTGAATTTTTTTAAACTCTCAAGAATGTTTTAATTCTTGATGGAAAAGCAAGAGCTGTAAGACTGGCTCATGTACACCACAGCAGATGAGGCATTTTTTTAATGGATTCTGAACTTACATTTTCTGGTTCAACTCC
Source organism: Picathartes gymnocephalus (assembly GCA_013390045.1). Lineage (NCBI taxonomy): Eukaryota > Metazoa > Chordata > Aves > Passeriformes > Picathartidae > Picathartes > Picathartes gymnocephalus. The sequence goes on from WEKY01036025.1 coordinate 5,606, forward strand.
AATGTCTTCACAAAATTTCTCCATACCTTCTGGCCCTACAATGTCATCCGTGCCTGCAAACAAAATGCATTTTACTTATCTCTAAAAATTAAAATAACCTGTCCTTTACAGCACAAAAGAAGTATAATCACACAGTACAACCTACTTTCATACAGCTTGTTTTGACATGAAATAAATATTTCCACACTTACTATCAGACATGGATACACTTAAATCTTTATCTCACCTTTGAAAACAGATAAACTATAAAACAACTTTTCATCTCTGCCATTTTTTCTACTCATATACTGAGATAAACTTGGAAGTGTAAATTAGTAAGATTTTTAAGAATGCACCTGACTAATAGAACACCCACATAATATTACCATGCTCAAATGAGTGGACGATGGCTAGTGAAACTCATTCCCTGGCTGAAATCTCTACTGTTTTCACAAGATCAAATCACATAAAAACGTGATGTACAGCTATACAGGATACAAGACATTATAATTCCCAGAATCTCATTCCTCATTGTCTCATATTCTATCTTTATGTAATGATATCCTGTTTATTCATATTGCTATGCCATGGCCACACATCATCTGACTAATAGTAACTGCAACAGGAAGGAAATAATGAATTACAGTTATTTCTTTGCCTACTTAAAAGGAAAAAAAGATTCAAAATATAAATGCTATTAAAATGCACTACTAATAAAACATGGTCTTAAATCAAGATATTTGTAACTTCTATAATACTCCCAAAAAAATTATACAGGCATTAAGAACTGTACTGTCCAATTCTATTTTTAAATACACTAAGTATTTGAACTATTTTGTTAGAATTGTTTTACTCATGTTTAAAAGGGCTCATTTAAAAAAAATACAGGCTCAAATGCCTGCTTTCCTCCAGTATAAAGATCACACGTGCAAGAAAAACAGGATTTATAAAGGGAAGATCAATCTGTATTTTATTATTAGGTGATCTATTCTAGAAACAACAAGGTCTAATTATGTCTTTCCTATCTTCTCATTACAGCCTCAGTTCTGAGTGTATACAACAGCCTTTAAAAAGATTCACTCTGTAATCCAAAAACACACCAAGGGAGGGAAAAAAACCCCAAATGCAGTGTCAACTGTCCGCATACATAAAGAAGACTTATGAAGCAAGAACACAAGAGATTATTCCTTGAAATTCAATTTTTAGAATGTTACTCAATACTGTAAACAGCATCGTACTCTCCACTTTTCTGTGTTTTATCTTGGTGTGTGCATCCAGTGGAAAGCCCAAAGTTCTTTCACAAACAGCCTTCCTTTCATCCTTTCTGTCCATGAAAGTCTTGACAAAAATGAGTCATGCCTGTTGCTAGAGTGAAAAAATAAATCAAGCTGGTCAGAAAGGCAGACAATCTAACAGGTTAGATTTGGCTTGAATTTGTCTGAATCTCCTCTCTCAGACTGCCACAGACAAGTGAGATCTCAAAGTATTTAATTTCATTTATATAATTTTATTAGGAGAAAAAAATGGTTTATTACATCACTCTTCATTATGTTTAAGAAGTAAACAAAACAGAACAAGCTGTTAGACATGTTATCCAATACAGCACCAGAAAACTGCAAGATGACATTAAACATGTATTTCATTTCTTTCTGGTCTTTACAGTCATGAGATCATTTTCCCCCATACGTCAAATTCTTCCTTTCAGAAAACATGTGCAGGAAAACAAATACAGCAACCAACTTCACTAATAAAGGATCATCGTTTGTGACTGCAGACTATGATTAACATTCCTAGAAGTAATATCTGAAGAAAGCTCCCATACACAAGGGCAAGAATAAATAATACAGGTTACCTTCCCTATACTTTGGAAGGGAAAACTGTCTGATAAAACTAGTACAGGATATTTGACTTCATTCACTTGCTTGAAACCCTAAGCACCCGATTCAGCAGGAACAAAACTAATGTTACTACCTCCCTCATGCTTTGGGTTCTTTTAAAGACACACGACTTCTGAGGCTAATTCTGCACTATGCAGCACTAACATGGCAAATGACAAGAGAGGTAACAACATTTTCAACATAAGTACAGCTTTAACTGTAGATTTGAATAGTAAAGTATACATGTTCCAAAATATTACAAGTTACACACCTTCTGTATTCTTTTTATAGGATATAGACAAAGACAAAACTCAACCTTCAACTCTTCAATCTCATACCACAGAGGATAAAGGAAAGTTTCTCTAAGACTCTTACAAAAAATCCTTTATAATCAGTCTTTTGAAACCTCAGTTAATGTCATTTTCACATTCCAACATAAATTAAATTGTTATTGGTAGGAAATTTGCATTTCACACTTACCTGCATATTCATAGAACCATTCTAAGCATCTCTTACTTGAAAAGACTTCTTCCTCTGCTTTTATTCTAGTTGAATCATATTTTCTATACATACTTAGAAAAAAGAAAGAGAAACCAGTAATTAATTCATCAGTATTTTTTAAAAGCAATCTTTTAGTCAACAGCCACTCTTAGCAGAAACATTATTCCTTTCAGTTTACTCAACATTCTATCCTCATATCCAGTCATTTGGAACACTGCTTAAGAATCACTGAAGTGAAATACTTTGTTTGCTCAGTCTGTCATACTTCCACTGATTCATCATGATTACCCATGGAAATGACCTTCCCCTAAAATGAATACAGGTTAGTTCAAATTCAACCCCAAACTGTTCTTAGCAAGTTCACAGTAAGGCCTTGTCTTAAACCACCAGTTAGCACAGTCAACTGATGGGCTGCCATCTGGCTGTGGGTCTAAGGCCAGAGTAATTCTGCGTCACAGTCAACACAGGTCCTACATTTAGGTGCACACATACTTCATGCACTTTGAGTTATTAACTAAAGAGAACTGCAATTACTCTTTTTGCTGCCTGTTGGGGGTTGGGTTGTCTTTCCTTTTGTTTCCTTTTAACAGTATAGAATTTTTTTCCATTCAGTTGCTAAATGACCCTTATCACTGAGTACTTAAGAAGAACAAAGGGTATAACTAAGCCTGAAGAGAGGGCCATCTATGTTTACTGTTCTGTCGGGGAGTTTTCTCTCGAAGCAGGGTGGAGGAATATCTCGAGAATTGGGGACTGGTAAAAGGCGAGGGCAGAGGCTGAGCGGGACTGGGTTTCCGAGGATGACACGAGAAGGGGCTGCTCTGCTGGAGAGAAGTTTTCGCTGCTGCTGCTGGAGCCCTGGCTTGGAGCTGTTTTCTACTGCCTCTTGGGTGAGCCTCTGCTTGTGAGAGCAGCCACTGAACCTGTTGCCATCTGCTCGGGTGCCCGGAATCCCTGAGCTCGCCTCTCCTTCCTGGGCTAGGAGCCGGGCGGCTGCTGACCCCNCGTCACAGTTTGCTGCTTTCCAAGAATCCTGCTGGGGCACTGGAATCGACTGCTCCAAGGGGGTTTGTGAAGCAAAACCTCTCTTCCGTTTTCTCTTCCCCTGCTGACTGAACCACCATAGCACGTGCTTCCTGCTGGCTGCGTCCATCACTGCGCCGAGGGGGGAAAGGGCCTTCAGGCCAGGAGGTCGGGACCGGGTTCTTGGTTCTATTTGTTGTTAGTGCCATAAGAGTTGTTGTTTGTTTGCTCTATTATAAATACTAGTAAAGAACTGTTATTCCTACTCCCATATCTTTGCCTGAGAACCCCTTAATTTCGAAATTACAATAATGCGGAGGGGAGGGGCTCACATTTTCCATTCCAAGGGAGGCTCCTGCCTTCCCTAGCAGACACCTGTCCTTCAAACTAGGACACTGCCTCAAAAAAATTCTACAAAAGGCATAAAGGCCAAAAGAGACAGACCCTACACTTCTATTATTCTAAAGCCAGTAAGTTGGTAACACAAAAGAGCCACAGAAAAAAGTTAAAAGTCCTTATCGACAATAACTCAAGGAACATCATTCCTCATGGAGTAAAGAAAAAAGCTGTCCCCTACCCCAGAGACTACCAGCAGGGTAATGCTGTTCTCCTTTGACAAGAAGTATAAGGTGTTCTAACTACACTAAGGAAACAAATTTAGTATCTAAAACACCTAAAGCACAGGAAAGATGACAGAAGTTGACGGGTTACTCCACCCCAGTTTAGACCTTACGAAACAGGGACAATATCATTTGTGCCTGCTAGAGGAAAGAGACTCAGCAGTCCAAGTAGTTATCCACTGCTGCATATGCATTCTCTGATCCATTTCCACCACTCTTCAGTAGCTTGGGCTCATAAAGGCTGAAAAGAGCAACAATAAAATGGTTTAGTCTAGAGGAGGTAGCCAAGAACAGCTCTGTAAGTGTTCCAAGCATGCAGAGCTACCTCTCACAATGTCAAATCCTGCTGGGGGAAGACAATGAAGCAGCTAACTGGTTCAAGGAGAATTTTGAAACCATTTGAATAATGAAATTAATTTGGAGTTGGTTTCATCACTGTTTCATCCTTCTAGAAAGACATGTAAAAGACACCTAGATTTATGAGCTTAGAGTACACTGATCCCACTATCCTCCACCTAGCTCGGCTATCAGCCGTGAGGAAATGTAGCTAGAAGTTAATAGCACACAGATCATCCTGACAGGAATTCAAAAATATATTTCATGTTTACTGTCATAGCTCCTTTAAAGCAGCTAACCTTTAGAAAGGTAATACTACTCAGAACAAAATGATAAATTGCTAATTGGAAGACAAATACAAATGAGGCTCTTAAGAAACTTTTTAAGAAAAACTGACGCTGTACTGAAACACACTGATCTGTAACAAACCGGAACACTGCACAGAAATATCAGCCATATGTGCTCCAAACACATTCATACACTCACAATTTTAGGTTTGGGGTTTTTTTTTCATTTTGAAAACACTTTTCCTATTTGAATTACCTGTTCTGCATAAACTTTACTGAAGTTGAAAAAGAAAAGGCTGATGGCATCGCTCAGTAAGTAAACAGCTAATCCAGAAGGTATAAGTCTGAGTTGGTGTATTTTTTTTCTTTTAATAGGTCTGATAACATTTTCATACTTGCGGAATGAACTGTGATTAGGAAAGACCTATCCAGTAATTTTTAGGCTATTCTGAACTCAGAGCAATCAAGACAAAGAAAGGAGGCATTCTGCCACTTTGGCAAAAGTCTTAATTATTCAGTATCCTGTTTTTTGTCACAAACAAACGTGACAAACACCAAGTAGAATACCAAAGTGGAAACTGTAGCAGGAGCTAGTCAATGTCTTTATTCTATTCTCTTTATTCAAGAAGTCTGTAAGACTACTGCTTGGACTGAGGACATGGCAAAGTTAATGAGGTTCACAAAGAAAGGTATTTATCACAAGACTCAATACTTTTTCTTACAAAGGGATAACCAATTCCTTTGCCCTGCTTGCTCAGGTAAATCATGAACACGTTCAGCTGGTGGTATGCGAACAGTGGATTTAAGGAACTCTCAAGAAACAGACTTATTGACAGAGCTGTAAATCATTCAGGTATTTCAGAAAATAAGATTTCCTGCATCTACAAATGGCAGAGCTAAATACTGCAGCCTGAAACAAGACAACAATGCCAGACTGTAACGGCAATGGTGAGCAAGAGCAGACTAGAACAGCCCTTTTAATGCATTCTCTGCATCTGCATTTGCAGAAGAGTTTCAGGCAACTAATATGAGACTGAAAGTCATTTGTGTTTAAGGCTAAGGTCACAGTTGAGGAACTGCAGGAAATAATAATACTAATTATTAAGTCCATGTGCCCAACATACAGCCAAGTAACTCCAATGAAAATGCTCTTGCCTCAAACTTATGATTGTTCAAAAAGCTCAATACCTGACCACCGCAGTTCGATTTTTGAGAAACCAGAACTGATTACAGATATTCCAGCTTGTGCCAGCGCACAAGTTCAGAAAATAAAGTCAAAAGGGGTATAATCTTGAACTATCCCACCCTCTGCTACAGCTAATTAGTCAAACATGTATTAACAGTGCAGGTGACACTGCATCACATTTATACTGAAACCAGACTACGCATGGCCTGAATTAGTGATCTCATATATAAAGACAAACCCTTTTCTCACCCTGCTTACTCCAAACACTAAATTAGTTTCTCACCCCAGTCTAGCCAAGCCAGTTATTTCTACTAGCAAGAGATTCCTATCTCTGAAGTGCCTAGTGAAGCAAGATGAGTGGGGAGATGCAAACAAGTAAGTAGACAAGTACCTGAGATTACTCAGCCTAGGGCAACTTGGTTCAATCTGGTGGCACAGAGTAAAGGTGTTTTCAAGGACTACATCCACTGAACTATCATTAATATGGATTTGATTATCTCAAGAACCATGTTTGCAGAGTAGAGAAACACAAACTGCCAGACACATCTGGCATCCATTTTCTATCTTGCAGTATTCCTCATCTCTGTGGAATTTCAGTATATACTGCAAGATGATGTGCCTTGTCTTTGTTCTAATGACAGCATCTCTTGCTATGCAGAAAAATAGACTGCTAGAGTGCAAAGGGTAGATATCTGAATATTTTTGGAGTACCAAACATCTAATGGACAGATCTGAGTCTCAAACAGCAAGTCCTCAATGGCTCACAGCTTCCTCAAGATGACCAGCATCAGTACCTTCAAACAGATGCGCAGCCATTATGCCAACCAAGTTCTGATTGGTAATTTGCTTTTATATTGATGGTCTAGAAGAGGAAACTGAAATGTCAGTCACACACCAGATGTGAAAGAACACACTGCTCAAAAATAAAAAAGGGTGGGAGGGAAGCTGGGACAGGGGCAGAGGGGGAAAAGAAAAAATTTCAAAAGAGGGCTTCCATAAAGGAAGGGCAAATGAAGATACCTGGTACTTTTGGTACCAGAATTTGTACTGTTGTCAAAGAATGATGACACTGAAACAGGACTGTTAAAGGGCATTTTCTCCATCATCAGTTAGAAAGGTGCATGCACAATTTTTTCCCAGAGTATCTGCTATATCTGTCACTACCAGACAATACCAAACTCAGAACCTTTGCTTTTAGAATTACCCTTCCATTTCTGAACAATGACATGACACCCATCAGGAACAGCAAGAAAAGAAAGTGTTACCTATGTAATTACCTAAGTATACCAATAACTATCTATTTGCCTCTCAGATGAAACACTTAATATATGTACAATAACTCAGAAAAATCTTCACTTGAAAAATAGTATTTTTGTTAGTTTAGCATGACATTGTCAGCGCAGTGGCAGCAATATACAAGTTATTTGTAACAAATATCTCCATAAGAAGCATTTAGGTTATTCTTTTTTATTATCTCTTTCTAACAGCCATTTTGTCAGCTAGAGAAAGGAAAGAATGTGGGACAGGGCAGGGCAAAAGCAACATGAGATAACCTGTCTAAATTTCGTAAAAGTGGTATCAGTTACTTAACCACATCAAAATGAAATAACTTTCTCAGAGATGCTTGCACCTCCATCATGACCTAATACCTGACTCATAATATCCATGTTTAAACTTACACTTGAAATATTCATGCGAGCTAGGAATTGTAATATACCAGCAATAAAGGTAAGACAATGTAGTTTATAACTGGAAGTGCTATAGGCCAACATCAAAAACAACAAAAAAAATTTAAACCTGAGTGTCTAGGCATTTCTTTGAATACATGGTCATCCACATCTTCTCCAGATTATTTTCTTCCTAACTGATTTGGTGGGAAAGCAAAAGCATAAAAATTCCCTCCAGCTATTATGGGGCGACTAGGCAAGTCATTGTAAGAGTTGATGGTTACTGCCAGCAAAAAGAACAGGGTAAGGGCAATTCTCTTCTCTTTGACAACTGCAGTCTTCAAAGCTAGGTTACCTTCTGCTCTGTGCATGTTTCACCTGTACCGGAGTTGATTAAAGCTCCACCTATAGCCCCCCCGCCCCGCCACTGCAGCACCTCTGGGCTGTGTACTTCCAGAATACTCAAACCAAGATCAGTGAAAACATGGAGCTTAGGTCACACAAATATTCTCTTCATGGTGGAAGCTGGCAATAATCCATTAAGGAGGAAAAAGAACAGAAAAAAGAAAGGGGAAAAAGCTACATTTTATTGTGGTAAGTCAAAATGAAGATGAAGATCTCTCATGAAGATCTACAGCCTGGTTATTTCAGATGGTCAGTGCTTACTGAATGAAGACATCAAGAAATTCACCAACAGAAGCTTTGTTTCTAAGCAAACAGAACTTAGTCAAAATCTTTACTGAATTCTGTTTGAGTTTTGAACTGAGTAGCTAATTGCTTCCAGATTATTTATATTTCAAAATATGCAAATTTTTGATTGAAGAAGATGCCCCATACTACTTCCATTAATATTAATTAATTTTAAATTTTGGCTGAAAATTTTCATCAATGCAGCACAATGGAAGTATTTTAATAAAGCCTTATCTATTCACTCACAATTATGATTCTGGCAATAGTTTCATAAAAACTGTAGCAGAAACAGAAGGGTGGGAGAAGAGATGTTTCACAATTTGCAAAATCCGACAAAAACCATTTAAAGCAAAGCTCAGGACCAACTTACTTGACTGTTAAGTTTTACGAATGAATATGCCTCATGTCTCCCTGTTTAAAGACTTACAATCATAACTAAACTGTTAAATGTTTGGAACTTTACTAGGCTTACTTAATGAGCAGTATGTGTAACAAGACATGCTGATAGTCACATGTCCAGTTTAAGTGAAGTGCACTGAAAAGCTATGGAAAAAGGGAAAATTGTACCTGTACGTACCTGAAAATCCCTAGTTCAAGGAAAAAGACCTACACATCTATGACAGCTGGGAATGCAGGCAGTCTGCATGGGGCAGGACGAAATCCGTTAGTAAACAACAACAGAACGAAAACCAAACCAACTCTCAACACCAAAGGTTTTGAAAACTTTGAAAGTTAGTACACCACATGTTAATGACACTGTGCTTTCAAAAATTTTCCACTATAGAGTATGGAGTTTACTATTCAATAAAGAAAACCTATCTTTCATGTTAGTAGGCCCTTTTGTGGTTCCTACACAGATACAAGTAAATTAATTGAAAACATTTATCTAATTGTTTGAAAACAAATTTCAGGGAAGTAGATAAATATTCCTAGTTTTTATCCTCCTAAGAAGCCAGTATCCATTACTGCAAGACTTTTTCCCTCAGTGTGATTCTAGAATAAGTAGTAGAATTATTTTTTAAATGAGACTGTCAAAAAATAAGACATTACATTATACAGCTCATTTTTCCCTAGGAAAAAGAATAGTATTTGGCTACCTATTGTATAACATAAGCAGCATTAGACAATTATACAGTGAAGACTATCTTTTTACCTAGCAAGTATTTTTACATGAATCTTGCTTTACCTTTCTGAAGATGCTTAACACAGTGATGGAAGAGCAATGTACAGAAAATGTATTTTAAAGTCCAATTTGAGAATACTCTATACTGTAACAGTTTTAAGTACAATTAAGTCAAGACTGTGATATTGAGATGAAAATACAAACTAAGTCTTCACGTAATTATGTTCAGGTTAGCACATGCTCAACTGTTTACTTTCAACAGCTATTCTTTAAGGCAAGATAAATCTTACTTTGATCTATAAAACACTGAGTTCTTTTTATTATACATCATCTGGTATAAAAATTCCTTCCCACTGAAACACTGCATTCATGCATGGTTCACGGTGATGCTATGAACACTAATAAAGAGAATTCAAGTTCTTATTATGTAAGGGTGGAATACTAATGAACATCTTTGGAGTCTTCCGTAATCAGTCTATGCACTAGATCAGCATTTCCAAATAATTTCACAACAACTAGATTTGTTCCTATAAATGTTTTTCCTCAATTGCCTGTGCATTCCACTAATGCTTCTGAGATGAGGCTGTATTCCTAACAGCCTGGAAGTAAGGGTGTAGGACGTATTTAAGTTTATGACTTTAGGAGTATTTAGAAACTATCTTCTCTTTCAGCATAGAGACCTGCTGAAAGAAACTTTATGGAAGAATGCATATGTAAAAATATTACTATCAGATTTGAAGAGATTATAGGAATGAATCAAAAATAGCGAAGACTGAAAATATCACCCAACAAAACACTCCAAGTACAGATTAAAAAAAAAAAAAGAAACATTTTCTTAATGGACAAATCAGAAGAAATCATCAACATTGTCTCAGCTGTGGTAACACCATTAATGATGACATCCCCTGAAAATCTTTGGACTACTACCTAGTATTTTCACACTAAAAACAAACAGGAGACTTGCAATTACAGAATTTGTTAATGTTGACCCTATAAGTATGCCACTATAACTGAGAAACATACAAAAATTTATGTCATTACATTAAGTATTTGAGGTGATGAATCACTTTTGTTAGGAAATACAGGCTCTTCTGGAGAGGACACAGTGCAGTTTTTTAGACACTGACTGCCTTTCTTCACTTAATACAGAATCCACACAGACTAATGTCCCTAGAATGCTTATCCTGAGTTACTAGAATGCAGCTTCTAAGAAGTCTGTCTCTAAAACAGAAGCTGAGAATTTGGCCTAGGAGCCCCTTATTCTATAAACTGGCATTCCACTATCCATACTTTTTTTACTCTGTATAGCATTCTCTGCACACAGTGTAAGCAGAAATGACTTTTCAAACTAGGTATGCTACAGCACACTGCTGTAGAGCTTCCTGATTTCACACTGATTTCTGCTTGACTAACTGAGATGTCTGATCCAAAAACCAAACTTGACAGGTATGAACTCCACCTGACAAAACAAGAATGGAAGTAGGAGACTGCTTTTTAACTAACCTGTTCACAGAAGATTACAGGGCTAAAAATCCTTCCTTGAAAGAAAATAGAGCTTCAAGATCAGGCTGAATGTCCAGGAAATAATTTCATACTGCCAGTCATGCTGAAATAAAAAACTGTGTTCTTGAAGACCAAAACAAAAGAAACACTCTGGGAAGCAGAGAAAACTCAAAAACCTTTAGAAGAAGGAAGTCAGATAAAAATTGGAACCACATCAGAGGATATTACCCCATGGTTCATGACTAGCAGATCTGGTTTCTCCACAAATTCTAAAAGCAGGCTGAGATCTTCCTTTTAATAAAGACTTACATGGCAGTAGCATGAAGACTAGATCCATTAGTTATAAACTGAGAGGCAGATATTAAAAAAATCCTTCAAATTACATTTTCAACAAGCTCTTAAAAACTATTAAGTATCTAGTATTCGTAGAGCAATAAGTCAGGTTTTTATAATTTTCTTATGTAATTACACAAATCAGTATTTACTTACAGACAAGCTTACTTTTTAGGGGGTTGATTTTTTCTATCATCAGTGTCTTGGCTAAAGTAGTTAAAGTTCAGTTTTGTGAACCTCTCTATATTCTAGAAACAGTCTGTCCTCATATTGCTTCCCTATTGTATGCCTATCTTTGAATAATCTCTAATGTTCTCTATCAACTATTTAGCTTCCATATTTCATTATTTCTGAAAAGCAACAAAAAGCATTAAGAACATGAATTGCTTTTTTGTTCTAGTTAGTGTTACAAAGCAATGAGAGAGAGAGTTGAAATCTAGTTCTTCTGCATCAACAGATCATTTAATAAATTCCAGTGCAGTTTCAGTTGTGCAACCCTATTAAACACAATGGAGTTATAGGGGCATGACCAGAGGCTTAACTTGGCTACCAATACTTTTCTTATTCATGCTAGAGTATAAAAAGGAGAATACCCAGCCTGATTTCAGGCTGTTAGGAGAAAAATGCCTCTTTCAAGTTCCCTGAAAGTACTTGCTATGTGCATAGCAAGTGTGTTTTCTGAGACACCAGTAACACATGAATGTAATAGAGCTCAAATTCTACAGACTGATGCAGTAGCAAGCAAACTTTCTAGCTGTATAAGCCACTTTTCAACATCAGAACAGTCCAGCATCTATCATGCAGGAGTGTACAGTTCAATACTCCCTCAAGTTCTGAATGTAGTCCACATAAATAGTGATTCTTGCACACAGGGAGCACATTCAATAGTTCCTGAATGACTCACTCAACACACTACACATACTGGAAACCCAACACTTGCAGAGGTCTCAGCTACCCAATACCTATGCCAAAAGAATACACTGTTCATGCACACACTATAACCTATTTGGATTCTGTTGTCCAGTGAGAAGTACCTCAATAACCACTGAACCACTGGCTATCTCCTTACCTGGGCAATTTCCCCTTACATGATCAGTATCAAATCACAACATAACAGGGAGAGACTAGCAGGATTTCAAGTAAGAACTGAGTGGACTGTAACTACATTCACTTTTCTGACAGGCTGGAGATTGATAATGCCCAATCCAGATCTTATGCACATATAAGGGAAAACACTACTGTATCTCTTAGAAGTTGTTTTTGAACAAACAAGTATGTATTTTGACAGGTGGCAACTAGAGCAAGGAGAAATTCCCTACATGCTTCTTGTATGACTAGGGAAAGGTGATGCAAACTGAACCTACATATACTTATCAATATCCCACAGTTCAATCACCAGCTATGGGCACGCATCATGGTTCCACATTGAGAAACCAAGCAAATTTCAATATAATTTCCATTAGTATTTAAACACATGATATACCAGCTATTCAACTTTAGATATTCCATCAGTCTTAGCTCATGGTAAGATGACATACCCATCATGTCTACTTTTCTTAGCAGATAAATCATCTCCTGCTGCAGGTCTCCTCTTTTTCCTTGGAGGCATCACTTTACTAAAGCAGTCTGATGAACTGCAAGACCGAAGACTTCCTACAGAGGGAATTAAAAACACCAGCACAAAGAAATGAAACTGTTGCAGACCAGTTAAACTGTGTCCACTAATAGGCATATTACAAAGGGAAGGGAAGGGAAGGAAGTTAGTGGATTTAAAAATTATAAAAGAAATGGTCTCCTTTCAACAGCAAAATCCATCTCACATGGTATTCTATGACCAGATTTCCATTAAGGTAAAAAGTACTATATCAAAATGTACAGTAGCACCAGTATTACTTCAGTGTAACAGCAGTCAAGAACTGAAACTATCCTGAAGAAGTATTTTAAGTCCTCAAAAAGTCATCCTTATTTTTAGACATTTATTCAAATCAGAACTTCTAAGAGTTGATCATTGCTTTTTGAAATACAGATGTGAGTGAGCACCTACCTCTAGAAAACAGAACCCTTTCTTTTCAAGCCCCAAGCTTTTTGTAATACAGAGAACAAGAGGTAGGAAAGGTTTTGTTTGTTCTTTGGGAAGAGGATTTTTTTCAGTTTTTTTGGGAGGTTTTTTTGTTTGTTTGTTTTGCAGGGATAGGAAGAGACATTCGGCAACCACCAGGGAAAAGAATAAGTGGTTGGCTGTATTATTTGGACTGAATAGTTCTCAAAAAATGAGGGTCCCCAAGTAGGAAACAGCCAATTGAAGACACTGATGCCAATTAGGTGACAGTCTTTCCATCCCCTTCTCTCAGCTACATACTCCTATGTCTCTGGTAACTCTTCAGTGTGCCAATCCAGCTCATCAAACCTGTAGATAATTAACCAAAGAGAAAAAGAATAACAACTTTCTGTACATTAGCACAAGAAAGAGCACAGGAGCAACTCTTAGAAGTTCTG
>WEKY01036025.1:22099-114010 GCA_013390045.1 Picathartes gymnocephalus
TGTCCCTACAGAAATGATTTACAGGCATGGAATTTTCACCTTCCTTCTAGATAAAGCCTGTGAGGAATCCTGCTCTTCTGATGCTTCACTAGAAGGATGCTTCAAAGGAAAAATAATTAGGAACTGTGAATGCTGAAGCAATTGGGAAGATAGAGCTGCTCACTTAATAACGCAACAAAAACCACCACAAGCACAGTTAACAATCATCAATTTTCAGATACAAGATGAGAAAAGTAAGACACTCATCAAAACATTAACCTGCAAGCCTATTGCAAAAGGAAAAATCATCTACTCTGTCTTGAATTCCACACTACAGAATTGCTCCGGACTCAAGAGGGGTTTCTTCTCTAATATAACAGAACAAAACCCAGCAGAGGCAAAGCAATTTCTCACCCTCCAAAGCTTCAAGAACTGCAATGAAACCTTGTTTCTGTTGAAGCTATTACCTCACTGTTTTAAACAAGCCAGGTGACAACAGGAAGCATATATTTAAAGACTTTTTAGTCTGGATAAGTCACAATTTAACTACCAAACCATGACTTCAAGCTATTAACAAGCTGCTAGATTTATAGTTATGACATAAAGACAACCATTATTTCAAATGTGAGTTTTCCAAGTTAATGCATACACATGCTAAAAGAAAAAGAAATTGTTTACAGAATTTGAATGCCTGCTATTCTTATATCTACAAACAGGTGAAAAGGCAAAGGCTCATGACACATTTGAAGTCTATCTTATTTTTCAGATGGATATGCATCCTGAATGATAGCACATGAGACTGCAATCATTGTAGGGGACTGGAACTTTGAAACAAGATCCATCTTAGCTCTCAAAGCACGGAAGGAATTTTGAAACTGCCACTTCCCTGCAGTTCTTTGATGTTTTAAGGTCTGGTTCCAGAAAGGAAATCTGGCTAATAATTAGAAAAATTACAATTTGCTTCAAGTAATTTAGATGTCCAATACATTTATTGTTAGCTTAGAAACAACTGCTTTGATGTAATATGCATTTAAAATTTAATATTATTAATACATATTATCCTAAAACTAAGATTTTTTAAATAGCTTTTAGAAATCTCAATCAAGTTTAAATATGCATGTATTAAGTCATCCCAAAAACGAAGTCCACAACGTAATGACAATAGCCACGATAATTATGTCAGTTAAGAATATGGCCTGGGCCAGAAGATTTAGTGTTAAAATCGAACTATAAAAAACCTTGATACGGGTTTGGCAACACTCAAATCTCTTGCAATGGCTCTTAATCTGACTTTCAAATGAGTTCTAGACACCGAATCTCAAATTCACCGCACCTATGCGGTTCTATAAATTGCGAAATCAGTAACAAATTTAACAACTTCTTACTGGGAAACAGAAGTTCCAAAAGTTTAGGCACATTGAAATCAAACAATTTACAAAAGTAACTCTTTATAGATTTGCATGAGTCTCTCCAAGTAAGATGTTTCAGAAGTGTCAAGCCCCATACAAAACAGAAACAGGAGACCACTGTACTACATTCACAATGGCCAAAATAGTTCCTTGCACGCGTATTTGATTTGACTCACATGAGGACAAACACACATTCCAACTGAACATGCCTAGAACTTATGCAAACATTTGGGTTACATCTCTTTCTACAAGGAGACATAGAGCAGAAGCATAAAAAATAGTGGAAATAATATCTGAAGGTGAGAAGGAAACCTGGCATTATCAACCCCTACTTTTGGTTCTCATTTCATACTGGTTTCTGGTTTGAAAGGTTCTTTTACAACTATTGCAAAAAATTACACTCTTTAGTGGGATTCTGCACCCCAACTCATTCAACACGCACGTTTAAACTTCTGAAACAGCTTAATTCAAACAACGCAATGCAGGCAATAGGATACCATCAGTGTCAGTATAAAACTGTTCAACAAAGTCATTAAAATGCCCAAGCGCCTTCTAATAGAGGTAATGAGACTGCCAAGGCTAATTTCTTATACTTTATGACAGAGGTACTAGGCAAGAGGTAAGAAATTCCAAATACCTCAAGTACATCAACAATTACTGATTAGTGAGAGAAGGGGACTACCTCAATGCTTCACAACAGGTCCTCATGATCAAGAGTAAACAAAGATTATAGAACACATTTTCATACATGAAATTGGTATGTAGCTGTTTAGTTTAGAGCACCTGGATCACATAGGAGAAAATTCCAGGCCTCCATCAGGAAATGGGAGAGGACATCAGTTCTAAAATATGCACATTAAAATCTCTGTCTTGAACTACCTCTCACAACCTCTTTTTCAGCAACTTTTCATTTACACAATGAACTAATTTCAAGTATCAAATCACTAACCACACTGAAGGAAAGTATTTCAGAGAAGCCTTCTGTGACTGGGGTAAGAGTTCAAGCAAAAGAAACAAAGTCACCTGCTGCTGTACAGAGCAGGGTGCATAATCCCTAAGTGAGGTCTGTCCAATCCCAAGCAATTCAGTCCTGTGCATCTCTTCTCATTGCTCTAGGCTTAAGAGTGTGCTAGATTTCTAAGTGTGTACCAGAAACCTCCAGGAGGAGCTGACAGCTCTCTCCACTTTCCTAAATGCGCAAGGTAACATCAGCAAACATAGCCATCACCTCAGGATAGTGAAAAAGCTTTCGAGTCAGATGGTAGGACAGACATAGTCACTATTTTAAATAATAGTTCTGCATGAGTGATCAGGGCTTGAAGCCAGTCAGTTATTTCCCTCCCTCCTCAGGTATCGTGCCTGAAACACAGAAAGGAAGGAAGAAAAATAAATCAAGGAAAATGCCAGATCACAAGTAAGAAGTGCAAAAGAAGGTAAGAACTCTTGCAAAACATCAAGTCATAAAGCTCAAATGCTGACAAAATCAAGAATGGCAGGAAGCTGGTACCAAGCACGGGAAAAGAAGGCCTCAAAAAATTAAGACATTTGGTTTAACAAAACACAGATATGAGCTTATAAATAGGTAGTCCTCAGATACTGACTGAAAAACTGCACAAGACACAGAAATAACCTGTATCAGAACCACTCCAGAAAAAAGCTGGTTGTTTGGAGCACAGCATTTAAACTCGGTCACAGGCACCACAACAGCCAGAAGATGTCTTGCTTCTGGTCTGTTCTCACTAACGCTCTTTCAAAACTCAAAACACTGTAAGAACATGGATATTCCGTGGCCCATCAAGTTGAGTCCCAGGAGTGAGAGAAAGTTTTCATTAAGTCCTCTAAACTAAGAGACAGTAAAATTACAGATATTGCTGAAACCTGTTCAAGTCCTTCATAATTTGATAAATTAAAAGCACAAACACCTATTTTGAAAAAAAACTAAGAAAGAAACTCTGGCACTTGTTTCCTAAAACTCCTTTAGCCTTCCAAAACATTCTTTTCATGTTAGAGAGACTTGTTTAATAAAGTGTGTTTAAATTGTTTCAATCTATTTTTACTCCATCCCTATTAAATACCTGTCTGGTGATTGTCTTGACCAACGTCCTCTGTCAGATTCTGCAAGAGAACAGGAATGATACAGTTAAACAAGATGGTGATCTTCATTCTTCTGTAATATTTTTAAGTTTTACTTGATATTAATATGCATCCTAATTACTTAAGGATCATCTACCTAAGATTTCAGTCTTTGAGTTTTCAGCTTATATTTACCTAAGAAGTTACCTTTGCAGATTTATCTACAAAGTTCAAGTAAACTGAATTTTAAATTTTTTTTTTTTCCATCAAAAACATATCAAATTATTTCAAGAGTAGAAATAACTACCCATTAGGTGGGGAACTGGCATTATTGTATTGAACAATTCCACCAGTAGATGCAGCATTAGAAAGATGGAATTTACCATTTAGCACAGAAATGGTTTTGCTTAAGGATAAACATGCATGTGTTCTACAGGAAACTGATGAAAAACCAGCTGAAATCTGGGAAAGAAGTTGCCCCCTTCTGCAGGCTGGGTCTTTTCCACTAAATCTGCAGTGTACACACAGAAGCCATATCACCATTTCCAGCTATGGCTGCAATAAAACAAATGTAAATACACAGCACATAAGCAGGAAGAGTCTTCAAAAAAACCTTATTTCACTTTTTGCATGGGTGTAAGAGGACAGCTTGCTTATTCAGTATGTTTTCCAGAAGAACTGTAGGAAGCTGGATAACTATGATGATTACCATCACTTAATATATTTAAGAAAGCTTCTTGTATGGAGGCAACATCAAAATCCAATGCTCAAACAAAGCTCAAACTCCACTCTGACCTCTGGAGTATAATCTTTCACCTTTTACTAACAACGCTTATCTCTTCACCAATTCAAATCCAACAGCCCTTCATACAACAAGGCAGTTATAATTTTTAGAAGTGTAATCTCTTAATGATTTCAATCATGAAATATTCTGGACCAAAGCCCTAGCTATTCTGCTAAGAGAAAATGGCAAGTCATTACCAGCCTATTGAGGGTGTGGTAAATCTTGTGAATATTTGCCAGTGTTGATAGATGAGAATTCAGTTGAAAATCTAGAGGGGAGGAAAAAAAACGGTTTTAAACTTCTGGTTTGCAGATGTAGCAGTCACGGTCTTCCTATGTTCTGGCTATTTGATAAAATCATCACAGAACTATAAAATGAACTTCTTCAGCACTGACATTTTCAACACTTGAGTAGAATAACTGAAATCTACAAAAAGATATCCTACGTATGCATTTCTCTGAAGGCATGGATGACCCTCAGCAGAACAGAAGTATAGCTAACTATAGCTGAATACAAAAGAAAAAAAACAACACAACTATTTTTTCCTTTACACTGGGAACCATTATAACTTCCATGTTATTCAGTCCTTCTGTTTCATCTATGCCAAAAACAAGTTAAGTACCACATAACATTCTAAAATCATTAATAAAAATCCTAGCTTTTAAAAAATCTGATTTTATTAATATACATGTACTTGCTTTTATACTAATTTCCTTGCAAAAATAAGTGACTAGAATACATTTATACAGTTGAAACATGGCTTTTTAGTAACAAACCAAAGGTCACAATGCAGCAGCTGTTAAGACAAGAGCCAAAAAACTGGTAATAAAATATTCTGACACTTCTTGGAAGAAGCCATAGCATAGATGTTAACTGTGCTTCCACACTCCAAATATAAAACATTTGAGTTTGCTTCAGTTGCTAAAGAGCGACAAACTAATTTTTCTCTATTCTTTTGAATTCCCTATTTTTGCTACAAATGTGTCAAGAACAAAACTGGAAAGTAAGGACTTTACAAAAGATCAGCTGAGATCCAGTCAGACAGCAGGCAAACCAAGAAGAATCTCAGAAGCTGAACACAAACCAGCCGAGAGGGCTTAAAGACAGCCAACTACTATAGAGTTATCTCCATTTAAACTAAAAATAAATTAGCTACCCCACTAGAACTCATATGTCAAAACATCTAGAGAAATGTACTGTATGATAAGCAAAATAGTCCAAGCAAACTTCTTCTGTACGTGAAAAGCTTCTGTATGTGCCTTAGTGTCACTACCCAGCTAATGCACTAATGCATTTCTAATGAGACATTTAATTTGGCTTTGCCCAGCAGCTGATGCAAGATGCAAGTAAGGTCAAAAACATAATTCCCTTATTTCCATCCAGAGCATTGCAAAGGAATGCTCTCAAGATACATTTAAGACGACCCAGATAAACAAGAGTCATCATTAAAAATCCAACTGCCAAGTCAGTGAACCACATTGCTATGAAGTTAACAAGTGGAACTGAGAAACTGCCTGCTCTAAGTGTACTTGTTACACACATTGCTCTGGAATTCTCTTGTCACAGTAAATTAAAAAAAAAAAATCAAAAGATACTTTTAGGAATCATACATTTCATTCATTATGTTAGCCAGAGTATCATTTAATTAACTGCTACCTATTTCTTAATGTGTTGTCCCCAGTCCACCACCACAGCAATACAACTGCTCTAAGTCAGAAGTACTAGAGATGGAATTTCCAACTTTAGCTAACCTTATATACACAAAGTCAAAGACAATCCAGGTCTTCTTACCAAGCTACAGTAGGAAGGTCTTGAACCTTGAACAGGGTGCTAGAGGTTTTCCTGCATTAAGTGCTCAATAAAGTTCCACTTTTGCTAGTCAAATAATACTATGCAGAACTATTCTGCAAGAAAAAAATAATCCTGAGTTTCTTAGTCATCCCTCAATTCAATATAAAGCAATGAGGAAAAAACAGAAGGAGAGAGGGACAAATAGGGATGAGGACAAGAAACATAAAAGTCATTCTGAGGAGGGCAATTTTAAAAGATAAGATTTGATTTGTTAACTGGTAGATCAGACTAAACTTTCTGGAATATGAATTTTACAGTTTCTCTTGCTGCTTAGCCTAAAATCTACAAAGAGTGTGAGTCGTTAGAGAAACCAATTATATCCAGAGGTAAGAAGCTGAGAAGAGTAAGCAAATATTCTAAAATTAGGATTATATATATAGGTATTACCTTTGAAACAAAACATTCCTAGACACTTCAAAACACACAGTTCATGCCAGTATGTCTTACATGTCCACTGGAAATATCTGTACAAGTTTAAGTTTCCGCTTCAGAAATAGGTTACATAATTATGGTGGACTGCACAGGGTTATATAAATATATTTTCCAGTTCTTATACAAGAAATATCACACCATACACCATATGACTATGGAGGACCGGAGGCCAAAGTTTTCTTTCTTTCACAAGGAAGCCTGCACAGTGTAGGGGTATTACCTAAAACTGAAAATAGGGTTCTTTTACAGTTATAAAAGCAAGTGCAAGCAGAACCCATTAAATTAGGGAAGTTAAGTAAAATTACAGGTTATTCTCTGAATTGGTCAGTGAGTCAGTGTTTGCTTTCTCTATATTTCAAGAATGATACACAAAGTATCCTATGCCACTATGAAAAGGCATATTTTGAAAAAAAAAAAGTTTTTTAAGAAACTAAATCCAAAAAATAAACACCTGCCATGTTCAAATAACACTATTTTGGAAATGAGCAAGGGACACTGATCAACAGTGGTCAACATGGCAAGTAATTGCACAGCTGACTGCAACTGTATTCTTCAGGAACACACTCACTCCCCTCCACCTCCCGAACTTTCCACATATGCTTATGCAGCCTCCAAAGTTGTGCCTGCTGATCCCCTTAGTCAGCCTACCACACTTGGAATCTTACCTAGAAAATAAATAAACAAACCCTGCCAGCCCAGTGCTCTGAATCAGATCACCGAGGAGCTGCAACATCAGCTGAGTTAGAGGAAGAAGCAGGAAAGGTCTTCTGAAGTGGGAGAACAAAAGTCTCCTGCAGCAGCAGCACTGTTAGATTAATCCACCTGTCCATCCCAGCCCCACTGTGAGAGGAGCAATACATCACATGAAGCTACACACTCAACAGCTGGTTGTATGAGCTTTACACGAATAATACCATCACGTGTGAAGCTGTTTTTCACCTGAAGACAAGAGTTTCAAAGCTCATGAATTGGTCTGAATTTTTTTTTTTTCTTCCTACAGAAACTGCATCCAGGTCTAGGGTCCTCAGCACAGGAAAGACGTGGACCTGTTGGAGCAAGGTCACAAAGACAACTGGAGGAATGGAACACCTCTCCTTTGAAGGAAGGCTGAGAGCTAGGGTTGTTAAGTGTGGGGAACAGAAGACTCCAGGGAGATCTTACAGCACTTTAAGTGCACTTATAGTACTTTAAGGGGGCTTTCAAGAAAGCTGGAGAGGGACTTTCCAGAAGAGCACGTAGTGACAGGACAAGGAGGAATGGCTTCAAACTGAGAGCAGGTTTAGATTAGATATTAGTAAGAAATTCTTTACTGTGAGGGTGGTGAGGCCTTGGTACAGGTGGCCCAGAGAAGCTGTGGATGCCCCAAGCCTGAAGTGGGAGGCTGGATGGGACTCCGAGCAACCCAGTCTTGGTGGAAGGTATCCATGCCCAAGGCAGGGGGATTGGAACCAGATTATCTTTCAGGTCCCTTTCAACTCAAGCCATTCTAAGATTCTGATGTACCACACAACTGATTGACCTGGTATCAGAAGAAGGAAGTCTGCATGTTTTGTAAATACTGAAAGATGATATGTGGAAAGTTTGCTATGACTTTAAGGGGTGTATGTCAAACAAGCATATGTATTTTGTTGATTAAATTGTTTTTCATGCAGAAGGTAGCTGATTGTCAATGAGGACTGAAACAATGAAAATTCAAAATGGTATTAAATACTTTGCAGTAATTCAGAATGTAATGGTTCAAAAAAACAATCTGAGTAAAATAATCACAAATCCAGAACTCAGAAAGAAAAGAAATGGCAGAGCCAACCTAGTTTCGTGGAATTTAAACCTTATCTGCAGTTTGTCATTAACACAATATTAAGTGTTAAAGGTTGTGTTAGTCAATTAGTCACAATCATATACAATTTAAAATTAAAAAGAAAACAGTTTAAAAAGAATGTTTAGAATATTATAGGTTAAAGTTTAAACTATGGACCTGAGAGTTACAGAGAGGTAAAAGAAAGAACAGCTAGCTGGGCTTGCTTCCACAACAAACTAGAGAAAAAACATTCTACACCCTCTCATTAATGCACATATGAAATACAATAAAGAAAACCAAAAAACTCAAGGTATCCTAAATATAAGCGAAGTATACAGATAAACGGGACTCAAATACTCTACTTTCTTATCTGAAGTAAAAAACTTTAAAAGGTCAAGTCTCAATTTTTAATCAGAAGGAGTAATGTGCTGCCAAACTATTTAAATGAAACCACATCTGAATACCAAAAAAAAAAAAAAAAAAAAAAAAAAAAAAAAAAAAAAAAAAAATTAGCTGAAAAGCACCTGCCTGAATAAAACCTGTAACTTAGTTCCTGCCCTGGAAATTTAAAGCTTGGACAAAACACAGCTACAGGGTGCAGTACAATCTGTTAAAAACCTAGTAAAAAATTAACAATAATAGTAAACAAGATCAGCAGCTGACTCCAAGTTTCCTTTAAAAGCTTCTAGTTTTTTGAAGAAAATAGAAAATCTATACAAAATCTCACTTTAACAGGAGGTCTAAAAATAGTTATCCTGAATAGATATGCCATATATACAATATTAAAACTTAAATATAGAAATAACAATAGTAATAATACAGTAGTAATTCCTATTACTACTCAGATACACCTGGAAACTTCTCAGAAAAAAAATTAAAAGAAAACACATCAGGCAAACTCATATCTAAAAATTAAAATGGAATGCTTAGACTTTTATTTAATTGTTTTCCTTGCTTTCAAATAACAGAGCCAGAAAAAACTTGTAGTAGTACTGGCAGTAATAGTTCAAAGTTCTGTTGCCTTAGTTAGCTTTAAATAAACTTTACTTAATCAAAAAACAGTAATTTAATCTTCTATGACATATAACATTTTATGTTCTGTAGTCTACCAACAGAATTATCCTAACAGCAATACAAGCGATACTGATGAATGATTAATTGATTAATGAATTTAGAAGTTCAAATCTAAACCCTACATTTGGTGAAACTCCTCTACATTTACGTCCAGGAAGCAGAATTTTTATATTCATTACTAAATACAGAAGGCAAAGGAAAAACTTACATCAGTCTTATTTACACAAAAGCATCACAACACACCTGAAGACTGAGAATCCCAAACTGCATCAGAGAGAACCTAGGAGCTGACTCTGCATTCCTGTCAAAGACAGGATTAAGAATCTGTTTCCAATGTGTCTATAGCTGTATCCCTGCAGGCTGTGACACCCTATACCAGGGCCAGCCTGCAGAAGAAACCTTTCTCCCAGTCCACGATGTGACAACAAGTCTTGGGTCACAGGAGGCAGAGAACAGGCTTGAAAAGCAGGGTCTCCCTTGATTTGCTGTGGTCAAATAAAGGGCACGATTCAGAAAGTAGGAAAACAAGTGAATTCCAGCTGGGAAAGTAAGGACATGCAATTAAATGGGATGATCCAACCTATCTTGAGGAGCATCAGGACCTAGCCATTAAAGCTGAAGACACAATACTGCAGAACGTTTCTCCTGCCAGCCTGCACCCAGGACTGCACCAAGCTCAGAGCTACTGCTGACACCAGCAGTATCCAAAAGCCACAGTAGCAAATTTGTGTACATCTTCCAAACACAACAGCCTAAAATGTTCTGAAGGAAAACACAGACTGACTTAAGCTAGTAAATAAAAAACCCAACAGAAAACGCAAACCCAAGCAAAAAAATGTGGTAGGAATTACTACACGCACTAAAAAACACTTATCATTTAAAGGTAAACATTCACATTCAACTCGTAACATTTGGTATTAACACTCAGAATAACTTACTGCAACAAAATATTTTAAGGTTACTACATGCTACATAGTTACGAAAAAGCATAATTCCTTTTTGCCCCCATAGGAACAAATCTTTATTCTACCTAGGTGTTTTTGGAGTCCCCTAATCTGAAGGCTTATTTACAAAAAGAGCTACTGCAGTTTAAAGTTCGGTGAGAATTTCAGAGCAATTTCGGCAGTGCAAAATCTGTGTAACTGCTACTTATGTTTGAATACATTTCCATTTACTTCAAATTGATTGAACAAGAGCTAGGCTAATTCTCCTACACTAACATATAGGAGAAAACACTCTGCACAACTGGCTCATAGCAGGATTTGGGTTTGCTTGGAAGGGGTGATTCTGGTTGGGTGTTTTGAGCTATATAGCAAAGACCTAAGTCGGTTTCTGGTGCAAAACATCTGCTTCTGTTGATGAAAAGTGTTCATCCAGTCTAACACTTTTTCCACCATGAGATTAATTCAAACAAGTGTCAGTGAGCTAGTTTGGCATCATTGGCTGCCATGACCTGAGAGTTATTCACAAGCATTACTTAACTTCATGCCAGGTGTCATCTGGCATCCTGCAAAGGGCATAAAGCTAACACAAACTTCGTATCTTGTGCTCTAGCTAATTCAGCAGAAATGCTACGCTGTCAAGCACACACTACTAGGGTATCCAGCACCATGCAGATCTGGTGTGCATCATGATGGAGCTGCAACACCCTAGGAACAGCTATGCCAGTCAAAAGTATTTACTGTCCCAGCTGCTTGTTTCTTCCTCCCTGCCAAAATTTACTGACCTCACAGCTCTGCCAGCAGCACAGGCCATGACCACATTCTCTCACCCACTTCATGCAAGAAATCAACCCTGTCAGTTTAGACAACTTAAGTAAGTGGCAAGAACTAACCCAGGTACATTTGACTGAGTGGATTAGAGAGTGCTCCTACAAACCACTTTACCAGCAGTGCAAGGGAAGCAGTAATCTACAGCTAATGAGCAGCAATGAGCAGCTGCAGCAGAGCCAGTCCCATAGTCTGTGCAGCCACACATCTGCATCAAGTCTGTCACATCAGTCAGTTCTCCAGGACAAGCTAAAGCCTTGCAGCTCTAACCATACATATATATATGTATATATATACACACACCCACAACCATCTATATATACACAGTTATATATATGCACACACACACCCCCCACTGAATGAACTGGTAGTTGTTTCTAATCTCTTTATGAGCCAAAAGTAAAAATTCTGTTTAACCTCAGACTATGATTTTAAATAAAACAACTTAATTGGACAGTATGACAAAAATGCTGGCAGATTTAAATTAAGGGGTCCTGCTTCAAGCCCCTGTTAGTAGTCTTATTTATTGTAGAAGGAATAACTATTAAATGCTCTAATATTTAAATCGGATACAAGAGTCGAACACTTTCACAGGATGTACTGTACTTCCTAGTGCTATGCTTTTTGGCAAGCACAAGACAGAAAAATTAACCAAGTTATCTTCTTCTGCTTGAAGACACAAACAAGACTCAGGAATAATGCTTTGAAAAAGCACAAAGTCTTTGCTTTCAATACCTGCAAAGAAAGTGGGGGAGGAGGGGAATTAAAGAAAACACAGGATTTATAATCCACTAAGAGTTAGCACAAAAAGTACTCAGACAAAAATAAACTTAAATGAAGTGCTGCAATTATATAAAAAAGAGCTCACCCTGATACAATAGAATGAAGAGAAGCAATATAAAAAAATCTGTTTACCTGCCTAATTGCCTAATTGCATGGTCTTGTACAGAGAAGGCTTTTCCAATTATAGCTACAGGAGCTGCAAGAAACTTTTAAGCAAACACTTTCAATAGAAAACAGGAAAGTTGATTTCCTCATATAATGTGAAAGATGTGTATTCAGAACATAAAACTGAGACTGAGCAAAAATGTACTAATGGAGTTTATATCATAAGAACGGGTAAGGATCTAAGAAGGATCAATAAGGTGGCTCAAAATAAACATTCAGTCAAGAGACTACAATAAGCCAGCTTCTGTATATGCAAAGCTATGCTATGAACACTTCTTGCTTCAAGCATTTAGATCAATGAAAAGAACCCAACCACTATGAAGCTACAGATAATGAAATTAGCTAATGTAGGAAAACATATCTATTTAAATTAAGACCTATACAAGCAAAAAAAAAAAAATTGAGGAGTAAGATTTGATCACTCCACAGGCCATTTTTAATGAAAATCAAGTAATAGCTGAAGGCTGAGGAAGAGTACTCTTCCTATTTTCTGTAGACAAAAATCACCACGTAGTCTAAACACCCTACATGAAGGAGCCCTGGAATATTTGTAACTGTAACTCACGTGTATAATGAGGACCTGCATTTTTTTGGACAGAGCACATGACAAAAGACACTTAACAGAAGGCATCTTCTAGAATGATTATCCTTCTATTTCTAATATGAGGCAATTATTTATGCTTTAATGGCAGCCTTCACCACCAATACATAATGATCTCTAAGTATAAAGGTAAAATAAACCAGAACCAGTAAAAAAATTATATAACTTAATGAGTTAGAGGCTTTACCAGGCTGCCTCTGTACATCTCATTTTGAGAGACACAGAAGGATTCAAGAAAATCCAGGCATTATGCAGCATTTCTTTCCACCGTTGCTTTCAGGACTTTGTCCAAAAGTCAGACCATCATTCATTAACGCATGATCAAATTTTCGTTATCTTTTCCAGAAGCAAGTTCTACAGTAACAAAGCATCTCAGAGCTGCAACTCCTTTCACAGTGAGAACACGTTCCTGAGAGATTTCACAGGGACGTGGACGTGGCAGGACAGCTTTGTGCTCGGGATGACAGCCTGGTCTCTCCAGCGGAGGCGGACGGTGCCTACCCCTGAACCCCGGCCACCCCACGGCCACGCAGATGTGTGACCCCCTGTGCCATGCAACCCGCCTACAGCAGGCGGTCCCTGCTGCTCGGAACGCACAGCCAGAAACACTATTGCGGAGACAAAGCCCTCGCTACGCTCCTCCAAAGCAGGCGGCGCGATCCCCTCAGTGGTCCCCGGGGCGGGCGGGGACAGCGGGTCCGGTCGGGGGTCCGTGGGGCGGGAGCAGCGCGCCGCGCCGCCGCAGGGCCCGCTGGGAGTTGTAGTCCGCCACGCCGCCTCCCACCGCCCCGTTGCGTGGGGCCGCCACCGCAGGGACTCCACCTCCCACCATGCGCCGCGACTCCGGTCCCCCGCACACGCAGCCCGGTTCTCCCGCACCGGCCCGGCGGAACCCGCTAAATTCACCCCCGCCCGTCTTCCCCCTCACAAGCAGCTCCGCAGCCCACGCCCACCCTCCCCTCGGCAGTCCTGGCTCTCTCGCAGCCAGCCACGAGGGCCGGCCGCAGCCTCACCCGCTCGCCAGCCGGGTCGGGCAAACTGCGTCACACCATCCGAGCGCCCCCGGCCCTCTCCGGTGAGGCTGCGCCCACCCGCTCCCACCCTGACCCCCTGGGGGTGAGCGCCGAGGGCCGCGGGGCTCCAGCTGTCCCTGTGGGGGCCCCACTAGCAGGCACGCACACACCGCCCCGCTCCGCGCCGGCCCCGCACCCGCGGGCCTGAACCCTTCCCCAGCATCGGGAGCCCCGGTGACGCGTTCGGCCGAGCCTCACGGGTCAAGGGTAAGAGAAGTTGCCCCCAACCAGGCGGTTCTTTCGGCCGGGCACCGGTGCGGGCGGCGGGCCCGGGCCCGGCTCTACTCACTGACAGCGGCGGCATCCGAGTGCATTTTCGTGCAGCGCTGCACACGCTGCCGACCCGGCCCGGCTCCTGCCCTGCTCCCAATCCAGAGCCCGGGCACGGATACCTTCGCCCCGCCCACTGCCCACGCCCATTGGTCTGGACTGCCGGGGCAGGCAGTGAGTTCCGCCCTCTTATTGGGTGAGGCTCCTGCCACTCTCCCCGTGCCCGCCCCCACCACCTCTCCGGCCTCCCATTGGACAAAAGGCTGAGTTGGCCACGCCTCCCCCCGCTCTGACTGGGCTCTGGCACTGCCAGTTTTTCCCGGCCTTTAAAGCGCGTGCAAAGAGCACCACTTTGTGTCACCCGCAGCGCTGGTTGGCTATGGGGACCAAGGGCCGCGCCCACGTGCTGATGCGATTGGGTGAGCGGGGCAGGGGGCGTGACCCCGGCGGCTGCCCCGCCCCTCAGGTGCCGCGGGTGGGCGGGGTGTGCCCTGGGGCGGGGCGGGGGCGGACTGCGGCACTTTCCTGTTTCTCTGTGGTCCCCACGCGGCGTGACCGCATCACCGGCTAGTCTAGAAGGATTTCCATATATTTGCCATCTCCATCTTCCAAAGGAGAACAATGGTAGGCTGCCAACGCCAGCCGAACGCACACAAATGTCAGGTCAATGTTACAGCAGCGGCAGGATGGGCGGTGAGGGAACAGGGGGTCAAGAGTGCTCCTTGCGGGATGATGACAGCGGCTCGTGCCCCTAGGTATTGTTCTCGATCCTAGAAATCTAGCGCGTGGAGCCACCCTCCTTCCCCTTTCCTTGCACAAAGAGGTCGCCATCCCCGAGCCGGGGGAGGAAGACATCCTGCAGGTCATTGCTGCTTAGCATGGGAGCTCAGCACCCCATGCCGTTTCAGGGATAAATGCCGTCCCTGCCACTACTCGGTGCTGAAACACAGATGCGAAGAGACTGCTAGAGCAGCGTCTGTCGACAGCGGAGGATTATAAAGACAGAACTGAGTAATGAAAAAAACCCTTCTGCTAAGAGTTTAGGTTTCAAAAGAAAGTCAAGGACTATGAAAATGAAGCAGTGCCAGATTTAAGGTAATTGTCCCTTCGGAGTAATACATTAACATACAGTCCTGAATTAACTGATCACAGGCCTTTTTGTGTTTCTTTGGGGGTTTTTGTAAGCTTTATCTTACTAAGTGAGTCAGAAGAGAAGAGGATGGAGTCCACAAGAAAATGAATCTGTTTTTCAAAAGTCATGTACTAAAACCCATGTCAGAGCAATGAAAGATCGCATTATTTGAAATTCTTAGTTCCTCACTAACTCATTGAAAGGATTTCAATAGAACTTCCTACCTCTATCTCAGGATATTTTCCTATTTTCACCATCTTTTCTTTAGCTCAGTTGGTCGGTGTTAAAAACTCTTAATGTTGGAGTTCAGTCCCCATATGAACCATTTACTTAAGAGCTGGACTCAGTGATCCTTGTGGGTCTCTTCCAAATCAGAATATTCTGTGATTCTGTGAAACCTCTGCAAAAAATATTAATAATAAAGCAATGCAAGCTCGGTTTCACTTCTTGGGTAGTTCTATAACATCCCACATGCCAGACATACACATCAGTGTGTGTCATCCCAAGTTCTTATACCCAATAGGGGCACCATGGAGTTGCAGTTCATCTGATCTAATTCTGGTTTAAGAGGAACAATCCCTTTAGGGGTGACTGTTTGTTCACTTGACCATAAAAAGCATGCAGGCTGCTAGTTCAGAATAAATATGTATTCAAAAAGAAAACTTCTTCCATGCCTTACAAAGTTGTAAATTGATACAGATGTAAAGAAAAGTGGCACAGAAAAACCCTTTTTGGTTGTATCTGAAGACAGAAAGGTTTGTACTTTCCCCCTATTTATATAAGTCTAAAATGAAAGATACTTCTTGGCCTTAAAAATATTTCCTTAGGCTACAACTTCTGTAACTACTTCCATTCTAAATTGTAAAGCAAATAGGCTTGAGAAGCAAAACTTCAATATATTTTTGAATGCACAAGTATAATCTCTGACCCTTAAAAACTAGATCTGCAAAGAAGTCCATGAGGAAACATAAAAGAAACTTTGTTTTCTGTTTCTGCGTGCTAAACAGGCAATTCATGCATCAGCCAGAAAAGGCCTGCCTCATGAGAACAAGGCCCATTAAAACATGCACCTTCATTCCAACCTCAAGAAGTTATAAATAATCCCCTTTGTTACCACTAGCTGTAAACCACTATGGAGGTCTCCAAGCCAACAGATATTACAAAGTCAGGCCTGTATTTCCTTTCTGAAGCCTGAGTTTACAAAATGCAGCAATGCTTCATTTTACATAGAGCAGATCAATCGGGTTGTGATAAACGAGATAGCCCAATCAAATTTATAAAGGAATAAAATTTATTATGCGGCTGAAAGATCGGTCACAATGAGCCACGATATTGAGGAGCAGCACCGAGCCCGGGGTCGGTACTGGGTGAATGCGTACGGATCTGACCTCTATCGCATCAGATCTCCCCCAGTTCACCCCGACTGTCTCAGCCAGGGTGATTTTATACAGTTTTTGGGGAATGACCATATCCAGTCCATTCTTCTCAGCCCTGAATCATATTCATGAGGTTCTTCTTTCACTGTACAGGGCTGGACAAAAAGGTTTCTGGGTGTGATGAATGGTCCATCTTGCGATGAATTGTCCATCTCCGGATGACGAAATTGGTACATCTGGCTCCTCAGTCTTCACAATAGGATTCCCAGAAACATAATTCCTTGATGGCTGAGATGTAGGTATCAGGCGATAGCGATCAGGCCATCATCGTTTGGTCGTAGTGTGAATGTTCCTGTGATACAAATCTGACTCCACTTGGGGTGGAATTCTCACCTATTGACTGAATAGGCTTCTTCTCCGACTGCTCTGGTGTTGTGAAACCCCTCCCTGGCCAAACTGGTTTCAGGAGAGTTTTGAAACTTCTGGTTTTAAGGGGGCTGCAGCTTTTAATTCTTATAACTTTAATTCAATTCATATTTTAGCACGAATTTACAGAGTCCATTTATAACACGGTCATGGCTGATCAATCATGGTATTGGGTCGCTTGGCAAGGTTCTGATAGCAGGACTACAGGAGTAGCTTCTGTGAGAAGCTGCTAGAAACTTCCCCTATGTCTGACAGCCAAGGCCAGACAGCTCCAAGATAGACAAATCAGTGATAGGGGTAATTCCTCTGTGGTAACATATTTAAGAAGGAAAAAAAAAAGTTAATGTGCAGATGTAATCGTGACCAGGGAAGAGAGGAATGAGAATATGTGAGAGAAACAGCTCTGCAGACACCAGGGTCAGTAAAGGAAGTGGTGTCAGAACTGAGATTCCCCTGCAGTCTGTGGTGAAGCCCATGGAGCTCCACGGGGTTGCAGCGATCCACCTACATAGCCTGTGGAGGACCCCACATTGCAGCAGATGGATGCCCAAAAGAAAGGTGTGGCCCTGTGGGAAGCCCACACAGGAGCAGGGTTCTGATAAGACTCGTGACCCTGTGGGACATCCACACTGGAGCAACATGTTCCTGAAAGACTGCACCCCATGGAAGGGTGGCCCATGCTGGGGCAGTTCATGAAGGACTGTCACTCATGGGAAGGCCTCAGGTTGGAGAAGTTTATGTAGGACTGTCTCCTGTAGGAGGGACCCCACACTGGAGCAGCTGAAGGACTCCTCTCCCTGAGGAGGAAACAGCAGCAGAAACAACACATGATGAACTGACCATAACCCCCATTCC
Organism: Picathartes gymnocephalus; assembly: GCA_013390045.1. Classification (NCBI taxonomy): domain Eukaryota; kingdom Metazoa; phylum Chordata; class Aves; order Passeriformes; family Picathartidae; genus Picathartes; species Picathartes gymnocephalus. The sequence goes on from WEKY01036025.1 coordinate 39,950, forward strand.
CCATCTCCCTGAGCTGCTGCATGGGAGGAGTAGAAAATTGGAATAAAGTTAAGCCCAGAAAGGAGGGAGGAGCAGGAAAAAGGTGCTCCTAAGATTTGTTTTACATCTCATTGTCCTGCTCTGATTTTCATTGGCAATCAATTCAAATAATTTCCCCGAGTCAAGTCTATTTTGCCCATGACACTAACTGCTGAGTGATCTCTCCCTGTTCTTATCTCAACCCACAGGCCTTTCATTATATTCTCTCTCCCCTGCCCAGCTGCACAGGGGAGTGATAGAGCAGCTTTGGTGGGCATCTGGCATCTAGCCAGGGTGGAACCACCACATGGACAGAGACAGCTTAAGCAGTTCCACCATTAGTGTCTTAATACTAACCCTCCTGGCATCCTTTCTTTTGTGCCAGTGCAACCACTTGGACAGCTAAATAGCAAGGTAGGTCAAAGGGCAAGACTGTCCTCAATGCTCCCAAAAAGCAAAATATCTCAAAACAAAACAAACCCCTCCACACTTCTTTTAGTTTTGTTTGTTTTCCCAGCCAGCTAAATATCCAGATCTGGCTTACTACACATATGTGCAAGTGCTCCCATCAATGCACAGTAGAGGAATAACAAACCATGGAATTGGAGAGTGGCAGTAAACAGATCTGCCAGTTTACAGACTGTTAGATCAAACTTGAAACTGCAGGCTTTTTTTTCTTTTTTTCAGAAGAAAGACTGCTATTGTTCGTGGGGTTTTTTGTTTGCTTTTTTTTTTTTAAATTGAAAGCTAAAATGGCAACCACATAAAAATACTCAATTGCAGAGTGTGAAAAACACTGGATGAGAAAGAGGAGCCATTTACTTAGTTGTATCTTCTTCATTATCAGAAACAGTGCAGATGTGTCTTTGAGAAAGAATTTCCAAAAGGAAACTCTATTTCCAATGGGTATCAGACTCCAGATTGCTAACGCCATTATATCTCTCAAATACCTTTATTCATCTTGCTTTGCTTAGAAAGTTAATTTTAGGCACCAGAATCACAAGCCATGATGTATTTTACAAGTCAGAGGGGGAAGAGAATTGTACCGAAAAGAAAAACATTACAAAGAAGAATTTGCTGAACAGATAGAAAGAAAGAAAGCAGATAAAGCAGCAACAAAGCACAGTACAGGGTATTGTAAGAAAATAACCAAAGTGCTTACAAGAAGCCCACCAATCACAGTTCTAAATCATTTGCAGATATGAAGAGGTAACTGATGGCCAAGTCAACATAACTTTGTGTAATGCTCCTGAAAAGATTTTTCACTCAGAGTTACAATGAAAAAACCTAACACCTGTGAGGTATTCCTGCTTGGTATCAGCAAACTGTACTAATTAGGGATAAAAGAGGACCTCAAGTGGCAGAAAGCAGCAGCTGCAGGTTATACGAACTGCTTCAAAGCACTACTCATTAAACAGTTCCGTTCATTTTAATCTCCCCGTCCCATGGACCCATACTATGTTCACTGTTGAAGTGAAAAGGTCTGTTCTCTAACACTTGCTCCACGGGCATATTACTTTGGCCCAAAGGTCCTTCTGTAACAGCCTGCAAACAAATGTTGTTTTACATACATGAGAAAAATCATGTTTCAGGGCTGTTGATACTTAAATTCTTACATTCCATTTATAGGATTTTTTCAGATTCAGCTTAAAATTTTACATTCCCTTCATTCATCATGACAACTCTAAGCAGCTAAGCTTGAGAGCAGCTCAGAATTTCTACCTGAACTCTGGAGGTGCATCAAAACAGCCAGCACCCCTCTGGGGCCACAAAGCTCCCTCACTATCAGCAGAGGACCTTGAACATTCTCAGTGTTCTGGTTCAGTGAGACAGGTGGGAACTAGTTACCTGTACAATTAAGCTGCAACAATTTGTTTCAATAACATCAACTCTGGTTCAAAACCAAAGGGTGTGTCCAACTTTTGCTCAGCTTGTAACTGCAACACTGATTTTGGAAATGGGTAATAACAATTTCAGGTTTTTCATAGCCCAAGAGGTTTGAACTGCAGCTCCCAGGTTTTGGAGTGCTCTGTGACAACACTGGAGTCACTGTGCCTGAGTCAAGGCAGGAATATATATGTGAGAGGAGACTGGAGTCTCCACCCTGCTGAAGAATCCAGTACAAGTACTCTAAGAAGTTGCTCTCATATATGTTACCTAGAGCTCTTTTTTATTCCAAGATACACACTGGTAGGCCCCTGATGTACTGCTGTCTCTTCCTGTACATTCCTACAAACTTCAACAGACTTGCACAGAATGTCAAAGGATGGGATCTGGAGTACAAAAGAAAACATATTATTTAGAAGTCAGACATATGTAATCTAGACTTTTTACCACAAACAGATGTTCAAACCTTTAGTAAATAATGCTTATTTTATACATTTTTTTTCTTTACATGCCATCTCTGAATGCATAAAAATATCCACAAACTTTTTCTTTCATAACATACTTTCTTATGAAAGCTGAGATGAAGAGAGTATGATTAGAAAACTAAAAGATTAGTCACATACCCCTGCAGCAGGACCTGTTCTAGCACATTTCTGTCATAGTTTGAAACAGTGATTGTGACTTAGATATATAATGCACGTTTTTCTAAACCAGTGAGGTACAAGGGATTAGATCAGTGTGTAGATGTAAGGACAAATAAAGCTTAGTTTTAGCTTCCCAATTCTAACCATAGTAGTAGAAGTATGCAAACAATTTGTGGTCATGTTTTTTCTTAATCATTCTGATAAAATAATGCAAATGTCAGCAAATATTAGCTACTAATTACATACATTAAACTACAAAAGCTACTTAGAAGAAGAGAATATTCAAACTTTAGATTTTGTCACTGTCAACATGAACCTTTCTAATGGGGTGAACATGTCAAAATCCTGTAAAAAATCCATCCAACTATGCTTCAGAGAATTTGAAGATTACATACAGATATGACTTATAAACTGATCTGTTATGCAAGTCATGTTATGCTGTCTGACTTCTTGAAAAATATCTTCATGCTATTTTTTAATTGTTAAAAAATTAGGCGTTTTCAAGCTTTTTGTACTTATATGTATCATTTCTTGCATTTCACATTAATAAACTGCTCACATTACAAGGTATTTGCAGAGTCAGCCTGTGGAGAATGCTAAGTAATGTGGCAAGATAATGTTATGTGTTCTACAGACTATGAAAATGCAAACCTGTGGCTGAATGGGCATCAGAGCTAGCATGAGAGCATGCTGAAAATAAATGAGGATAACTCAGAGCACTGTGCAATGCTGGTGCCAGTGCCAGCTGCTTTTGCAAGCTGGGAGAAAAAGAAGAAACAAGGGTTACTGGTGTTTGCAGAAGAAAACTGCTAAAAGTGCAAGAAAATCACTTCCATCACTTCAAAATGTAATTTATCCTGTCTTCCTGGAGAGTCACAAAAAGAACAAGTTCAGAGGGCTTGTAAAGACACACACAGCACCCATAGGTGAGAAATTAGTTCAATAACAGCTGGTTAATTGTCAGTTACATCTAAGATGATGAATACATAACCACTGAGACTTTTAAATGCCTTTCAGATGTCCTCTGTCCACAAAGACAAGTGATCAGTTTCACTCAGAAACACAGCTCTAAAAACAAGGGAGCAAAATGGTGGGTGACCAGAATAAAGGGATAAGTTTGGTGATGGCAGCAATTACCTGACTCCATAGGACAAGAAACCCTGGGTAAAAAAGCATCCTGTATTTGCTTACATAGAGAAACAAATAGAGTATGCTCAAGCTGTTCTCGAAAGTATATGGTGAAGAATTACAGGGAGAAAAAAAATCCACCCTCTTTGCTTCAACATATCCTATTCCTTTCAGTTATGGTATGCTTAGATATTACTGGAAAGACACACAGTACTAAAAACCAACATCACAAATGTAGTTTCCAAACTGAGTGGGTCAGTTAAATTATCTAACATGTTTCTCACAAGCAGAAAACATCCTTTGGACAGCACTAAAGATGTCCTCATTGTTAAAGGGAAGCTCTGCTAAATCAGGAGCTAAATATAAAAGACGTTGGCAAGAGACCCCGAGAAGACACAACATTTTACATTGTGTCACATGTGCATTACATAATAGGGTCAGGAAAAGTAACACCTCTATTTCGTCCTACTGAAGTGTAGTGCTAGCAAATGAACAAAGCTCTTTTTTTTTGTTTTCTTTATTACACTTCGTTTTCAATAAAAGTTACAACCAACTTTTCTCCCTTCTCAGAAACCTTGTTATGTTGAGCATGATTGTTTTTAAGTCTTCGTCAGTTTGTTCATGTAAGTGTCTCATAACCATAACTATTCAGGGGTACTCTGTTCTTCCCTTTGTAAAAGCACTGAAGTGTCTAATGTCCAGTTAATAAAAGAAAGTCTATAAAAGTCACCTCTTTTGCTCCAGTATTATGAACATCAATTATCTGGAAATTGTTGTAAAACTCATTTAAGAATAAAATGTAGACTAGCAGCAGATGTAAATACTGTTTGAATCAAAAATGCACATTCAAACACACACTTACTGCATATACCCCAATTTAAAAATACACTAGTTCCATTCCTATTTTGAAAAACCTAAGGCCAACCTTTTTATTGCAATAGCAAGAATAGCACTCTCAAACTTCATGATATATGATACCTCCACAAAAGCTGAAGAAGTTATTGCGAAAGCAAGTTCCCACCCTTGCTTTGCTGCATACAAAGCAGGTATCTGGCCAAGGTAGATACCAGTTTACCAAAATGCATGCCATCTTCCCTCCCTCACAGTGATGGCAGCTCATTAAAGAAGAAAGTCACCAACTATTGCATAGACATTCACAGTGTTGTGGTGCAGCATGGGAATTGCTCATCCTTTAACAAGGTAGTCTTTTTAGCAGCCAATCCAGTTTCAGGCAACAAACTTGTCTTGTTGGTCCCAATAATATTTTATTTTCTTGCTCTAATTTGTCTGTTGAAAATATTTAGGAGTGCTCATATGAAAATGATGAATAGGCACATAATTATGTCCATCTTTATAAGATCCAAACCTAAGAAAAATATTCAACAGAGCAATACTATTACAACATTATTTAACCCATGCAATTATATCATACAATTACTACCCTACTTCTGAATGTTCTAGGCAGTTTATTTCAGAAACAGGCCCCAACTCTAAAATGTAAATCAGGTTCTATGTACCCTCTCCTACAAAAGGTCTTTGAATATAGAGCAGACAATTAATTACATTGATTCCATTGATGCCATAGGCAGTCTATAATTGGAACTCCAGCTGAAAAAGCTGAGTGTTCCATTTATCTACTTACATTCTAAGCTAAGTTTTTAGTTCTGATTTCAGTGTAGATACAATGTAAACACCCATAGTATCAAAACAGTCAACTCTATTATTAATATTGTACATCCTACTTTTGAAAATTATAGTGAAAAATGTAATTTTTCATGCCAAATTTAAATATTAAAGTTTTGACAACTGACTATTATGGTAAATAGACTTGCAAAAGTAAAATGGAGTACTTATTCAAAGTATCAGTGCTAAGTGATATTTAAGTACAATGCCATTGTATTTCTAAAGGAGTTAATCAGAAAACGTTAAATCTATTCCAATAGGGTAAACATTTTTTGATTATAGGCAGACAAAAGAAATTAGGACAAGATTCTGTGCTGAAGTCAACTGAGAAAAATCTGAACGTGAATGCTAACTGTAGGCAAGTTCCATGATGTGGAAAAGTCTGGGCAAATTCCTGCTTAGACAGGAAGCCAGTAGCTGAGTGGTACATAAAAAGTGAGTAAGCTCAACTGTTAGATCCATATGAGAAAGTAATATATTCTGCATTATGCATGTTAGGAGTAGTAAACATGGCATTACTGGGAATTATCTCTCTGTGGCAACATCTATCACAAACTTCATAATGCTTTCACTGTTATTAATAGTGGAATAAATACCTTTCTCCATATTTCTCTTCCTTATGCAATACCAGTGGAAAAATGACAGCAATTTAGAAATAATTAATTCTTTTACATTGACCCTAGTTTTTTTTTTTTCCTTCTTGACACATGCAGGATACTGCCTCGGGCATTCTCTTTAATTTTTGCTCCAATTATATGGTATGTTTTAAAATGCTTACGCAAGAAGTATTTAATGTATATATTGTATTTGATATTCTAAGTAACAGTACTTTAAGACCCAATTTCCAAAGTGCTGAGAAACATGGGAGATCTTTCATCATCTATCAAATGAGTCACCACACCACTTGGCAAATATCCCTACCAAACAATCTCAGAAATTGCCCGGATGAAATAAGCATTACTTGCAATTTATGCTGTGACACAGTAGACTGATTTTCCCATGGTACATGCCAAATCAATCAAAGAAATGGAATTACAAATCAGAGGTTCTTGACTCCTACTCTTCTGCTCACTTGGGTACTGATCAGTGCCTCCCACTTTAGAAATAATTTTGTTCCTAGACTTCTCTTTTATAAGATGCCAGGTACATCATCCCCTTAATTTCCTATGAGACACACTGACCTGGGATTGAAATGGATGTCCTCAGGAACTTGGCTGGGATCAGTGACAATTCTGTCATTGTCAACATAGTTATCCATGTGATCTGGGATTCTAAATTTGGCCATCTGAACTTCTGAATCACTTAAACCAGCATGAGATATGCGGGCATAACCTAGCCTATTAAATATGAGAAGAGTTAGTTTGAAGAAATAAGCCAATTTCACCACATTCTTAATGAATGTATCTTTTTTTTCTAAGAGTTATCCTTTAACTTATCAACACAATTTTCCATTTCTGTGAATCTCGCCTTCCAAAAACTGAAAGTGCTTCATAAACAGGATCATAACATCATGTCACAAGTATAAAAACTGAAAAACTGTAATTGTTTGACAGTAAAAATAAGTTCTATGTCTAAAAACCTTTTATAAAAATTATAGTTTTAGAATATGAGTGCGGGTATAAGCTCAACAAATTTTCCCTGAAAAGATTTCAATATTCAAGAAAGAAACTCAAGCATCAACTGAATGAATAATGAGAAAAATTTAAATTGCAAATAGAGTTTTAGTTGGGTTTTTTTAGTTGCCTTTTCTTTCTTTTTTACTCAATACTGTTAAGACAGCTTTCAAGTTTATGGGTTTTACTCTTGTGAACATGGCAGAATTTGCAGAATTTATTCAGAATAAGCTGAATTCCATTCTGGTACAAACATCACCAAGAGAATGATTTACAAGCAATTTGGTATTAAAAGATATGGAGTGCATAGGTCCTGTGCCTCAATATGGGCTTACACAGTTCAAGTTTTCACTAAATCCAGCATAAAGATTGGCTGGATTAGATCAGCATTTTGCTTCAACAAACCCTAAATCATAGTTCAAAATTTGTATCTTCTGTGTCACATACAAATTAGGTCTTAGCCTTCATATTTTAGAATGAAATTGCAAAGCCAGAGCTTTGGAAAAATGTAGTTTTATGCTACCAAAACAGAGTAGATCTGAAGGCTTTTGACACAGAATGATGAAACCTGTAATAATGTCTTTGCAAATTATATTCAGAAATACACCAGCTCTTGTGATCCTAAGATCAATGTTTCACATAATTTTATGATAGATCCAGCTGCCCATAATAATTGTTTAGGGATGTAAGATTCTTCCACAATCACTTACAAAACATTATAAATCTGATAACCATAAAGATACTTAAGCCTACAAATAAGTGATTCACTTTAACATACCTTATTACTCCACGATACATAATATAGCTACACCATCTGTCCCGATCTGTACTGTCAATATCCTAGAAGTGAAAGGGGAAAAAATCAAACAAATAAGGTAAGTGTTCACCTGGGTAGGCTTTAAATCAGTTACAGGACCAATGTCTAAACTCATTGCAGAAAAATATTTTGCCTAAAACATTGTAATAAGGTAGAAAGAAAAAAGCTCACTGTCATGGACAAATCAGACAAATTTTTGCCATCTCTTACGGAGAGCTCATTTTGGAAACAAAAGAATCACAGAATTAGAGGCTGTCTGGAGGTAACCTACTCCTAACCCTGGTCAACCTAACTTCAGGTAGGTTGCTCAGGGCCTTATGCACCTAACTTTTGAATATCTCCAAGCATGAAGGTTTCACAATTTCACCAGGCCCCTGTTCTAATGTTTGACAACCCTGTGACTTTTTGTTTCTTCTAAATGACATTTCCCTTGTGGCAACTGCTGACCATTGCCTCTTGTTCTTTCAATGTGTAACTCCATCTTCTCTGCAAGTTATCATGAGGTATCTAAAGAATATTTGAAAATGGGCATCTGTTTTCTTCTCTGTCTATATTTAAATTACTACTTTGAATATTAAGCTGTTTGCAATACATATGTTCTCTAAAGATGCAGTATTTTTATATTACCTGGACATTTCCGTTTTTTATTAATTCAGTATAGTCTCTGGATCCAGGAGCTGAAGTGATGTATCCTAGAAATACAACTTGCTTAGAGCTAGTCTTCAATAGGTTTGACACAGCTATTGCTTGGAGTTTTCTGTCCAAGTCCTCTCTGGAAGAAATGGAAAAGACTTTAAGATATATACATTTTAGCTCAGAATCTTTCTGCTATGACATAGTAAAGCACAAATCAATCTGGTACCATTTTTGTTGCTCTGTATTAGAGAGTATGAAAATTCACAGAAAGGTCATTGATTCAAAATTATCACTACGTTTGATAAAAGCCACATGGTCATGGTAGATGTAATTCACATTAGCTTTCTATCCATTACAGGAAAACCATTATCTATTACTGTTTTGTTTTTAATACTGATACCATCACTAGGAAATGTGAATGTTAGTATTTTGGTTATCTAAGGCTTTGCCTCTGCTTGCACTTAAAATTTAACTGTGCTAGCATGATGTGGTGCATAACAAAGAACTTATATGCTAAAAAACATTTTATGATGGATAGATCATGGTAAATAAAGTCTTAAAGCCCGGGCCCCATAATTTATGAAATGTAACTTGAGTTACATAATCCCATTAGCATTGCTTAATGACATTTGGCATGTACTCTACATCTCCTTAAAACGATCTACACAAGAGTTCCAACATGACCAAAAGTGATAGTGGAAGTGGAGCCTGGTAAAATATTTCATTGGATCTCATTCCCTGTCCTTGGATTTGTCATAAAATAATGCAAAAGCAGTTCTCTTTCTATGATTCTTCATGTTAATGACTTTAAACAGTTGTGAAATCATGTTGTCATCTAGATTTTGGTAGTCCAGACTAAATAACATTGACAGAGAGCACTGATTTTGGAATCTGTAAACCCAAAAGAAGACAACAATTTAAGTGCAGCTATGCTTTCTAAACAGTGGTACTTCTGACTGAAGCAAATGCTTTAGGGAGAAAGAGCACACAGACAGGAGACAAAAAAACCCCCAAACATTTAAATAAAAGTCTGACCTAGGTATATGTGAAGTTGCCTGCTCAGCTAGCTGCTCCTATCAGAATTACGCCTCTCCAGAAGATGCGATCTTTTAAAGGCACAGGCACAGTTATAGTCCCACATGCTAAAAATCTTATTGAAAAACAACCCTAGTTATCCAGTATTCTATAGTCTATGTCAACCTAAGCAGCAGATGAAAAAAATATTAAAAATGAGCAATTATGTGCACTATTTAGTTACAAGTTCATTTCCCTCTAAAACACAATCTAATTTGCACTCATCTCCCATTTGTCTCCTCATATTTTCTCCTTCATCTTTATCTAATTTCTCTGCCAGGGAAGAATACAGTGTTATTTTCTTCTACTTTGACAAATAGTTTCTCAGAGAGGCAAGTCTAATCATCTGTGTGATAGACACAATTAAATTCCTTTCTAGAGTTAAAAATAGGGAGTGATTTCTGACAACAATATTTTTTTAGTAAATGGGAAATCCATAAACAATTTGCAGATTTGGTGAAGTTTCTACTTAACGGAAGGAAATGGGATACTGAGAATTCCTATGGCTTTCTGAGCAGCTTCTTTGTGTTATAATATTCTGCACCCTATCCATAAATTTGTCTCTCCATGAATTGTAACAATTTTTTTTAAAAATTCCAAATGTTACTATATAGCCACAAACATACTAGATATCCCATCAAATATAACAAAAGTTACAGCTACACAGAGCATTCACAAAACTCTCTTATTAATATTCATTACACACAAGTAATCAAAACATTGTTTTCAAAAAATGAAATACATACCTTATTCTTTTCCATCATGTATTTGAGTTATTGGTATAATATTGCTTTTCTGAATTCAGAGATTAGACTTCCTATTTCCACTTGCATACTCTCAGAAGGACACTGATGGATATTTTTTCTGCTGTTGCAAGAATGTCCTTTCTTGGAGGTTTCATATTTGTTACTTTTTGTTTTTAATAAATAGCTTTTTTTCATTAATGCTATCTATCTCTAACTGTACATATCTGCATTAATTGTGGAATGAAATATGTCTATTCCTCATACAAAAAGTCAGAATGACTCTATCCTGCACTAAAATGCATCTGTAGCACTATTATTTGTTGTGACTTTGCAGAACTATATCTCTAAATCTCTAGTAATTCAGAATGTAGGTTCAGCCGAGTTTTCCATGACACATTTGTCCTACTTTAAAAAATGCTTCAAAATTTTAAACCAGTAGTTTAACCAATTTTAAACTGTCATAGTATTTCTTCAAATGTGCCCTGCTAGAACTAGTATTACAGCAGCAGATTTTAAAGGGTACAAAAGAAATTCCAGAAAATCACAAATTACATTACATGACTTTGTACACTCTATGTAAAAATAAACAAAATACACACTCTTCATTTCCGAAGTGAGCAACAACAAAATCAACCAGCTTCCCTGTGAAGTTGACAGTCAGGGAGATGGCAGGTGCAATCTCTCCCTCTGGAGATGGAAGGAGGTGATGGGTCGATTTTACAATTGGATACCTGGATAGTGCCATAATCCTACACGAGGAGAGGCAAAAAGTTACATTTTGTGGTTCACAAGCATCAAAGGTGTGAACTAAGCAGATAAACGTGAGCGGGAGACTAACAGCCACTGAATAAAATTATAAAACCAGAACACAAACGATCTCTAGTGGATTTTACTGATTATAGAAGGTTTCCCTCAAATACTGCTTAAGTACATGTCTAAAAATATGTTATTAAGTCATACACTAAGAAACATCATTCCATAAATATGAATTCTTTCACTTTTCACAATCTGTATTGCAGACAAAACAATTTTATATTACCAGAAATTAAAAAGGACTCTATTAAAAGTAGAAGTAGGTAGAAATACGTCTTTAAACTGGGAGATTTCTATTTTTTCAGCTTCTGCTTGGACATTTTGCAACATATATCATCATATTTCAGGTTTTTCAATATATTTCATTAATAAAATCTCAGAGAATGACTTCTTTGCCCTGTTCTGCCTCAAATAGACAGGTTCTGGAAGAAGAAAGTTACTAAATGTCCCTCACATAGGCAATACTTAAATAGCCATTGCAACATCAGTAGGAAGTTCCATCTGTCACAGAAATGTGTATATCCCCCGATATACATATGTTACCATTTTTCCAGACAGCAAAGATATTTAATGATATGCAACTGGGAGGTGGTCAAGGATTAAGGTAAAATTAGACACAAAATATTTGGTCAAACAGACACTCACTTTTCTATTCCCATTTCCCATTATACAGTCCAAGCTAGAATTAATGAATTAAAAATTTCTCATACCTCCTGATGCATTACAGTTTCCAACTGCTATCATGTTTTTAAGTCTGAAATATAAAATTGTCAGCCCAAAACAAAATAATGTGAAAAGGGCATCAGATACAGTATGCTGGAATGTATTTTGGAATGCTAAACTTCCAAATCTGTACATTAAAGAGCAGGATGCCATTCTCTGCATCACCAGAACCAAAGTAGTTTACAGGGGCAGGCACCAAAATCTGATCATGTTTAACAATGAGAAAACTCCATCCACATTGCATGGTAGCGCTAATGAATCAAAGCCTGTTCCTAAAGGACAAGCTTCAGCAACTGATAATTATTCCAACTATTCTTTTCTTCTGTATTAGAGCAGTTTGCATTGGGCAGTATATCTACATCTATTTACTGTCGCTGTGCATGTAAAGATGACTCACCCCCAAGTGTGCTCTCTTGTGCTTGGACCAAAATCTGTATAAAATCCTAGTCTTTCTCCTAGCCACATTGTTGGATCATGGTTTCCAATGAATGGTTTAGAGGCATCACTCTCTATAATAGTGATAAAATCTGCTTCTAAAATGGGAAGGAAAAAAAGAAAATATTTTCACATTTATAACCGTTACCTATAAATGGGACTTGTAAATAACTACATAGTGTCATTATTTCCCTTTTGATTACAGAGGGATGGACACAAGCCCTTCAGGGGTCAGTCAAGGCAAATCAAAGTTGGCAACAAAGTCATGCCCAAATTTTTGGCTACTGCAGGCCACACAAACTCTGATGAAGATGTACTTAGAGTCTGCTTGCCATAGCTCACCCCTGGTGCATAACCAGAGATACATGAGACTGCAGAATACAGCTGGCCTGCACAGACCTTGTGCTACTTCAAAAGCATTAGAGATACTGCGCATGTACAAATTAACAGCACAGTAGCAAGTCCACTGCTTTCAACTTGATGAACAAACACTAATGAAATGCACACCTGCACTTCCCTTCATCTACCAAATCCTATTGTGCTTCAAAGGGTCCTGTGCAAGACAGAACTGGATGCTGTTGCCAAAATTATTATTCAGCCCAGAGCGGCCATGTGTCAGCCCCAAGGCATGGTAACAGAAGGGTTCCCAGCTCCAGTGAGTTGCAGTCACCTCACTTTCTCACAGCACTGTGGTCCCTCCCTGTTTACATGCAGAGGTGTGGTTTTGCCAGGGGAACATAATGGGTTCCCCTATATTTTAACTGCAGGATACAGCAAGAAGTATGCAGTCCCTCGAGGAACTGACATCTAAGAAAGACCTGCCCATGCCTGAAGGAAGGTGAAGATCTGCAAGCTGTCCACAGGATGGCTGAACCGTCCAGACTCAGCTTGAGCAGCAGGTCAGTACAGCTGCAGCAGCAACAAGCACTCCAAGTGCTTCCCTCTTGCTGCAATTATGCCCCCCTTAGAGTGTTCTACACAAGAAGGCAAATCAAGTCACCACTTCATCCACAGCCCTTCCACAAGGAAATTATGACCACTCCATCCAACACCACTCTTGACACAGAAGATTTTTTGTTTTCGAAATGTCATATGTAGCAGTGTAAGGCATTGTCAGCAGGAAAAATGGTAGCTCAGAGTTCTTAAGTGGATTCCCAGGTGTCTCCTTCTACATTAGCATACATACTGATCACAGAAAGAGTAACTGAAACCATTAAGAAGGGTTGATGTTGGAGCCCTCCAGGGCAGACAGAAATTCCAATCACAAAAGCCATTACATGTTGCATCTTCACCATTCCAACAGAGAGGTGAGCCCATGGAATGTGCACCACCACACCTTCAAAAACAATACCTATCCTGAAGCAGATAGCCACTCTTTTCTCTATGGGTCTCAAAATCAGGAACTCTTATTAGAGGAATTTCTAGCCCAAATCTGAATGCATTAATGAATGCGTTTACTGACAATGTTAATGTAGTATTTTATGTAACAATATACATGTACCATAAAACTCCAGAATACTGTTTCTGCCTACAAGAAATTATGATTGATTAATTTATATTTTGGAATATGCTGCCTTTTTGACTTACCAATTGTCTTTTTTAGAAGTGATATTTCATTACCACAAAGAAATGCCAGTGGACATAACCAGGTAATCACTTTTTCTAATATTCATTAATTTAAATTATAGGTACTGGAAATAAGTGCATTCATTAAAATTCATAAATAAATATGAAAATATTAAATAAGCACCCAGACATGAACTATGGAATCACTTATGTACAAGAATGCTCCAAATTTCAATTCATTAAATGTCCTGGTGGTTTTCTCCTATCACCAGACAGCCAACATAGCACAGGTCTCTGAACCTTTGGTCATGGGACACTGGAGTGAAGGGGGCTAAAATCAGTCTCTTCACTCTACACTAACTCCTGTGTATGTCTGCCACAAAATCAAGACTTGCACAGGAGCACCTGTCAATGCCTTTTCACTGCTTGGGTCTGTAAAGCCTGAACTTCTCAGGAAAATCCTGTGATGGACTGGAGAACAACAAGTGCTGGAATGTCAGCATGGACATCTGCTAATCCCCTGAACTGCTTTAGATCTTAAACGGTCAATCCCCTGTCTCATGGGTATCATAGGAAAAAAGTAACACCTACAAGCACTACTGGTCAATGCCATTCAGTGCCCTCTGCAAAAGCACTAAACTTGAGTCCAAATTCTTCACTTCCTATAGCTCATTTTCCAACCAAAATCCTGCCCATGAGCAACAGCTTAGACACTCTTCTTTAAGTAACATCATGACAACCAAGCTACAATCGCTACTTTTCTCGTATACATTGCTTTGGTTCAGTGATGGAAACAGACTTGTCTATTTCTCCTCTGTATTCAATATTTAGGGAATTTGAATTTCATACCCTTCAGGAATTATATAATGCTTCACATCTAAAACAACCCACAGAGAAGTTACAGAACATTGTATTTTATCTAAAAGGATATTATTTCATTTACACAAAGAATTTCTCTACAGACAAGTAATTCATCAGCGATACGAGAAGAAAAATCCAAATAAGAAATAAAATGTTTTCTCTGACCAGAAACCTCTGTAAAACATATTAAAAAAACTATCACCTCTGCAAATGGATTTTTGACTGAAGTGATTGTATTGGAACTGCTCACAAATTGAGGAGAAAGCCACACAGGTTCTTGTGTTAATGCAAAAATGGCCTCAGTTACCAAGCAGTTGTCTTCACTTCTGTCTCTTCAGATGAATCCTCCCAAATATAAATGAAATGGAGAAAAAAAAAGTTACCTGTCTGATTAAGCAAATTAGCTGATCCTTCCAAATTAGACCATCCCTCATTGTCATATCCAAATCTAAAAGGCCAGATCATAGCAGAGAAATCTCTTTTTGGAACCTCAAAAAATAAATGAAAAATGTCAAATAAAAATTGAATTTTACATATTATAGCTTTGCAGTAAACAACATCAGACACATGGTGCCATATAAGACATACAAGAAGAGATATTTTAACCAATATATTTTCCTAATAAAGCTGTCAGAATTACAAAAGACTAAATTTGCTATTAACAAGGGAATAAAAGTCATCATACTTAAAACGAATTTGTATAAGTAACAGTAAACAAATGAAGAGGAAAGAGACAATGCGTTTTTTCATTTACTAAGAGGAACTAATCATTTTTTGCCACACAATAAGGTACTGCAAACCTGAATTAATTGAAAAAAGAGAGCCAATCATATAAATCTGTGTGCATTTGTGAATCTAACACTGAACTTCATGAGTGTTAACCATCTTGTTATTACCTTTGCAGTACCTATTTTCTTGCAAGATAGAAAACTGGAATCTTCAAATTTTTATCCAATTTCCACACCTAATCTAAATCTAATCTATGTCAACCAACTTTTCAGAAAGCTTCAATTCAGAGTTATGATATAATATAGAACCATAGAATTCCTTCATCTGGAAGAAACTTCAGGACGTCAACTGTTCAAACTCCCCCCACATGAGATCAGGCTTCTAACAGCATTGCCCAGTTTGAATATTGTTCAAATCAACTAATTTATAAAAGTAATGTTCAAATTAAACATATGAGGCAAGAATCTCACCAATTTTCAAAATATTTTTTCCTTTATAGCATCACTATAAATCTCCAAAGACCCAGACATTTCAATTTGACTTGAATTTATAAAATAAATTTTTGCATCTTCTTTTATGCATTGGTTTTTCTGAATACTTCATCACAAGGATTTCTTCAGCAACAATTAACACACCTAAGCTATCACACACACATTTTACAGTATATTTGAAAGTTACCATTCTCACAAACACCCTACTCACCCCCTGGCCCAACTTCTTCTGGTAAGTTTTATAACGTAAACCCAATCCAAGCAAACCAACACCAACAAACAGCCACAATACTTGAAAAAGAACAACACAGAAAAAAGGTTTTTAATGCAAGAAAAAATATTGTTATTATTGCTGTTAAATCAGACACTGTTATTCCAAGGTATGCTATTCATAAAATGAGAAATGTGTCCGTTTAAGTGGCAACACCAGATCAAGGCAGTATCTATGCATGCAGAATATGTGTATGTGTGCAAATACACTCTCCAAAACACAACATGCTGAGCACATAGAATGTACCAAAACTCCTAGGAATAGTTATGTAAAAATTACACCTACTGAAGAATTCATTATAGGACATGAGTAAGAGCACATGTAAACCCTTCAGTGTTTTCCTCTCTGTGTAAAATTGTATACAAGTAGTATACAATTTTTACCTTGCATTAATACAATGTGTGGAATAAAATTTACTTCACAAGCCTTCAGATGTCAGAAAGATGTGACTCTTACCAGACTTCCAGAGCAGTCATTTGTTTGACATGCTCTTGGAAAAACAGTGCAGCTTCATAGAAAGCATACTCAATTGCTCCTGTAGCCTTACAAATAACCACAGTGAACTTAAGAGCTCTCACCATTCAGCACAATGTAATTTGATGATCAAAGACCTCTGCAGTTATTTCACTTACACAGTGGCATATGCTATCTACAACGACTTCAGTAACTCCAGTTTATTCTTTCATATATTTAAAAAGATAGGAAATTATTTTAACGCAAGTTTTTTGGAACAGTTTTGTCTAAAATTTAAATGCATTTTATATATATTTAGAAGACGTCAGAAAGAAGGACATGCTACTTGTATTATCACATGTCAAGCAATTTCATACTTTGCAAGACACAAAGGTGCTTAGAGGGGAAGGTGAGAAACAGGACAAGTCTGGGCATGATGAGGAAGTACAAGAGGTACTTTTGCAATGTTACGAAATTAGCTGAGCAAGGGCTGTGCCTTGTGACAAGTAGTATTTTGAAATATTAATTTTCTTCTGTGAAATCTTTCTTAGCAGTAATATTCAAACCACTTGAAATGGTGCTCATGTTGCCTCTGACACACAAACTCTCACATGCCACATTTTTTTGGCCCCTGAGTACACAGGGTGAAGACCTCCATAAAGATTCCAGAAACAGACCTGAAAACCTGTGAAGCACTATTGTCTCCTTTTTCCAAATGCAGCAAAATGTACACAAATGGCAAGTGATTTGATCCAAAGTCACAGAAGAAGATAAGATGCAGGAATTGGAATCTTCAGCATCCTGATCCCTGTAGGGTTAACATGCCCTCATGCCTAGCATTTTGCTCCTTTACCAAACTTCACACTGCACTATTGACAGACTTTTTTCTTTAGAAAGTGTAAGCTGAAAATGAAAACAAACCAGGGGCTCAAATGATTGTGGAGAAATAGCTGAATATATCTATAAGGTTTAAAAGCCAAAAAGTGATAAAACCTCAAATATTTGATTTTCATTTCTCTTCAAAACCTAAGGAAAAAATAATCTGAAAATCTGGGATCCCTGGGCACAGTTTACGGGCCTGGTGGGAACACTCAGCCAGGCCCAAGCGCTGTGCTGTGACGGCAGCCACAGCAGGCCCGGCAGGGCAGCCCCCTCACGCAGGACAGTGTCACATTACTGTACAGCAGCTCTGGGCCAGCGAGTGCCACCACGCTGCCAGCCAGCTCACACAGCCTGAGCAGTGCTGTCACACTGAACTGCTTCAAAACCGCCATCCGAATGGCTGGGAAATCACTCATATCTTTTGTACACACAGCATAAATCCCAAGATCCAGAGATGCCACCTACTCAACCACTTAAATGAAACCACAAATTATTCCGAATACGTTTTCACATTTTGGGTTTTGCCCAGTTTCTGGTCCCTGTTTAACGTACTCCATAGCCTCTGTCAGCCATATTCACACTGAGTCAGGCTCTCCAGTTGTAGATGCCATCATTAACCTGGAACTAGGGAAATACCAACAACAAGTCTGTCTCTAAAAGTAGTACCAAAAAAACCATTTCTAAAACATCTGAGCAAAATACCCCACAGTGTTACTTTTTTTCCTCAGACAGTATTCCTAGAGTCATGAAGAAAAGGAACTAAAATTATACTTACGTAGTATAATATAGTTTTTACTCTTTTTGAAGAATGGTTTTTGATTGCTTTTCACTTCAAAGACAGAGCTAAGGTCTTTCTTGGGTCCTGTTAGAAAGTCTACCCCAACACATAACATTATAAAACCTGTAAAAATGTAAGTAATTAGTTTCTTCATAGACCTTTAACATATTAAACATTGCTCATAAACACATTTTTTAAACATTCCCAGCTGTTGTGTTACAACACAACAACCTTATGGCTCCAACAATAAAGATAGTTCAAAGCACAAATGCAGATAAATGCCATACCTAATGAGGCAATGCATGAACTGTGAGATTTATTGACAGCACTCTCAAGTAAAGATTGATCTGCAGTACAGTTCCAGGGTATTATGTCAAAATGGCAGATAAATTATGCTAAAATCCTTCCAGGCTCTATTGATGGCTACAACTCTCAGCTGGGCCCACTGTTTTCAAAGTTTGCTGAAATTAAGCTGGACAAAACCAATTGAATTATACCTACATATTACAGAACCTTAAAATAACTGCTTGATAAAAAAAGTACATTGATGATTGCAGATATCTATTATCTTTGACAATGAACTGCTCTGTCACCAAGATACATGTAACACATTTTTCATATAAGAACTACAAAAGCAATTGCTCAACACTTTGCTATAAAACAGTGTAAGCAGACTGCAGCAGGTTGGAGGGCCAATTTAACATGGCAGCAACTTCTATTCTTGAACTCCAGAGCCAACAGAAATAGTTCTGGTTTTTAAGAACAGAAAAATAAATGCACCCACAGATACATTTTAAAAGCTAGTAAGCAATTTCAGTGCACAAACTGTTGCAATGCGTGGAGATGGTATCTTTTCAATAAGTAGCTCACACTAATAGTACAAGGTGTTTTCCAATCCCTTATGAGATACAGGATCCAATTACTTTCAAAGAAAGCATGGGAGGATAACAAATTGGATAAGAGCTCTGCTGGAGAATATATATGCCCTTAATATCCTTGTGGCATAGTTAACTAATTATAAAAGCCAAGTTTTACTTCAGAGTAATAGCTAACTATTATTCAGTATTTTTTTATTTCCCTTAATTGTTACATCAGTCGTAGTGAAAGTTTGCAAACCAGGACACTGAGTCTAGTGCAAAGAAGGGGCACACACAAAAGCCTCCCCAAAGGAAGACTGATTCACAGCCCTTAAAGTTGATGAAGACCAGGAATCTGACCCTTCAGCATTATATCACATCACAGTGAAGCAGCACAGAAGTTTTGAATATCATGATCTTACTTTCATTGTCACTTTTCCTGGTGCAGTTCCCTACCCAAACTGCAGCAAGAGAAAGGCAGGATATTGGACAGGAGAAGAAAGCAAGAAATAGCACTTGCACCTGGAAGAAACCAGAAGAAAACAAGCAATTTGCCAGAAAGCCAAGCTGCAAGGGTAAAAGTACAGCAACAAATACACCGTCTCATGGTATAATCTTTGATAAGCTATGGGATGGTATCAAAAAGATAGAAACTGGATTGTCAGATGGAATTTAAATTCATGTAGTGCCATCAGCTGAGATGTGTTCCATTTACAGTTTTCTTTACCACAGAGAAAATTAGGGCCATCTCTGTGTTACTAACCAGTGATCATGCCAGGTAAATTAATCACACATGTGCATTTCAGAGGAAGCAACAGAGAGGAATTTTGAATAAAAGTATTTCTTTTGTCAAAGCATTACTCACGAAAGCATTTGACACTCCTCTACCAAATTCTTTCTTCATATAACTTCAAAAAATTAAATTTAATTAGCTAAGATAACTGCTTCTAAAGACTCCTGAGAGTGCTTTCAGAACAAAGAAAATAATGCAATAATGGAATGAAATTGTCCTCAAAACCTAATGAACTCAAATCCCTTATATGATTGCTGTAATATAAGAAACACACATGGAGAGTAAGAAACCGGAATGACACAAAGTGGTTTCAAAGACATTTACGAAATCTAAAACCTTTGGAGCAGCAAGTTAAGCACAGCGTTCATTAATCCCTTCCAAATAAAATACAGGCTAATGCATCACATTTTAAAAATGCGCCACACAATTAGCCTAAGACAATGTTTGGCATTATTTAGACATAGTTAGTGAAATATGCCTTTGAAACATGTTAGTACCTACTGCAAAAATATTTCTGGAGACAAAACTAGAAAGGGTTGGTTTCCCTTCCACCTCTCCACCCTCATCAAGCGATCATTTTGCTAAAGCCTTTATATTTGCTCAATTCAGTTCTTCCTTACTTGCAAATACCTGACAATTGCTTTTTATCCTGTCCTGCTCACATGCTTCTGACACTACAAGTTCATCTGAATTCCCCCAAACATGCTGGTGTGTCTACAAAACACAAGGCAGAGCCACATGGGATAGAAGCTCAGGTCTCCAATGTAGACTAGCTAGATGAGCAGGATGCAGCACTTTGCTCTGCAGAGCAGGGCTAAATAATGCACTGAATTACATTACAGTCCCAATAGCTACCCTGTTACCTGAGGCACTGCTACCTTAGGTAGCCAGCATATTTATGCATTCACACTCTGGATTGCAGCCATATTTTTAGGGTGACTGATTAACAGATCTCTTCCTCCACTGTGTACTTTAGTTATCAAGACATTTTTCCACTTGTCATTCTCCGTCAACTGAATTCCATTTTCTGTCCACATTTTAGACTATTTCTAACAGTAAAGAAACAAGTAGATTATTTTTTGGATGTCTCATTAGTTTTTGCACTGACACTCTTACCACAGTAAGTAAGTAAACAGTAACTGAGCATTTTAAAAGACTCTTTGTACACTAGATACATTTCACATGTCTGCCTGAGGCTAAAGCAAGCATATTTGTATTTGTTCATTATCACAAACATACCTAAAAGAAGATGGGAGCTTTCTCTAATGTAAACTCCTCCGGGTACAAACTTATAAGCTGTACACCATACACAGAAGAATAATTCAAGAACATAGGCAAACATGGCTGTACTCATGGCTTTCCCCGGATGCAGACAGCTAACAAAGTGTCCAGCTAGTTGAGGCCACACACACATAGTAAAGATACCAAGAATGTTGCCTGCAACAGCAGCACTCCAGGTATGTAAATAAAGGAGACCAGCTGAAGATGCCAAACCTGTGAAGGGATAGAAAAGAACTGAGTAAGTCTTAGTCAGGTATATTATCCAGCACATTCATTTTAATATTCTGTCTAGCGAAAAAAGAGAGTCTGGGAAATATAATTGTGCTTTGCAGCCATGAAAACTGCATCACTAGAAGGACAGTTATTCACAGTAGCCAAACACAGTCTTTTATTTTTCCCAATATCTCACTCTTTTAAACATTGCCTATTCAGCCGAAAACAGTACAGGAAAAAGACAGCAGAGAAACATCATCAAGAGCCAAAACTGAACAGTTTTTCTTACAGAGTTCTCCAGCACAACAGAGGAATGATGTAGTTCTTAAGAAAGTAACAGGTTTGCCAGTTATGAACCTCTTTTGCCACAATACAGAAAGAATCAAATAGGCTAATATGAAGAGAAAACACATGTGTTCCTGATCTTCTCTCCATGTAGACAACCATATGATGGGCAAGAAAGTAATTATTAATCCTTTACTAACTGCAAGATCCTTGACTTACCATGCTGTCTTTAATTTGGAGATTTAACCCCAAACAGAACACTGACAACCACAGAAATTCTCTTTAACAGAGCAACTTCATTTTAAAACATTATCGTAGGTAAAAATATTTACTGTCACACCATGAAAGCAAATGCATAGAAACATTTTTAATATTTAACTCTTACATATCAAGTTTCTGAGCATTTTGGAATACAATGCTTGAATCAACTAAAGAACCTTCCTGTGTTATTTTTAAATCAGCAATGTGTGTACTTCAAAAATCAAATGTTCATGCTTACATTACAATCTGTAGACACATTTCTTAACACTAAAACCTGCCTCTTTGTACTATTTTACTGCCTGCAGAACTTGGCAAATAAAGAGACAGGAGGCAAGATTGTCTTCAGGTAACTGCTTGTTAAATTACAAATTCTTTTGCCTCCTGTGGAATTGAGAGGCTTGTGTCACCTCAGCCCCCTGACCCTAGATGTGGCTTTATCATAGAATCACTAAGGTTGGAAAAGACCTCAAGATCATCAAGTCCAACTGCTACACAACGCAGACGGTCAGAACTGAGACACTGCTCAAGGGAACAGAACCTTAACAGGGGCTTCTCAAGACAGTAACACTGCTCTGCAATGGCCTGGAGATTTGGCCTGTAACCCTTAGTCAACTGGTCAGACATATGTGTAACCACAGTCACTGACAGAGAAAAGGAGGCTTTGATTAGCCACACTTTTCTGAGATGTGGTGTCAGGTCAGAGGACTTGAGGTAAGGCAATAAGGTAACAGACAAAAATTCTGCTCGGGATTTGTACCTACCTATGAGAAACAAGGCAAAACTGACAGCAGAAGACCAGCTCCAAAATGAAAGCATCAGTCCATAAGCAAGGCCCAACAGAACTGTACCTCTAATACAACAATAAGGAAAAAGAAAACACACACTAATATGATTTTAAAAACACCTGGCATTGAAAAAGAAACTTCTAGATATACAGACAAGGGTCTTTGGTAATATATTATAATTCTTTTACTTTAAACAGAGCTAAATTTTGCTCACACCCAGCTACATTTTTTGTGCCTTTATTGGATGTAAAAATCATCCAGTTGAAAATAATGACAATTTACTGTATAATAAATAAGTGAGCTGTGTTCAGCAGCAAAAGCAGTGCACTGAAATCCTGGTACAAAAGGCAAAAACAACTCCGAGAAGACGAGAGGAAAGAATGCACCCCAAACAGAAGTATTTTCTTCGTGTCAAACAAGGAATCCTACAGTGTCTAACACTTCTTGGGGAGCTCTTTTGTATACCAATTCCATATTATAAACTCTGTCACCTGCCATCACATGTAGTTGACTCAGAATAACAAATTTGGTCTCTTTCTAGATTTTGGAACCTGAATGAACCACACACAGCATTAAGACTACATTCTTATCAAAACTTCTACGGAAGTGTATCTTTTAATACTGTACACAGTTTACTTTATTTATGTGCATGCATCTGTGATCATCTCTCTGAAGCCAGTTGCTAGACTAATTTACTGCATATTATAGATGCACTGCATTCATAAATCCTTGAACTTCAGTCCTAATCTAAAAATTGTTTTGCAATGTGGCAAACCAAGATTTTCATGCTGAAATAAAAATAATTCTGTATCAGAAAATGTTAGGATTTCCAGGTCTGGACAAAATGGCCAGAGATATCTCAAAGAAAGAATGAATCCTCTGTGTGAAGTACCTTGTACTCACTTTTTTCTGTCTAAATTCTTATACCATCATCTGCTTGAGTTTTAATTTGTCATGCACGACAGCACTGGATTTTGATTACAATTTTGTAATAATAATAATAATAATAATAATAATAATAATAATAATAATAATAATAATAATAATAATAATGCTGCACTTACCCATATGGATTAGGATCTGGACCTGTATGAGGATGTCCACTTACTGCCCACCTAGAAATTAATGAAACCTCCCCAAATATCCACAGAGTGAGGAACATGAGGCTGCCAAAAGCAATCCCTGATAAAAACCAATGAGGATGTGAAGCCGTCTCTCTAACCATATTACCAGTTTTGTTTGTTTCTTGTTTCCTCTTGTCTCCACCTAGAAAAAGAATAGAAATACAGCTAAACAAACTGTCAAATCCTATTAGCAAGAATTACTGAGAAAAAGAAATAGCCAAAATTACAAATTTACTAGAATTAATTACATGCACAAAAGCCAATTTATCTGATTAGGATTGTGTTATCAGAAATTGGTAACACCAAAAAAATTTAAAAATCTTTACTAATAACCCTAGGTCTGTCAAGAAAATATATGCACCATAAGTGTACAAAAATGCCAACCTGCCCATATGATTTTTTTCCATAATACTTTTCAATAATATTTAATTTTAATATTTAAATTGGCTTTGAAAATCAGCAGAAAAGTTATTCTAATTTGTTCAGAGGATTCTGTTCTCTGAAACTCTAAACTCTGATAAGAACAAAACCTGACACTTCCAAATAAGACAGAAATAAACTCCCTTCCTTCTTTTTTCCATGCACTTTAGAACCCTTCTCATCTAAGGAGAAAGCAGCACCTTTAATTGCACAGACTTATCATTTTGTCACCAACAAACAAGACAGATTTCCTTCCTAATCTCCTGCAGCAGATTCCCTTTCTAAATTCTGATGAAAGCTCAGGCTTAATTTATATCATGTAAAGCAAGCTTACAGACAATATGCATGATGCTAATTTATACCCACTTACACATAGATAAGGTTTTATCTTTCAATTAATTCATTAAGGTTATACTGAGAAGGAAGGAGATTCTGAGGATTTAATATGAGCTGCTTTAACTAACCAACCCAACTTTGCTGTCTTCCTTGGCAATACCACCTCCACAGTTTAGCCTATGCCAGCCCCCACTGCTGTGTACTCTGCAAACACTCCAAAAACTTGGGCAAATTTTAGCCAGGACAACTTCTCCATTCTTCTAATTCTTTCTGTTTATTTTCACATGTCAGTTGTTCTCCAACTTTCTCCTGTCGCCCCCTCTCTGTTAAAAGATATGCACTGGCAGAGAAACTCAAAGTGCAAACTGAATTAACAAAATAACAAAAATACCACAAATGTTTCATGCTGGAAAGACAGTAACCCATTCTGGTTTTATTGGTCTAGCTTATGCCTTTGTTTGTGTTACTGTCATATTATTGACACTGCAATTAGGAAAAAGAGGCAGTTTCAGCACCAACTTACTACAGCTTGCATGAATTGTGATACAAGTTCTGCCATATTATGGGTAGATGAAAGTACCCCACAGCTTTTAAAGCCTGCAATGCTCATGCAGCAGGTCTAAAACCAGACTATGTTGGGGAAAAAAATATCAAAGAATCAAAACCCAGTGAAACATAGCTAGGTATACTTTAGGTTCTTTTCATAACCACCATCTTTGCTGTAATATGCTTACCTGAATAAATTTGCTCCACTGCTGCTACAAAACCAATTGTCAGTATGACACTATTGGCAACTTGTGAGCTCCAGACTGGATTAAGTGATGTGTACCAGATACGAAGAACAAGGAGCATTATCTTGCCTAGCATGAAGCCCCATATCATGATGAACCTGTAAGAATAATGTTTTTGAAACAGTGAGGCATTTGGGGGAAAAAAACAAATCTTAAATTCTAGGGGATAAAAACAAAAAAGAAAACAGCTTTTACTATAAAGAAACATCAGTTAAATTGCATCATTATAAGAAAATACCTTTGTAAACTGTTTCCTGACCACCATGTTACTGTTTGAACCAGCAATGAGGAAGAAACACCAGCAGCCAAGATGAGTAGTCTAATTGAAGCATTTGGTGCCTGGTATGATGCTAAGCTTCCTACAAACAAATACACACACACACAGGCTGCTTTAATTGTCAATAGAGACCAGGTAGTAAGGATTTCCTGTGCATTAGTTCAACATTGTCTGTAATATGAATAGCTATACCACTTATCTGAAAACACATGACACTACACATTTTCAAATAAACCAAAAAAACGTAGGTAATGCATAGAAACTGGGTATACATGACTTCATAGCAGTTATCATTTTCAAGGAAGAAAATTATACGAAGAAATTATCCAACAATCCAAGTGATTGCCTTTATTTAAGTACTTATGGTGATTGATTCCTTAGAGAGGATATATGAGTATATAAGCATACAGATATTCCTAAACCACGCACGTAGATAACTCAAAAGCCATAAAGTTTTATGTACAGTGACTGCTCCTTTCTACAAAGGATATGCCTTTTGCTGCAGCACACTTAAAAAAGTACACTGTGGCAAAAGCCACGTTCTTTATTAGACAGGAGCAGTCACCATACATAGCACAGGGATTAGTAATCAACTGCCTCAGCAGGGTGTGAACAAGGCTTTCTCTGGCCCAGTACCTGGTCTCAGAGTGGTCCCTAACAGCCTGTGCCATCTTATTACTGAAAACTATCATTTTCCCACCCACTGAAAGAGAGCATGCTCATACATCTCTGCCACTTCCCAGGGCACAGTGACCTCACATTACCAGCAGTTTTAAACTCTCCTAACAGGTTTCCCATTCAAGTGACTATGGACCACATATATTCTTGTAACCTCAGTCAGTGTGGCAAATTCTGGCCCAGGTCCAATGACAAACACCAGGAGAAGCAGCAACACTGATATGCTACCAGCCATTTGCTAAGTGACTATGAGTCAAACTTGAAGAGATGTTAAGCAAGTAACGTCAGAAATGGAGCTGCAGATTCTGGCAACATGTGCTAGGAATCCTCCAACTGTTTACCTGCTCATTCTGCTTAGAGTAAAAGTTGCAAAGCTTAGAGCCAAGATGATAAATAAGATCAATGTGTAGTGAAGGTGTACTTGCATGGACTTCAACAGAGGTTCATGTACAGTACACACAGATTTCTGACACTAAATTGTGCTGGCAATCCCTAAACCTGCCTCTTCAAATATTTCATCATGTGCGCTACCCTGATTGAAGCTAGCGTGGGTTTGCCAAGTTAGAGCAGACACACCTTTTGTTGCCAGGCAAGTACACCCAAGACTTAAATATATCTATCCAAACACTCAAATATAATGTATGTTGTCTGAAGACACAGGTGCAAATAGACACTACCACAGGGTGCTTTGTTGTTTGTTTTTAAATAGAACAAAAATCAAGCAGTATGAAAGGATATAGAAATTAGAAGTTGCAGGGAAAATAAAGCTTCCTGAAAAGGCAGAAAGAAACAGAACAGAAAATAAAAATCATCCCTGTAAATAATCTGGTTTTAGCTAAGCATGAAGAATTTTCTTATTTTTTGATTGTGAAATTGAAGATGGAGTAGAATGGGGTGGAGCATGCATGGGGTAGATTGTTCTGCCTGACAGTTCAACAAGTCCCAGAGGAAGGCCATGGCCTTTCTGAGAAGGAAAAAAGATCAAAAAGAATGAATACAAGTGTCTCAGTATGAAGGAGGAAAAAAGGAGGAAGAACTGAGAAACAGAAGAATCAGCAACACAGTATGATGGGACAGAACTAACATAAAAGACCCTCATAGGCCTGTTATTGTTCTTTATTTAGCAGAACAAAAAATATGCACTTTTAAGTGATTTCCATTTCTTTTGGCAAAGAGAACTAGTAAACACAGCAAGGTGATCTGAAGGACTAATCTTAAATAAACATGGGAAATTTTGTGTTACTGTCACCTCTGAAGGAAGGTAAGGTGCAATTTTAAATGCTTACACTCGCTCCTAGTTTCTAAACTAGAAGTTCTTGAGAAAGCAATACACTGAGCACTGCTGCAGGAAGCTGAAGATTCCGCTCACTGAGAAGCTTATTACAAAAAAAACCCATGAGAAGTATTAGGACAGATATAATGGGAAGAGCAGGAAAAGAAAAGAACATGGTAAGACTGCTCTTCAGGAAAATCAATGACAACAAACTGTGCTCAGTTCTAGTATTTTTCTAGAGATAAAGAACAATAAATATTTTTTTAAAAACTACACAGGGTAAGTAAAGAAGATGATCTTACTCTGTCTTCTAACAGTAAAAGAGGAAAACTATAAGGAAAGTGATTATCTGACTATCATTTTATATTGACAATGAGGAACTAGGAACTGCTGCTTCTGAAACACATCATGCAGCAGCAGTATTTTCACCTCTAAACAGGATGGAGACCCTTGTCTCCTCCGAGTTCATCCAGTGCGGCAAATTCTTTAGCAGTAACTTGCTTCTGAACGTGGCTGTAACTGCCAAACCATCCCTCAAAAAACTTTCAAAAAATCAACAAGAGATAAGATTTGCACCAGTTAGCTGAAGACCAAAGTGGGAATCCCAGCAAGACTCGGTTTAAGGAGGAGCCTGTGGAATGGGTAATGGGGCATCTTTTTCCTGAGTTCAAGATCAAACTTTCTTCCCATGCAATTGACCATATAAGGGTTATTTCATATTTAGGATGAGCCTACAACTCCATCATTATGCTACAGGCATGTATATAGATAGATTTAATTTTAAAAATACATTCTTAAGAGAAAAAAACTGCCTCAGAAACTGAAAAAGAATGTTTCACTCATAGAAGACTACTTTTATAATAGCCCCAAGCTGTTCCGTAATTTCTCATCCCTATCCATTGTCACAGTACACAAAAATACCTGCTCTGCTGATATTTGAGTGATACTGAAAACACCCTTCCTACTGGGCACCACTCATACTAAATTAAAAGCTCCTAGAAATAAAAGTGAAATGAGATTTTTCTCTATTCATGTAATACAATGGCTGCAAACAATATTTCTTGAGAGAAAAAAAAGAAACTAACAAGACATGAGTACGGAGAGAGCGAGAACTTCTTATTCCTGCCTCTTTCTGTAACTGTCTGAATTTTAAGGCAATTTGGAATGTTTGTTCTTACGCATTGATACCAAAATGGAATCTATAACTCACTGCAGTGTGTACTTACCAACCGTAGTCAATCTCAGAAAGGCTAGGACATACTTATTATTGGCCAACCTCCAAAAAGGGCCAATTGTCAAGAATATTGGGGAAAAGAAGGCAACAGCAAAAGCTTCTAGGCCTGTGAGTTCCAGTGTCTGAAGGGGGAAGTAGTAGATCATTGGTGGCAGTGCATGGTAAAGAGACCAAGAAATGTAGCCTAAAACAAAAACAAACCAAAAAAAGAAAACCCCATCACATGTATTTTCAACAGCAAGATTTCCTGGAGATTACTTAAAAAGTACCATTTTATACTTCAGCATATAGACAATCAAATATATTTGAAAGCAGTTGAAGCAACAACAGCCACCTTCTGTGAAGAAATATTTGTTATTTCAAGTTAAACAAACAGATTTTCCGAGGAAATAAAATGATGATAATAAAACAGCTCTTCCCCCACTCAGACAGCAGTTCCTACTTTGATCCTCAGTGAAGCGCTCAATTTCGGAAAGGATTAGTGTTCAGAGGGCGGGATAAATAAGCAGTCTACCCACAGTCTCAGGGCTCCTCAAAGGCAGACTGGTGGCTAAAGGAATTATTCTAGTAAATTGGTGTGCTGTTCTCCCCCGGAGACACCTTATCCAGGCACAGCAGCACTGCACTGTGAGTTTCCATGCTTTGCAGGAGATGCACCGAGCAGACGATGCTGCGGGTGCTGGGTCTGGCGACCACCCTCGGCGCCCTGCCTTGAGCAGGGCAGCACAGCACCGGCTCTGCAACACCTGCACAAACACTTGGCCGGGAGCAGCAATAAATTCTAGGCCGATCCAAGAGACAAAAGGCATTCCAGCACTACAGGGAAAAAAGAACCCAAAGAAGAACGCTCAGATGTGAGCACTATTTACTCATTCCGGAGGGGGCCTGTTCATGGGCGACACGCCTGCACGTACGGTGAGCCCCGCGACACCCTGCTGGGGCTGCCCTGCTACGGCCGGTCCCGGCTGAGCCCCTTCGGTGCCCGCAGCCGCGGCCCCTCGCCCCCAGCCCCGGCGGGCGGCACCACCAGCACCTACCCAGGAAACTCTCCGAGAGAACGGCCTTCCACAGGGGAAACATCGCACCCGGCGCTGCCCAGCTCGGCGAGTGCCGTGTCCTTCTCACCGGGAGCCGAGCCCCGAGTGCGCGGGAGGACGCGGCGCCGCCGCCCGTCCCGCCTGACGGAGCCGCGTCCCCGCGGCGAGGGCGGGCAGCTCGCACGGCCGGAGCGCGTTCTCTGTGCTCTTCACAGCCCAGCCACACTAAACGGCCAGGAGATCTCGCCCTGCCTCTCCTGTGTCAGCAAAGGAGCATTTGTCCCCTGAACAGTCACGCCAGCAAGTAAAATAAAAGCAAAAGGTTGTCATCGCACAAGCTGGCGGGGAAAAGAGGAGCTAACCCACTTGGCAGCTTGTACAAACACACAGTTGACTACGCGGAGTTCGGGGATGTCCGAATTAGTGCTGTGCTCACCTTTGTGAAATGTGTGTTGTTTTATAGCAGAGTAAGGACTTCTGATAAGCAATGCTGTCTACGAAAAGCACCAAAAGAAGCATTTCGTTTGCTGAGATTCCTGAGTAACTACGCTTGTTAATTTTAAAATAAATCATGAGTTAAATCGACTCAGCCGTGATCACATCTGCCAAGTTCCGGCAAAAAAGATTACATAAGCAAAATGTGAATTTTAGAATTTTTTTGGGGGACGTGAAAAGTAAAATTGTAAATATAAACTAAGAACTAAGAAGTCCTTTTCCTGATGGAATATATCATCACCTTAAGTTTTCTTAATCTTCATACAGTGTTCTATGGAACTGCCATCTATATCTTCTCATTTGTGTTAAAACTACTTTTCTTTCCCTGGTTGGTGAAACTCTAAATCCGTAGGAGTAAACTATAAACTTGACATCTATATGACCTATTATTAGCAATAAAGTCTGGTCTAGACATTTGAGAGGACACGGTATTAAATTAAATTTTGCCCCAGTAGTCTCAAAGTCAAGTGATTCATTTACTCTGCAGCATGATGGTGTTCGGCTTGTTACAAAAACTCTCTTGAATTTTGGCTGCTATTTGAAACATATTTTTAAAATTTGAAATGTATTTTCAATGTCCACAAAAGAATTGAAGTATTTTTATGGAAAAGTTGACCTCACTAGGGAAGGAAGAATGAGACTCATAGATTTAATGAGCTGTTTTCTCCAAGTTCCATGTCATTAAGGGCATCTTTCTTTTTCTTCATTAAAGAAAAGTCGTGCCAGAATAGTCAGCAAGCTCACTTATCACTGGTTCAGGATTATGTAAGTGATGACACCGTTTCACCTTGCTGTGGTGTGATGCAAATGGAAGATGAGATCTTTGGCCAGAATAAACCCAGAAGATGGCTGCTTTTGGAGCTGCATAGTGGCAGCGTGAGACTCACAGCATGTATTCAGCCAATAAATATTTGAAAAAATTTTGCAACACTTTTTGTAATTACAGTATCTTGCTTCATGGTTCAGAGGTGGAGTTTCAGTAAAACTAGACATGACTGGAATTGTGAACCTTGTGATAATGATGCCTTGGATTTTAACTTTCATATTTTTCAAATCCTCTAGTACTTAGTGTGTAACTCTGAACTGCGTTGTAGCCTGTTAGCTGCTGCTTTCATGCTAAGATAGACATAACAAGCCTCTTCCAGCCAGCTCTCCAAGGACACCCAGACTGTCCTAGGCCTAGATTGTGTAAACCAACATCTTGGGAAGGGGGGGCAAACTGGGGAGAATTACACCAGTAGCTAAAGTTTTAATTGGTGAATTTATGCTGATATGCTAATGGCCCAAAACGTATAACTGGGTCAAGAACTCATGACTTGTCGTCCATCTTGGGGTCCGTCTTGGGGTCTGGTATCCCAGGGTGTGCTCCCCAGGGTGTGCCTTTGAAGGCCTTCAAATAAATATCCACTTTTATTTCCTTACTCCTGTCTAGTCTCTGTTTCCAGGTAGCCAATTCAGGCATCAATATGCTTGTGTGGCTTCCATTAAACTCACGATGCAATGAAAATAATGCAAATCGTAATAAATTTAGTAATTGTATTCTGGGTACTCTCTCTGAGATTCTCAGTAACTATTAAGTTTGGCTTCACATGTCACAAAGTTACATTCCAGTGCTCTCTATAGGGCTAATATACCTATATGCATCAGAGCAAAAGAGGAGAGAGTTTTGAGGTGTAATGTCTTAGATACAAAAGTCAATGCTTGCAAGGTTCTTAGTTACACATATAAGTGTAGCAATGCCTTTCACTATATTCTCTTATTCCTGGAGTGCCACATATGTACCTGATGAAAAATAAATCAAAAGCATTTGATCTTCATAGGAATACAATTATGTCAAATCAGCAAAGGCAAGAAAACACTACAGTAGGAGCTTCCACTCACAGAACAAGGAGCATTTTCATTTTCGAATAGTATTAAATACACCCCTACCCTAAGGCAGACATAAAAAATTACCTGAATTTAACAGCCCCATAATTACATTGATTGACAGGGGTAAACTTTTCTAAAGCTAGTGATTGTAAAAAACAATGCTTTATTTGGGTTCAGCTATAATACAAGCATGTTTTGAAACCCAAGTAAACACATGGAATTTAAAAGAACTTTCAGACCCCTGTGAGAAATTGTCCTTGCATATTGCCCAGGAGAGATGTGCCTGAATGGGCATGATGAAGAAGCAGAAGAAAGTGCCAGAGAAATGGGGGGAAAAAATCATGAAAGTATGAGCACAGATTAGGATTAAAACCACAGCTTTGGGAAAAAGTGGGAGTGGGTGAGTTTACAGTTAGGCACCTGTCACAGTCTCAGTGGAAACACAAAGAGGTTGCAGGCCTCTGCAAGCATTTTACTGGCTTCTTCAAACTGAGAAGAGGAAATCGTATATCTTGAACATCTCATGATTACCAGCTATTCACTTCTACTAAAAGATAGCCCAGACTAAGAATAAAATATAAGTAATCCAAAAATCAGCCAAGATACAGAAAACTTACATGATTTCCTTCAAGTAGTGAGGAGACTTTAATGTGTTATTCAGAAGTATCTTGACTGTTTCCTGCTGTGACTTTTCATGTCTTTTATTTTGCCCTTAACTACTACTCCCATCAGCATGAGAACAATGCCCTGCCGTGTAATCCTTACTTGGTTTTTCATGCTCTGTTATGGTTACAAAGCAAGGGGGTGGAGCTTTGTTTCTCAGGGAATTTTTAAGCCATTAACAGTGTTCGATTACTGTAAGAGACAATTAAACCATGTTTATCCTAAGTGGTAATGATTCCTCCTTGTGGCACACACTGTATACATACGTGGGGCGTTTCTGTTAAATATGAGTACTGGAAAGGCTTTGCTTTGGTGAATGTGGTGAACCTCACCGCCCTGGCAACCCTTCAGTGTTTTCTAAGAGGTTCTTCAGTCAAGCAGTCAGAGCCTGTAAACCTTCCCTGAGTTTGTGAAATTTCAGTCCTTGATCTCCTTCTACTGTGACAACAGACGATTCCTCAGCCAAACATTCAATTCCATATTGGTTGTTTTATTTTTGGTATCAATTTAGGGTTTGTTTTTTTATTTTTCTTTGATGTGTAAAGTTGGTTTTGTTCTCGGAGTAATAAGAATCTCTCTTTTGCTTTGTGTTTATTCTTCCAAATCACTAACATTTATTGGTTTCAGTCTATTACCTTCTCTCCATTTTTATAACTCTGAAGCATTTCCAGGTAAATCTTGGAAAGAAAGAGTGTTTGAAGAACATATTTAATTGTGATAACCAACTTTACATTTAAAGTTAAAATTAAAAAGAAGCTTAAACATATTTTTAATAGACACTTTTGCACAGAAAGGTGCAAGAATCCAAACAGTCCTATCTCTAGGCAATCACTATGCCCAGGCACACATATGCCCCATGAGAAAATTGTCATTCCAGTGCTCTTTCATTTTATGACCAGTTTAAGCTGGATCAGTTAAGAAGTTATTGATTTTTAAGTACTCACTCCACATGGGATTTTCTTGTGTATTGTATTTTTCAGAATAACATGTAGCCAGTATCTATTAAATAGTTTTCATGTATGTTTTCAAGGATACCTTTTAGGTCCCGGGAGGTATTAGATACACTTTTAAGACTTGTTTTAGGAAAACACTCTTGCCCAGCCTCCATGTGAAACGCACATTTTGCAGCAGCAAAGTCTGATCCTCTGATTTGGCAGGCAAGAGTGGGAGAATAGTCTGGTGAAAGAGGCTTCAAGTAGCCAAGATTTCTGGAAGCTGAAAGCTTCTTTGGACTTAAGAAAATTAACTACGACTTATGTTTTTTAAGATACTGAGATGGCAAGGTCATGCAAAAGGAGGAGTTTTAATGGTGATTTCACAAGCTATTCATTCCATGATAAGCACTCAAGTGTCATATCACCATTTAGGATACTCTACTGAAAACTATTATGTCTTGCCGTGAAAAAAGAAAGCAAAACAAAATAGAAACTGAGATCTTTTTTTTATTAAAATAAAATGCAAAATAAAACTCATGTTTATGTTTTTTGTTTTAGAAAACTTAAAGAAGGGCATCTTAAAGAAGAGAAAGTGGAACCATTTTTTTCAGTATTCCTAGAAAAACCCTTCCCACACCCAACGGACATTTTCAGGATAACTTTTTCTTCCAAAATTATTTTTCTGCTTGATAAAAGTGCCCTTCTTATTTGTTTAATTCTTGTTAATATTAAAATGTATTTACTTACATAAGCATCATATTAAAATTAAAGTAGATAAGCAATGCTTTTCATTCCAAAACGGTCAAAGTAGAATTTGTTGTTATTTTTTTTAAGAGCAAGATTTCATTTCCAGAAAAAGGTATCTTCAATCCATAGGACAGACCCCATATGTTGTATGCTGGGCTCCTCTCGACAAGAAAGACAAGAAGTTACTGGAGAGGGTCCAGTGGAGGCCACAAAGATGATGAGGGGCCTGGAGCACCTCTCTTATCAGGACAGATTGCTGGAGGTGGGCCTGTTTAGTCTAGAAAAGATAAGACTGGGAGGTGATCTCACCAATGCATATTAATATCTCAAAGGCAGGTGTCAGAGGATGGTGCCAGACCCTTTTTGGTGGGTGGATGAGGAGCAGTGACCATAAACTAAAACACAAGAAGTTCCACCTCAACTTGAAGAAGATGATCTTTCCATTGGGGGTGGCAGAGCACAGAACAGGTTGCCCAGGGAAGTCATGGAGTCTCCCTTTCTCTAGATATTCCAAACCCACCTGAACGAGTTCCTGTGTCACTTGCTCCAGGTGACCCTGCCTTTGCAGGGGAGTTGGACCAGGTGATCTCTAGAGGGCCCTTCCAACCCTTATGATTCTGTGATTCTGTTACCTTAATTAATACTCTTGCTAAAAGAGCGTTCTGAATTTCACTGGGGAAATCCAAGAACGCAGAATTTTCTTGGCGTGCTCGCTGTTTTTCTACCGGAGCAGCCCACGGGGAGGCGAGAAGTGCTCGTGTAGCAGCAGACACTGGTAGGAGCGAGGAGCCGGGGCATGAGGGGAAGTGGGCGGGCACTGCGGGCCGGCTGCCCAGTGTCCCTGCGCCCGGCGCCCGGCAGGTGGCGGTGGAGCCCGGCAGCACGGGCAGCCCGGCCCCCGCCCCGGCGCGGCTCAGCCCCGGAGGCGGGCACGGCGAGCAGACGGTCCCCTCCCGGCCGGGGCTGCTGTGCAGGGGGGCCCATTCGCGGGCTTCCGGGGCCAGCTGGGCCAGGCCGGGTCAGCCCGGCCCATTCCGCTTCCTCCGGCGGCGCGCGGAAGGTAAGCGCGGCTGGGGGCCGTGAGTGCCAGACTCCTCTCCGCGCCAAGGGGCTCCGCGGGGCCGGATTTCTCCGTCGTCACGGCGGGGGGAGGCGGGGGGCGGGGCGTGGGTCTCGGCAGCCGGGCCGGGGGGGGCGGGTTCTGCGAAGCGTGTGCTGCCACGGCCCGACAAGACTCGCTTCAGGAAGCACATTGAGCTGCTGGAGCGTGTCCAGAGAAGAGCAACGGAGCAGCTGAAGGGTCTGGAGTATACGTCCTGTTAGGAGCAGCTGAGGGAGCTGGGGGCGTTTAGCCTGGAGAAAAGGAGGCTCAGGAGGAACGTTATTGCCCTCTACAACCACCTGGAAGAAGGTCGTAGCCCAGTGGGGTTTGGTCTATGTCCTCTGGTCCTGACTAATGACAGGACAACAGGACACAGCTTCAGGCTGTGTCAGAGGAGGTTCAGGTTGAACATCAGGAGGAAGTTTTCCACAAAAAGGGTGATTAGACATTGGAATGGACTGCCCAGGGAGGTGGTGGAGTGGATGTGACACTCAGTGCCACGGTCCAGTTGACAACGTGGTGTTCGGTCCTAGGTTGGACTCGATGATCTCAGAGGCTTTTCCCAGCCTAATTGGTTCTGTGGTTCTATGACAGCAATACTCTGTGCTGGCCGGGCATGCACTACGCTGGGTGAGGGCACTGAGGAGCTGCTGCAGGACTGAGCAAGCATGGGGCATTCCCGAGCTGTGCTGTCAGGTGTTGGTAGGGAGCTTTTCATTGACTGCCTAGTGCAGCTACTCTGTAGAGTCACCTTTGAAATAAGAGCTTGAGTTGAAAACAAAGAGCCAGTTCAGATAGGTGTGAAACATCATGTTGAGTCTTGTCATCTTCCATCTTCCTCACAATGGTGCTTGAAGTGCCTCTCTGAAATCCTTAATGAGTTGTCTGGTGATCAGTGGTGCCTGCCATGGGCATCACAGCCCACTGCATGGACCAGTTAATACCTGCAATTTAGGCTCCCCCTTTCTTCCCCGAAGTAGTCCTACAAATTATGGGGTCACCATTCCTATTCAGAAGGAGGCTTTTTACTGAAAACACAGTATATGAAGTTGACAACTCTCATATTTGAAAAACTTAGCTATCTTCTTGCATACTGCTTCTCTGTCATCCTATTTGAGGTATTCAAACTGTGAGATTTTTCAGGAGCCTAGTATTAGCATTTTCTTCTGTAAATGAATAAATGATCCAAAACAGTTCTTGTAGAAGACAAATAAGTTTTTTGAATATTTGATCCTTGCAAACCATATTGATGTAATCTTGTATTGTATAAGTATTTCATTTAAACAGAATCATTTAACTGGGGAATTCTTCCCAGAATATACACTTCCCAGGATTGCTACAGTAAGAATTACATGTAAGGTTGAGAAAACAGGAATGAGTATTACAGAAAATTACAAGAAAGTTAATTTCTCCAGTAAGCTAAGGAAATAAAGTTACTTTTTGGGATGACAGTTGTCTTTCCAAGACACAGGGCCTTAAAATACTGGAACACTTTTACATTCCTCAGATAGGAGACAGCATGTCTGCTAGGTATGAATATTAATAATTCAGTTACATAATATTTTGATTACATCAACTCTGTCTCTTCATTTCATTCTTGTCAGTATAGCTTTCAGCTTTCCTCCCATGTGGAAGATGTACCGTGAAGCTCCTTAAAGGGCTAAATATTTTTGGAGTTCTTTATTATGTTGAAGCATAGCTGAATTACTTACCATTCAGGAGAAATGTGTACTTAGGACAATATATGCGGCCAATGGCAAACTGAGTATCTATATAATCTTAATTTATACCCATTCTTTTTCCTTCGTTTTATTTATTTTCCTCCTGTGACTCAGCTGTTTTATCATCATGAAAAAGCCAAGCACTTTAAATCTGTTGCAGCAATTAGAAACTGTTTTCAGTGATTATTTTTATGCAGCTGTCTGCACAAGTAGGCCTTGTAAGTAGATAAGAATAAGAAAGCAGATAAGAATAAGAAAATTTAATTGGTTTTTGATTGACGCAAACCTCTTTAAAGTTTAATGCATCTTTCTCATATTTTATGTCCTTTTTTTTGCATTAAGTGACAAGAGGCTGGTGAAAATTAAATTGCTCTCAGATTGAGGAAGAGACAGTGTAGAGCTGTGAGCTTTCTTCATATAGTATGGATTTTCAAACTTACGTTTTTCAAAGACACAGTGATTGTTGTCATTTTTGCGAGTGTCTGAGAATAAAGTGCAGATTGGTATGAATGCAATGCTTTATTTAAGTTTTTTTACTAAGGGGAGAGGAGGTTATGTTGCATCTGTTCCATTACTTAAAAAAGCTTTGCTGTCTGAGTATCTAGTGTATGTGAAGCACACATTGCTTGAACTTTATCGCTGTGTAACTGATCTGAAAAAAAGTGCAGGACGTGATTTATACAGTAATATTATGAATGCCAAAAAACATTTAGGTCAATAAATTGTTGCGTATCTTTTCTATTTAACTCTGCCCTTCACAGTCACTTTAGCATTGCTCAGTGCCACCATTCTCAGAAGGTACTTTCAGAAAAGCAGAAGTGCCTTCTGTGTTAGTAAAGTGCCAGACCATGCAGCAAAGTGCTATGTAGAAATCACAATTAAGATGTTTGAATGACTCTAGAGATAAGTGAGTTTCCTTCTTGCTTTTCCCTAGCAGTGCAGTTCTCATGCATGGAAGGTTGCAACTCTAAAACTCTTTGGAATCTATTTCTTCTTTTGTGTTATTTTTTTAAAGGATGTTTGTAACTGAAGTGGGTTTTTGGAGATACAGATGTGGTTTGTGGTAGGCTTGCCTGGTGTATTCCATGAAATCCAGGCTTCAGATGATGGCAGTGAGAATAGAAGTAGTGCAGTAATTCTGTACAGCACACTAAAGAGTCTATTTCTTGGACCCTTTTAATACATTAAAAAATTAGAAAGGTTTTCAATTACTTGCTCATATTTATTTTCATTTTTTTATGATTGACTATACGGTACTAGGTCATGATTCAGCATTTAATTGTAGTTACTGACTTACCTGTTTAAGTTACACACAACTCTGTGTTGCTGGTAAGTGATACACTGTGCTGTAAACTCTATTATCAGGTGACTGGATGCTATCTGCTGTAAAAAATACACTCCTTTCAACCGGGTCATTTTTATTTCTAGATGAGCATTGGACTTACAAGTATCAGTATGATACTTTGACTTTTTACCTTTGTACCTAGCAGAAAGAGAAGTAGCCAAGCATAAAACACATAGCTTCTGCTAAACAAGAGCAGTAGCAGACTACAAGGAAAGAGACAATGTCTTCTGAAACAGTCCAACAAGGAAGTCAGACACCTCCAATAAAGCAACCTGGATGGGTAAGATGGGTTTCCTCCCTTATATTTCAATGCTGTTGCTAATGAATAACTGGGATTTTGCCTCAGTTGCTCTTATTGAAGAGAGAAATAGATGTCTGTTAGCTTAAGCATATAGATGAAGAGAGGAAAGGACAGTGTGTTATTTTTTCTGGTTCACTGTGCTCAGAGGGCTAGGAGTTGTGAATCTTAAAGTTAAGGCTCTGATTTATATCCTGAGTTATGAGCTGGCATGGCCATGGTGTCTGAGTGCAAGTCCAGTACAACCTGTCCCCATCAGGTTCTGCATGCGCATGTTTGTGTATTCAGAAGAGGAGAAGGGAACAGTACAGCACAACAATCTGGTCTACAGCTCTACAGATGATGGACGTTCTCCTCTGATGGAGAAATAGAGGAATTTAAATGAGGTATGACAGTTTGCTAACCAGTCTCTACCAGAGGGCAGCAATATTGGGCTGATTTGCAAGGAAGGGGCACAAGTGATAGCAGGGTGGCAGGGGCTGGGGCCTCAGGTACAGGGAGCACTGTATCCAAAAAGAGGAGGAGACCAGATATGATGATGTTAACCGGGGTCAGCCTACACGATTGCCAGGCAAGAGGGATGCTAAGCCAGGCGATCAGGTTAGCAAGGCAACTGTGTTGCATGGTATACCTGCAACACAGTTAAGGCAACTGCCTGAGCTTATTTACAGCTCCTGAGCTGAAGGGAGGAGGCCCTGGGCAAAGTTTCTTGCTGCTTTCTGCGACCTTTGCTGTTTTCACAGCAGTCTAACTCAGTGTTACAGAACTGTGCCATGTTAGAGCTGACTCTGAGCCCAAGCAACTAAACGCCTGGCAGGGTGTGTATGGAGGCAGAAAGGTTGCAAAGCCTGCACTTGGGCCTCTGACACTCATTTCCTTATCTTTCATTCAGCCTGTTTGTATTTTACTGTATTTGCTATGACCTTGCTCTGAAACCAGTTTGAAATGGTTCTCTGTGGTCTGGAGCGGAGTCAATTCTGTACTGTTCACCCAAGCAGCACCACCATTAACTTCTGTGGGAGCAGTGCTTTAAGAAGGGCTGAGATATTAATTACCTATAATGTGAAATGTGTGGCTATGGCCAATAAATGCATTTCCTTGTTATGGCTATAAAATCATGGATCAGTCAGGCATAAAAGGAGATGGAATCCTGTAATAGATGAATGTGCTCTTTTTCCCAAGGCATGGCTTGTTCTATGATGTCTGGTTTTTCTTTCAAGAATACGTATGTTTGAAGATGTTGTGTTTTTACAGAAAAATGTTAAAATTTAAATTAATTTTAACTTAATGACAATTCCTTCTTTCCCTTGGCTTTTCTTCCTGAGCACAATGTCATGGTATGGAATTGGAATATCCCTTAGATCAGCTGGGGTCAGCTGTCCCAGCTGTGTCCCCTACCAAATTCTTCTACACCCCCAGATGATTTGCTGGTGGGGCAGCCTGAGAAACAGAAAAGGCCTTGACTCTGTGTAAGATCTACTCAGCAGTAGTTAAATATCCCTGTATTGTGAACATTGGTTTGGTCACAAATCCAAAACCTAGCACTATACCAGTTACTATGGAGAAAATAAACTCTTGTCTAGTCGAATCCAGTATACCCACTTATTTCAGATGTCTGATAATGACACTGCAAGTGCTAACACTGAGTCTTTTCTTAAAAGAAGAAAAGTAATCTTGTATCTACATGTCAGTGCCCTGGATAGTATAATGTAAGGGAGAATACTGTCACTTTTTCCTTACAATCACAATGGGTGAAAAAAGAGCTACCTTAAAGAAGTCTTTTGGCAGCCTAATTTGTAGTAGGGTGAAGCCAGTATGATTGAGTTCAGTTAATGCCATGGATATATTTAAATTGCTCAGAGAGAAAGTTATGCTAGTGGGGAGTCTGGCAGAGTTTATGTTGACCCTCTTCTGAACACTTGCAAAATCTGCTCTTATTGAACTTCAGTTGACTTCTGAACTTGATTTTTGAAAACTGCCGCTCTGCCTTTATTTCCTGTCATTTCTTTCTGGGAGAGATAATGTAGCTCATGAGAATGAAATGACTAACAGATATAAAGCAATATGCTTCTGGGGTAAGTATCAGCTGAGCAATTTTAGGAAAGTAAAGACCAACAAGATGGGTGGTTTAAACTTAAAACCTATGTACTTCTTTCTGTTTCTATATTGGGGTATCAAGATTTCATCACACTGCTAACAACAGAATAAGGGGTTTTCTTGGAGGTTTTTGTATTTTTAAATAATTTAACTTCTTTAATTGATTTATTTTTTTTCTTCCTGTGCGATTAAATTCAGTAAACTTATCCAGGTTTATGCTTTCAGCCAATGATATTTTGTCCCATCTCCCAAATTCAAGATGGAGAGATTGCAAGGATCCGTAAAGAATGCAAGCAGGAAAGTTTCTGGTACAGAGGTGAGTGATCCAAAGTCATTCTTACCACACAGAATGAATTCCTGATGTATGTATGCAAAACTGTCTGCAAAATGTTTTTTTGTTGGAACACTGTTATGGGTTAACTCTGTCATGTTAAGTTAAACATTGTATTCTTAAAGGTTTAATTGAATTGTTTGCATAATCATTGTAGGTAAAGGTGGTTGAATTGAGGTCTTGTTTAATACAAACTTTAGCAGTTGTAGAGTTGGTTCTATTCTTGAAGTCCATTATTACAACCACCTTAGGAATGTTTTACTTTATTACATACTTCTTCTTGCCTTTGCGTGGAAAGCAGGCCTGGCTATGTGTCTTTGATTTGTGAAATTTTTCATGTGTTAGGACATCTAAAAGATCAGTGCTCAGTGTTTTAGTGCCTTTTAAGTCCACCCTCTCAGTTTGTATCTGAATTACATATTTGCTGAATGGCGAAGATTGAAAAGGGTCTCAGCATTTCATCGGAGCTGCTGTCATTACAATGTTGCACTAGTGCGAGGAGATATTCAGATTGTGGAAAATATTATTTAATAAATATATACATATATTGGATTACCTCCAGATGTTACAGCATGGCTGATATCTGGCACTGTGTGAGGACGTCTTTGCTTTGAAGAGAATATAATCTGAGTGAGCAGATGTAATAGGTGATTAAGACAGTAGGCAAAGTTAATGTTTAGAAAGAATGTGTTTAACATTAGAAGCATAAAACATTTAACATATAAGAGAGTATTTACCAAATAAGTAACAAATTTTGGCTGATACAGTTACTCTCCTTTTCATTTACACAGCTCTTCCTTTGTCTCTTGGGAGCATGCTTGTCATCCAGGGGCTAATCTCAAAAGGTAAAGATAAAAAATTACATCATTAAAGTGCTGTTTTTCAAGATCAATATTCTTCTTGCTCATTACCATCATTGCTATGGTGATTTGATTATTATGTGTGCATTGCCAGTCATTCTTTTGCAAGAACATTAACTGAAAAGAGAATTTGCAAATCCAAAGACTGGTGGCTGGATTCTGTCACCATGATCACATGTATTTGAGTAGAGTCTTCATTGGGGCAGTTCATAGGGCAGAACATTGTACAACCCAAGCAGGGGCATTAGAATTGGGTACTGTAGCTCTGACTGTTGGTTTATTTGAAAATGCTGGCAATGTTTTTGCACTGACCATGTATCAATATGACTACAGCTTTGGTGCAAACAGACAAGGAGTACTGCCAAAGTGAGGAGACAGAGGGCTTTCTATAGAGATGGCTCACAATCTGCAGGCTAACACAAAAGAAAATTGTATTCTGTTTATGTCATGGATGCGCCTGGTTCTACACATGGCACCTTCAGTTTCCCTGCTGGGGGTCTTGAGTATATATAAGGTTGAGGTTGGTGTTTTGGGGAAAGAGTGAGGGGCATCCACCCTGAAGTCTGCTAAGCTATATCACAAGAGGCTGACGTGGGTTCCCTATTCCATCCTTGACCTACGAGCTTGTAGGAAGACAGGGAGGAAAGGACTAAGTGTGTCAGAGAAGGGTTACACGTTCGAAAAAGGGTGAGCAGTGATAGGAAGGGCACTGGGGCTGTCTCTGTAGCTAACGTGCCAGCCTCTGGCACCAGGTACTCCTCTCAGTTTCTGTTCATTATACTTGGATGCTTCTGATCAGCTGTGAAATAACAAATACCCTTATTAAATAATCATTACTGTGTCTCAACAATTGGAGGGGGATGATTAGAAACAAACAACACCTTTGTTCCTCCTCCCCTGAGAGACCCAATATAAAATTGCATAGATCACAGTGGGCAAAGGCCCTTGTGCTTAGCATAGGCTGAATGCTCCTCTGTCTAAACACTTCTGATGGCTGCACACAGTACCCTGCCTCTAGAAGAAGCTGGAGCTTCTAAGCCTCATTATTACTGTCTGAATGCGTATAACAGTGCAAACAGTGTTCACTTCCCTTCCCTTTGCCATGGTAATCTTGCTGTGTGGAGCCCTCCTCCACAGCATGGCATTCCTCTGCCAGACACAGTTCTCAGAGGAATACTGGTTTCACCTCCTAAGGTTAACTGGGGGAGTGTGGATTTTGGTGGAAAAGCTAATTTTTTGCTTTTCTTGTTTAGCACACTGTGTTCTCATCTTAAAGGCCAAAATGTGTGATCTTTCCTCTCCAGAGGAAGAGGCTAGATACAAGTGGTACAGTTGTAATTAATAGCCACAGAAAGCTACCAAAGAGCAGTTTCGTCCTACTTACCAGAGCACAAGGATCTGGACCCTGTGTAAGAGATTTAATTTTGTTACTTTATGTGCAGGGTTGGTTTGTGCTGAAACATAAGCCACCATCACTTCCTCTGCAGTGCTGCAGGTGTCACCAGTGGCAGACATGCTGCTTTCATGTTGGTTTACACTCTGAAACCCTGCCTGAACTGAATCCTGCAACGTCCAGATTCTCTTCCTCCTATGACTCTAAGATTGCCCCAAAACACATGCGCTAAGAACTAGTGGAATGGAAAGTGCCCTGATCTACTGAAATCTGAGTTAGTGGACTTCATACCATCCTCACCTTAAGAAATGCAAAAGCTGTAGGAAAATTCGTGCCCTGGTTTTGCATGCTGGTGAGTTCCTCAAGTGAATAAGCTTTCTGACTATTTCCTTTTATTGTAGGCATTTTCTCAGCAAGCCCAAGATTTGGTCCATACCCCAAGATGGCAAGTAAGTTGTACCCAATAATAAAAGGAAAGAAAGGGTTCTTTACAGGCAATATGCAGACCTTAGATGCATCTCTCTGAATTTCTTTCCAAAATCTTCTCTTTTTTTGTAATTTTTATATTACCCCAGCAGATTAGAAAACCAGATTTCTGATGTGTTTAAAAATAAATGTATGAAACAAGATTCTTACAATGTAAATACTTTCAGTAGCAGCTTATATTTATGTAATGCAATCTCTCAAATGGGTATATGTGAGAAAGATTTTTCAGACAGCCATGCAGTGGCCTGTCTCTCTGTGTTAAGTGTAAACATTCACACACACTGAACTACAGCAATGTAGTTCTTTCCATGAGAAACTCTGGTTCTACGAGAGAAAGAATGCTAAACAATTAGATAAGCATTTGCACCTACTACCTTGTACATTTTTTGTTCATGATTGGTCTAGAGAATTATTTACTCTATTTAGCCTATAAGGTTATAGAGCTTGATTGTTAGCCAATCATGTATAGTTTGTCACGATGTGCACTATAAAGGAATCTGTTTCTAATAAAGTTAGAGATATAAGATCAAGAACACAAAGCAGCCTCCTCGTGCCTTGTTCAATAAGAATAGCGACCGGTATAAACTCCAGTC
Organism: Picathartes gymnocephalus; assembly: GCA_013390045.1. Lineage (NCBI taxonomy): Eukaryota > Metazoa > Chordata > Aves > Passeriformes > Picathartidae > Picathartes > Picathartes gymnocephalus. The sequence goes on from WEKY01036025.1 coordinate 84,778, forward strand.
TCCACTTTGTTTTATAAATGATGTCAGCCTCCTTGATGAGCTGTGCTTGGCAGATTGCACAACTTATGGTATCAAGACGTCACAATACTATAATATATAAAATAGTATGGTCCTTTTCATGTGTTCATTTCATTGATCTCAACTGTCTAATTCAGAACCATGGATTGATAAAGAAAACAAATAGAAGCAGAGAAACTGTACTGTACAGAGAGGTGCCTTGTAAATGACAAGAAATTAAATTGATTCCCTCTTCAGCAGAAATTCAGCAGGAAGTCAAGTCATTGAGGTAGTCTTTTATTCTTACTCTAGTAAGTGAAAGCCACAGTGCAACATTATGGCAAGCGGATGTTCTAGCTTCTTAGAAGGCCAGAGAAGTTGCTGTTAAAAGTGTGATCATGAGAAGTAAACCATGGTGTGCAATCAAAGGCAAGAATGAGTAGTGCTGACATTGTGAATTAATTTTATTTTCTATAATCTGTTCCTCTAAATATTGTATCCTTTTCCTGTATGCAGGAATATGATATCCTTTTTCTGTATCAATTATTTTGGACCAGTTGTTCTCTCTCACGATAGGTAACCAGTTTTCAGTACTTACTGAATTCATCCCTGTAAACTCTGTGTACTTCACATGTGTTTTTGACACGTTCTGAGAAGATGTGATACACAATTTGCTATACGATTAAAATGGAGCCTATAGCACACTCCTGATTTAAGCTCGTGTGTTAACAATGTTTTGTTATCTGTCTCTATAGTTGCCGGTATCTTGGGCTTTGCGATTGGAAAGTTGTCATACATGGGAGAATGCCAAAAAAAGTTTCAGAAAATTGGTATTGCACCATTTGGTCCACAACAGAAAAGGTCTGTACTTATTTAAATTATTAACATAACAAAGCTATATACTTGGTATTACACAAAATGTTATACACCTTACTCCTAGCTCAGTTTGCTCATAGGTACAATGGCAAGGACTATCTTTTGGTGCTTAGAAAATCCTGTTATATTTTGTCAGTTGCTAGAAGGAGTACTTAATTGGCTGAGACATTTAGATGTCATATTTTGCAGTTTATATCCCTTATTACAAATATTGGGGAATATAGGCAAGAGATTACTTCATCAAGAACTTTTGCCATCATGCTGTATGGTTGTATTAGAGGAAATGCAGCAAAATTCTTCAATGTTTTATTTGCTTTCAATATTGTAGGCAGTGTCATCATGCTTGCAAAGAATGTAAAGCAAAATCAGGATTGAATGAGAGAGAAGGTTCAATTCCTTCAGCATCTTAGTCACAGGTAGGCAACCTTGTAATCTTTTTAAAAAATCTCTTGTTATTTTCCATGTTGAATGGTATTCTTCTTTTGAACAATGTAGTGAAAATTACAGGTTTTAATAATGGATCAAAATCCAAGCATTACTCAAGGAAATATTCTGTATCTGTAATTTCTGATTAATTCTGTTTCTTAATTTTTATGTTACATGCCTTTCATGCTAATTTTAAATCCTCCATCTCTGAGGAATGTTTTTCTTTAGCTGTAGTAGAGTATTGCTGATTGACCTAAGTGGGATTAATTTGGATCGACTACTCGTATTAAAACAAAATACAACTTTCAATTTCCAGCTTGTTTTACTTAAGAATCAAATAATTATGGATTATGCTGATAATTAAAAATGCATTAACACATTGAGAACTAAAAGCAGACACAGCTGGGTGTGGGTTTTTTGCATTCAGTACTACAGTTTGGCTAGAGCCTTAGTGGGGTAGCGTAATAGTGGTGCTAAAGCAGTCTGCTGTCATGGGGCAGGGGACATGGCCCATGTGGTGTTCTCATCCCAGAAAGGGGGAAGTTCCCTTCATGAAAAAGGAGGGTTTACAGGGTAGAAGGCAGGGGAGTGTTTAAAAGGACTTGCACTCTATGAAAAACAGGCCAGCAGCTGGGTTTTTTAAGAATGCTTTCACACTTTCTGCTTGTGGTAAGCTGGCCTACATTTCTCACAGGCAGGAGGATGTGTGAAAGTGTTTGCAAATAGCTTGGCTGCCTGCAACAGAGGAGAGCAGAGGGCCTGAAATCCTGCCATGGGAGTTTCTACAGCTATGAACAGAATTCTGACACAGAAATTGTTGGATTGTGTCTGGTATATATTATGAAGGAATTTAGACAAGGATATTGGTAATGGTCCGTTTCTTACTATGAAGTATGTGTAAGGAGGAATATCCTATCAGAACCTGTTTACTTGCCCAGAAGAGAGATTTTGATGGACTTTTACTGTGCAACAATACATTGTGGCAGTGAGGAATGAAAAGAGTTTTCAGAGTGCTGAAAGACGCCATTAGAATAAAGTCCTGATTTTAATCAACTTTGCCACTGGTTCAGCATTTTATATCAAGTGCTCCAAGTGCTCAGCCACTAGCAGAAAATGCACTTTGGCTTAGGCTCACCTAATAGGGTTGTGCTAAAAGAGTGCTTCTCTTGTGCCAGTTACAGAGATTGTGAAGTGAGCTGGCCCTCCAGATCAGCTCTCTGCTCTCATTTGGCATAAGGACAGGAGAAAAAAAAACCCCAAAACTTTCTGAAGGGTTTCTTGCTAGTGCCAGCATGAAGGAGGGAGTGAGCCAGACTTAGATAGCTCTGAATAAATAACACTAAATCCATTAGCGCCTATGAGCTTAATTAACCTCTAGCAATATTGTGCTGATTAACTGCTTTTGAAGATTTTGTCTTAAGTGAGCCTACATAAGCATTTATTTATTTCAAATAAGGACCCCAAAGCATATTTAATTGAGGATTGTCACTTACTAGCAATTACCTATGTAAAGGAATCAAATATTTGTTGTGGGATTTACCTCTGCTGTTTGTCAGAGCTGCAGCTTGCTGAACCTTCAGTCCAAATACATTTTGTTTTTCAGCCTTCCTTTGTGAGTTGACAGTATTTTTTCTGGTGTGTGAGTACCAATTAGCTTTTAAATAAATTCCAAATTTTGTCAAATACAAAGGAGCCTTGCAGCTTTTTGAGGGGAAGAACACAGGATGCCACAGGCCTCTCTGTTTTTCTTCCTGTAATGGGTGCTGAAATTTCTGCTGTGGAACCTGTTCCCTGTTCCAGCTCACATGTTCATCAAAAACCTTGATTACTGCACATTTTAATCTTCTCGTTTGCTTTTTAAAAGGGTTTGAAAACTTAGTCAGAAACTTAGTTTGAAAACAAATGTAAGGTAAGTGTATTTCTTTCAAGTTTTAATTGCTATAATGAAAAAGCCATTATATTTGGGCCAGTGTGGTATTTAGAATTTGCTAGAAATCAATTTTGATGGACAAGTTTTAGAAACTTAGGAAAGGAAGTACTGTAAGCATTATGTTGTTTTCTGTTTTGTTAAACCTCTTCTATGTTTTAATAAAAATTGTTAATTTAGCGTGCTGTGCTCTAAAAATGTGCAGGCCCCCTGCTGAGCATATCTTGCTACTATCCATGCAAAGCATATGGTGCAAGCTCTGACAATGCCTAGGAAGACCACCCAGATAAAATTGTGTTCATGTTTGAGTCCAGAGATAATGTCTTTTATCCTCAGGGACTCTGGAATGTTCTCAGAGAAATCACCAAGCAGCTCCACATTTCACATTGAAAGCAAGGTGCCCCTCACATAAATAACAGGTCCTTTTATTCTATTTACAGATGTGGTGAACATGATAAAAACCTTATGGACCATCTTCTTTCAAGGCACTTTCCTGTAGACTAGAAATAATAATTTTGTGATTCTGTCTCTTAGATTTGGTATGAATTGACTTATTTAAAATAGTTGCATATTGTACTAAATACTAGTTTTTTGTAATGCACTTTTTGAAATGCACTCCTCTCTTTTCAGCACATGTTGGTATATTTTCCTCTCTTCAGTGCAATTTAGCTGTTTGTGCTGAAAAATTACATTTGTCTATTGTATTTAGATGCTGGCAATAGTTTGTGTAGCAAACTGGCTTATGTTGGCATTTTTGTCTATGTCAGACAGAAAGGGTGTGAGGATGTTTAAATGGTTTGCACAGTGTAGCAGCTATTCAGTCTCTGAGCTGACCCCTTGGTTATGGAGTACTTTAAGACTACCAGATTCAGGGCATTGTCAGACTGCAGTTACTCTCCTCAACCAGCTTCCCATATGCCAGTTTTACGCAAAGGTTCACTTTGCTAGGGATACCAAAAGATACCACATTCATGAACAAGAACACACAATATTTTGGAACGGTTTATGGTTGCACAAAATCTGAGGCCACCAGATGCTGAAATAAACCCCAAACCTAGATGGCACATGCTCTCTACAAACACCAGGACACACAGTCTTCCATAAAACATCTCAGGAAATCAAAAGGAGACACTTCCCCTAAACACAATGGTGACTTTCACATGGAAATAAATGCACAGCTACTGAAAAGTTTGGGCTTTTCTGTCAGTAGATGAAGACTGTCTTCTGTGGGGTTTTTCTGTTTGATTTTATACTATGCCTATGGTTAGTGCCTCTCTTTTGAACAAGCTTCTATGGGGATCTTTACCTGGACACAAAGAAATTCTGCAAGCAAAATATATAGTGTGGAAAAGTATAATGTAACTATTAATTGGTTAATAAACACAAAAGACATTCTGGATTTGACAAAGTGATTAGACTGAATACTCAACTCCCTGATGAAGCACTTGGGTAGCCTTTCCTAGCCAAGCAGCCACCAGACAGAAGGGGAAGGGTTAGACTGACTAGTCTCCCTAGTTTTCTTTACTGTAAGATTTTATACTTTTCTACTTGGTGTTTAGCCTCTTGAATTTTTGAGCTACTAAGAACCCCTGTCTCAACACGGGCTTCAATTTTCCACTTGTTACTTTTCTACGGTATTTTTCCACAGCGCTTTCAATCAGGGATACACAGTGGTGCTGTGTCACAGCTGATGCTGTGTACAGGCAGGAGAGCCTTGGAGAGCCTTCCACAAGGGCTCCAGGGAGAGAGGGTTACACAACCACACAGAAGGCCACCTCCTTTGTGAAACTCATGTAATTGTTGTGGGTGTGCTGTGATAGCCACCAAAACCTGCATGGTGACATGTCTTAGCGACTTCCCCTCCATCTGTTATCCGCTGTCAAGATAACAGCCAGAAGCTGCACAAAAGTTAGTTGTGCCTAGGTTATCTGAGGGAAGCCATTACATCCAGGTGACACCAAGGAATGTGATGTGTGTGACAGAGGACCTTGCATCTCAGACTCTCAGAGGTTGTTCCTGTGGTCAGCGTTACCTCTTGAGATTACAACTTAGCTACTGAACTTTGCTTTAAATGTAATTTTGGTTATTTTTTACTTTCAATTATTTTTCTGTAATAAATATACTGATGTATAAAATTTCCTGTCTCCTTTTTTTTCTAACTATGTTTCCATACTGTGCAAAAGGTTGATTAGCTGATTGTGTGGATCTAAGTTCATGAGTTACCATGACACAGGTATGAAAAAAAGGCAGTTTGTGAATCTAAGATGTACTACCACTAAGTATATGAATATCAAAGAAAAAATGAGCACAGCTAATGGGCAAACTGTTCTTTTGAAGGTCTTTAAAAGCAGCTGCTTTGTAGTAAGTATGTGCAGTTTAATGCGCTGATCTTTGTTGGCCATTACTATTGTGCATTCCATACAAGCAGGTTAAAGAATTTATTTTTAATTGAAGCAGAAGTTGAATACATTGAATTTAGGGGTGACATTGCAAAAAAATAGGGAAAGATTTGAGGTAATCAGTTGCTTCTTTAATAAAAGAGGAAGAGATCTCCAGGAGGAAAAGCAGTTGACCTTGCAAAGGTAAACTAAACTTTTCTTAGTGTTTTCTTACACTGATAATAGGCTGTATATTCCCTTTTGGCAGAAGATGTTACAAAAAGGCTAAAAAATCCAATGAACTTACACAGCTTCCTGTGAGTCATTTCTATCTGGAAAGTTGAACTTGTTTTCTTCACTCAGAGACAAGGGAGTTGAACTGTGTGCTTAGGCATATCACAGCTTAGGTGAAGTCCACATACTTGTTAAAATCGGGAAACAAAACACCTTCTTCAGCTGGGATACATACAGAGTGAACAGCTGTATGTAAGCCTCTATGCACATTATGAAATTATGACTAGAAAAAGGGTGCAAGAGGAAAGCTATAGTGGCATTAACCTCAAACAACTGCAATAGACTGCTTATCTTTGGAGGACTTTTGTATTAGCTGTTGTATTAGCTTTTGTATTAGCAATTGTTTTACAGATATGGTATTCACTCCAAGTTAAAATATTGTGTTTTAAAAGAGAAACCAATTGCTGGTTGAAACCAGCACATTCCTGTTTAAATTCTCAGTGGGTGGACTCTAGGCAAGCCAGCTGGTCTACAATTCTCTTCTAAAACTGGGAACGAAAGGGACATGATAGTTCACTATCCAGGTTTTCTTAAATCCCTATCAGAAACAAGATTTGGGGCTTATTTTGTTGTATTTTTAGAGAAAAATGAGAGAATAAGGCATGCTATGCACCAACAGGTAATACAGGAGGGGAGAGCTCTGGAGTGAACTGGTAAAAAGAGAGCAGGTTCTGGGGGCAGGATTTACAACAGGAGCGTGCTGGACCAGGCCCTGTGGGAAATGCAAAGTGGCAGCAATGCTAACTTGGGAGCAGCAGCCTCTTCCTTATGTCCATTTCTGCCAGTGAAAGAGTAGCTGGTAATTTGTCCCACTCACCCAACTTGTTTTGGCATCACACACAAAAATTCCATTTAAGAGTACAAGAAAAAGGGATCCAAACTTCTGATACCAGTATTGCAGTTGTTCCACATCCTTGAAATACTAAGCCACGTGTATGTTGTATGGGTATGGAGGGATTTTTGGTTTGTTTGTTAGTTTGTTTGAGTTTTTTCCTAATAAGTCCCTCAAACAATAAATAATTTTAAATAATAATAAATTTTCTCCAGGAAATAAATGAGACTCTTCTCAAGGCTGTTTAAAATCTAGGAGGCCTGAGAGGGGATTTGGGGATGTGTTAGGGAGCATCTGGTCAACATTTTAACAGATAATCTGACAAAGGAAAACACAAGTGTTTCTGGATGACAAAATTACAGAGCTAGGAAGAAAATCTTCATATGAGAGGCTGACTAATAAGCTCCATAGTCATGCTGAAAAATACTAACTGCATCACACAGTTGTTTTTAAATTACTCGTGACTTTTTCAGTACAGGGACTTGGGAGTCATTTTGCATAGCTGCAAGACATAGGATCAGTGGTCTATGACTCCCAAAAGGCATGTAGAACATTAACAGTTCCCAGGGAAAAAAAGGGGAAAAAATAGATTTAGACTAGCAATTCTATGGCATGCCCTCACTTTGAATATTATGGTGTTTCCAGTGCATCTCAGAAATTGTACAACACAGAAACAGGAGAAAGAAAAATTAAAGTAAAATAGAATGATCAGAAATACAAAGTGGTTTCATCACGTGAGATTAGGTAACTCACTTTGCAGGCTGAAAACATCTCAAGGTGAGGAATACTATGTCTGTAAAAAAGTGAAAGATGGATAAGGAGCAAGTAATTGCTGTTTTTGTGAAATCAAAACTCATCAGCACTCAGTGAAATCAGATTTAAACCAAACAGAAAATAAACTCTTCTTTACACAGCACAATTTCATCAGGGGGATTCTTGCTACAGGATATGGTAGAAGCAAACAAAACAGCTTCAAGAGCTATGACCTACCCAGAGACTCGGCTGCAAAACACCTGCATTTGCATGATCCAAATGCAACCTTTGTATCAGGAAATTGCTCAGCTCTGATCGGTGAAGGACAGGAGTGTGCTCCAGAGAAGATCTCCTTCTAGAAGGATCACTAGCCAGTGTGAGAGACAGGGTGACCATCATGGTGATTCTTATATTCTTACAGGTACTGGAAAAACAAGTTAAGAGCCTTGCCAAATGAACTAAACCCTAGGTAGGTCATACCTAGAAATGGAAACTGAAACATCTTCACGTGCAGAGAACACAAGACTCATGATTCCTGAGAAAACACACCTTTAAATTATTTTTATTACAGTATAGTGACTTCCTCTGCAGATGAAGGGTGAAAAAGAACTATGGATGCTTTTTCCATTGTCTTTGGCACACCGATTATATGACAGCAATGGCACTTCCAACTTCTTGTGTAGAAAAACCCCACTTACCTGAACTTTTAAATGTTTCTTCTCACCTGTGAGCGTTTTGAGCTTTTTGCCACCTGTGCTCAGGCACAGCAAGCTCAGGTATTTCAAAGCAAGAAAGATCTTTAATACTTCCTCCCAGAGGCAGATTTTAAACCTGTCCTTCACTCAGCCAGCTGGTGGCTGAGGTGTGCCAGGGCTGGGCTGGACATGCCTAAGCTTACTTCCTTCTACACTGTCACATCTGTAAAACTTCAAAATATAAATAGGAAATCTTTTCCAGCAGCAAACGCTTGCCATTTACTCACTCCTATTCTCCTGCTTAGCTCCACAGATCCTGTAGATCGTAGTGCCCTCAGGCGCCGCTCTGAGCCGTGCCAGGCACGGGGCCTGCTCGTGTCTCACGCTGCACAGCTGGCAGCTGTGGCCGGCGGCCGCCGCTGCTCAGAGCAGCTCCGGCAGCCCGGCTGCCCTCGTTGGGCGCCGCTCCGCTCCTCCCGGAACTGCCGCGGCGCACGGGGCTCCCGCTCGCCCGTGGCTCCCGGCCCCAATGCAGCCTCAGATTGGGCTGAAAGCCGCGCGTTCCCTAGCGTGTGGAGGGGCAGTGAGGAAAAATGCACGCAGGCTTTCACAAAATCTTCAGGGGACCCTAAAAACACACCTCGCTCTTCAACTCACACACACAGCCATATGCACTGACTCCACACTGTACCTGCAGAAATGTTTTCTACTTACCATAGCTGAAATTATTTTGACATTGTTAATAACCCATCATTGATGTTTAGATATCAGCCACTGCAACCAAATTCACCCTCACCTGTATCAGTTGCACTGTTTTAAAATTCGTTATCCTAAACTAGTTAAGATTAACAATTGTATTTAAAGTGCAAAATTAAGCCAAACAAAATTATTTATTTTGGCATTAGATTTATATAGAAACTAATTTTAGCTTCATAATTAAAATAAAAATCTAATGCACTAGAAATGTGCTTCCTCTGTGGGTTAGTAGGAGTAGAAAAGAACATGTATCATTTGTGTAAGAAATGAATAGAAAATTTCAGGGTTTAGAAGCTGTTCATGCAAGACGTCATATCCTGAAAATGGAGTCCTATGTCATCAGTGAACAACTAGAAAAATAGCAACACAAAGGTTATACACTATGAATTTTTAATCCTGAATAATTTAGTTAAAGTTTTGGCAAAGGAAATCTAACTCTCCATTTCTCCTTCATCTTAAGATTTTTTTTCTCCTTTCAAGGATAAGTGAAAATTTTATTTGATTGAATATCTATTGTATCAAATGATCGTGCAGTGTCTTTATCATACATCCTTTGTTTGTTTACTGCAGCATCACATTAGGATGAGTATGAGTAGCTCATACCAGGCTCTTGCTTTTTAGTTTTGCAAAGATATGCTTCTGCTAGACAGAAGGCATGACCTTATGTTTAAACTATGTATTACCATTCTTCCATGTATCTTAAAATCTCAGGAAATTTTGTATTGCTTAATCAAAAAATTAACAGCAACTTAGTAAAAATGAGTAAGCAAGCAGTAATATACTGCTATACTGATATATAAGTAGCATAGTACCTGGTATTCATTAATATTAAAGAGAAAAAACCAGAAACAAATACTTTAAATCATGACTCCTATTGACTGATTCTTTTAGAATTATAGTGTTTTCATTTAGCTGAAGTAAATACATACTAATTATGTTCCCAAGAGATTATCATCTACTCTCTGACAGTTCTATCAATGCTGCTAGATACAAGAACCTGGTTATTTTTTAGCATATCTTATAACCCAAACAGTTATGCATTTTTGTTTTTGCTACATTGCTTGACTTTGGTGAAATAAAAATACCAATTTCTCATTTCCCTCATTATTTGGATCATCATTACTTGATGATCTTGTGAGCTGGCAATCTGTACCCTGGCCAAGGTCATTGAAATGAAGACATCCTGGTGTTCCTGGGTTCAGGTTCTAATGCAGGTACTCAAAGGTGCCTCAAAACTTTTCTATGGTACTGGTGGTTCATGTCCCGTTGTGACATCAGCAAAAAAAAAACCAAAACCAAACCTGAGTATAAACTCGAGGCATATATGACTGCACTGAACTAGCACAAACCCAGGGCAAGGGTCTGAAACGGTAAGGGAATGTAAATTGTCCCATTTGTTACCTTGAGATTATAATCCAAGGATTTGTGGATTTCTACAAACAACTTAATTGGAAACTAAATTGCAAAAAGTAAAGGCATGTTCTTAGACCCCCTGTTCCATGTAAGAGATTACAGAGAACTTTCTCTGGTTGTGAGTCAGGAAGATTGGGCTGCAAACAAAGCCTTCTTATGGCAGGTCTGGTGTGTTCATGGAAGCCAAGAAACTGAGCTGGACATGCCTCCTGCAGCTAGGTAAGGTCCTCACTCAGGGCCACAAACAAGAGTCCCTCACCATGAGGAGAACAAACAGGTCTTTTAGCTTCCAGCAAACAGTGGACAAGTGAGGATTTCTTCTTGAATCTCAAGGAGGCAAGAAAGTTGTGTGTTCAGTCTGGAATATTAATGATTTCCCCAGGTTTCCACAAATCTGCTTAGCTTTTATTAATCAAATCAAATCAAATCACTTTTATTTACTTTTCTCTTCCATGTAGCTCTGTTCCAAAGAACTTTAGTAGGGAAAAAAACCCAGAAACCTACTTGGGTCTCTAAACATGCCTACACAGAAGCATTCAGGACCAGGATTTTTGGTAGCTTTACCAGCTATAAAAGAACTGAGGCACATTTTTGCAACCCCCTTCTCTCTGTTCATGCACATTAGTAACAACAAACTTGGGGATAATGCTACCAGCTCCTTTAAACTGTCTTGCTTATTTTTAAGTTTTAAGAAATTGTGAAAACAATTATTTTACAGTGTTTTTTTTTAAATGTTCATAGTGAAGCATTCAGACTCCTTTCCTGGTATTTGATTTAAGGTATAAAAGTGAATTTTTTAATGTTATATTTAATTTGAGGAAAAAAAGAAAATTTACTTAGCTGTACAGTAAACATTGAGTTAATTCTCAATTATTGACAAATATACAGGTATGATGGCCTGTAGGAAAACTTTAAGTATTTTTTAACACCATTGTTCAATAAATCTAGTCACATTGCTTCCAGCAGCAGTAACCCTGCCATCAGGTCCAAGACACTTGGTTTCAGTTAAAAATTCCCAAAAGTCATGGAAGTGCACTATGAGCAAGTTACTCATGGGTGACTGGGTAGCTGCTATGAAACTATGAGACTGTAAAGGCCCACTCTGAAACAAGGGGGTACTAATGGAAGATATGGAGGAAAAGGGAAGGAAGAAGACTGAATTCCCATGACTGTTTAGTCAATCAGGGGCTCAACATACACATTGTCACAGCGATCCAACTTTGACAAAACATCAGTTCCCAATACCCTACTAAATTAACAGCTATGATTGTGAACTCTCCTGTATTTAATAGAGTACTAAGGGTGTGAAGTCCAAAGAATTTTAAATTGATTGATAGCAAACCAAGCTTGTTCAAGTACAAAAAAACTACGTCCTCTGAGAGACAGTAACTAGATGCAACAGAATGAAAGCTTTACACTCAATTTAAAAATGCTATCTATACACAATGTTACCTCCAAGCAGAACATTAATTGACATGCCGTTTATTTTCTCCTCTAAGAAAGGAAGAAAAATTCAATTTATATAAAACACTGTGCCTGTCCACCCAATAATATTAATGTGAGGCAAGACACTTTACAGGAAGGCACCGTCATAGGAATCTGCTCTATTATTATCATCTCAATTTTCTGCCTACTGTTACTTGCATAACTAGCAACTAAGAAACTCTGTGAATGTTTCCATGATAAAGCTAATCAGCTTTGGAATAGCACGCTGAAAACCACAGCAATGCAATTCTGTCAGACTGTGTATTTTCAGAGTTCACTCATCCCAGCCATGAGAAGTATTATCTACAAGGTAAATTTCTGATACAACTTCAAGATTATCCAATTAGCACATGAATTATTTTAGAAGATCAGCTTTTCTGAAAGCAATCTTCCTGTTTTATTTTAAGTAATATTTGGCTCTTTAAGCATCCTCCTCTTTCCCTGCTTTTTCCTCCTCATTTCAGCCATTTGCTCTGTACAACTCCTCTCTCCCCTGCAATTATCTTCTTATTTATGCTGTTCTGCTGCAAACCCACTAAATCAATAAGGTTTTTGAGAATTTTCAACTTGGTAGGCACATTTTTTCAGCTCCAACAAGGATATCAGGAATGCTTTTATGCTATCAACTTCATCATGGTTTTTGCTTCCTTATAGCCCAAACTCCCAAATAAACAGAATGCTGTGAGATGAAGCTGCACAGGCAAGAACATGAAAATCCCTAAGTGAAGGCAACATTTTGATTGAGACAGAGCAAGTGATGCAAACACCAGGAAATACTCTTCAGTTTTGCCAATGTAGCTCTTATATTACAGGTAATAATAACAAAATATTCCATTGATTGGGATCTCTTCTTCATAAACATGGCGGTTTTGTCATGACTTGCAAAAACTGAGAAATAAGGTCAAATACGCAGAGCCTAACATTAACGGTCAATGTATCATTCAAGGTTTTACCAAAGTTTGTCAGGTTTAGCCTTCTGCACTTAAATGTAGCTATTTTCAATACCTGCAGTTTCATTCAATTATTTTCTTCAGAAATAACTGTCTGTAGAAACCCGTTGTGGGCAAGTCAGAGTATCAGTCTAAAAATACAGCTGGCACCATGAAACAGTTTTGAAAAAGTTATCGTTACTTCTGTGTCTGGCTCAGCTCTTCAGCCTTTTTCCCCTCTACAGTTTAGTAGTATACCTGACATTACAAACCAAGTATGACAATTTCAAGTTCCCAGCATATCACTTTCAGACAAAACAAAGTGAGAGGTTGAGTTCTACAGGTAACTTTTAATGCAAGTCTTGAAAATTTGAGAAGATTCCAATATTCTTTCCTTCTCAATACATGGGATTGCATTTATTTACATGTATTTTTACCTTATGCTATATGTTCACATTGCCAGTTGGCCTTTTCATTCTTAAACAACTGCACAAATGGTTTATAGTCATGACACCTCACAATAGCCTTGTTTTCCATTTATGCAAAATTTAAAAGATTAAGCATAAATACATTTTTTTAATCTTCTGGCAAGTCAGAATTTTCTCCTTATTTATTGATAGTTGTGTTTGGCAGAGCACATCAAAGGTGCTGATACTCATGACTAATCTAGATGAAGTTCAAGTTAGCTGACAGGAGATAATTTTCTTCAGTTCTTCATTTGACTCTTACTCATCCCAGGTATCTCCATATTTATTTACTTTAACTAAAGGAAACAAAAGGAAAAATAAAAGTAGTCACATGCTAGTTTAACTGCCGAAGTTTATCATATACAGTGCCAAAAGGATAATGAAGTACACTGTCATCTGAAGTGGTGTGTGGGGAGAGAGTGTCACAGCACAACAGGTATCTAATTAAAGCTACTTTTGAATAAATGGGGAGAAGAGTTTGTTAATCATTTTACCTTAATGAATTAATATTCAGTCAGGAGGCCTACTGTGCTAATTCCTGCTCTACAGAGTTTGTAATTACTTTGAAACAAATGTAACATGAAAAAAAGACAATTGGAGGAAACAGGCAATGAATGTTACAATAAATAACGGGGCTACATAATCTGGTTACGTGCACAGTTGGATGGATTCAGGGTAGTTAAAAACACACTCAAAGACAAACAAACAGAAATCAGTAACCCCTACTAGGAAACTACTCAGCCATTATTATTTGGCAGCTTTCTTTAGCATAGGATTGAGTCAGAGAGGAAAAAAACCAGGGTACTGGTCTAACAGCTTTGTTCACAAATGTGCCACTGTAATTGAACAACAACCAGAAAGTGAAAACAGGCTGTCTTGAAAGTGAGCTGCAAAGTCCTCTGCAACTGACTGCCATCACTGAAAAGGTTAAGGATGGCTCCGTCTGATCCAGTAGGAATGCTGACACTAGTCAGGTACCCCTTTATAATCCACTTGCAAGTTAATTACTAAGTTCACTGTTTATTACTAACTGTGCAGCAGAACAAGTGGAACAGAGCAAAATGCCTGGTCCTTGTCTCAGTGAGCTACCAACAAACTGAGCATAATGCCCTGACAAATCTCTTTGGAGCGACTTACATTGCAGTGAGACACAATGAGAAACTCTCTCAAAGTACGATTTGATTTCCATTTCTATTAACCATGGCAGCTGAACAGGCTGCACTCATTCCCTGGAAAACGGGCCAGTCTGGATCACTATGCAGATGCATGTATTTGTGCTGCTGCAAGGAAGGGAGAAGGCACTGGCAGATGGAAGTTAGAGACTGCTTAAAGCTGGTTCAAACATGGTTTGGTTTCCCTTCTGTCCTTGCAAGGGAGGGCAGAAATCACTGTCTCCTATTTGCAAGGGACCCAGAGATAAGAGGATGAACCAAGGGGTAGTGACTCAGAAAGCATGAACAGGCACACAGCAAGTAACATATCCAGTATGACACAAGAAGCTAAATTGGATCTTAGCCCATAACATCAGTGTAATCCCTGAACTGCAGATTTTAAGGTACTTGCACATGTAAACCATTCCTGAATTTTTATATGCCCTCCTTACTCTTTTTCCCTAAAAATGCGAAGAGATTCTTTAAAAAGTCTGTTTACAAATCTCACACACTGCTCAGTTTTATTCTCAAAGCCCAAGTACAGCCTTCAAATAGAACACAGAAATATAACAGAAAGAATGCAATATTTGATCAACATTTTATAGCGGTCTTTTATATACCTCAAGTAACTAAAAATAAAGTAACAAATGCACGTTCTCATTTCATAGCCACATTTGCCATGGAATATGGCAAGGTTTTCAGAATGCTCCTTAACATTTCTGTGTGTGGTTTGCAAGTGACATTTCTAGGCTTTCTATTTGTGGAGAAGTATCTTGAAAAAGAAACATTGTGTAAATACATGAAGCATCAGCCAATGGAATTTAAAAGCAATCTGAAACCATAGCTTCAATAATTTTTTTTATGTCTCATTTGGCACAGTCAGATGATAAGAGAAAGCCTTTTATCCTTGAAATAACAGATAAAAATCGTTACACAAAAATTGTTTATAATTTTTCTTTCAAAACTGCAGATCTGTCTAAAGATAGATAATCTGCAGAAAGTAATTCACAAGCATCAAAGAGACTGACGCTCTTAAGCAACACTGTTCCAAAGCTTAGCGTTACTGCTTCAGAATTTTTGCTTCAAATACATTCTTCTATACTTATTACCACCTGTTATGCCTAATAGCAGACAACAGCTATCCCTAAAAGTCTTGTTGCAACATGGCTGACAAGACTGGGCAGTGCACAAAAACCCAAACAATTCCAGCTGACTAGTCCATCAGTGTGTTAAACGGTAAAGCATTCCTCTTGCTACAATTATTTTTACAGATGCCACATTGAATTTAAGAAGTCATAGAGCAAGCAACTATGAATTGCTTCTGTGTCTCCTTTTCAAAAAATTGAGTCAAAAAGTTAACTGAATGGCATCTTATTCTTCAGGACACTGCATTCTTAATATGCTCTGTAAAGTTTTCTTTTTCACTGTGAAAACAAATCTCAATATTGCTGCCAAATACCGTTTCCTTCCTCTGGATTTTAATGTAGAAAATGAACCTCTACAAACAATACCTCTATAGAAATTCACTAATTCTACATGAAACAATTCATAAAAATAAATACCCTCTCCTTCAAACCATCAACCATGTGCTCTATTTTGAGAGAACAATGCAATCTAAAACACACACCCCCCGTCCCATAGCTGAAACTCTTTAGTATAGCCCTGAGCTCAGAGAATTCTTTGTTGAAAGAGGTTGCTCAATATACTCAATGAAGCAAAACCTAAGAACTTTTCAGTCTGGCACTAAGCAATATGGCTAGAGAAAAGGAATTACAATTTTCTATTGGATGATCAAAATTTTCAAAAAAATAATTAATCTGAAACAGGAAACTACAGACCATATGTATCACATATGAGATACCTGCAGATACTCTAAATATAAATTGCTTAAAAGGTATGCAGAATTAAGCTTTGTGTTTGTAGCCATTTTTAACATTATGACAAATATCTGAATTTCACAAGTATTTCTGTAAATCAGTATATTACCTTCCTTAGCTGGTTTTTCCTGTGCAAACTTGCTTGGAGTTTCTGCCTTTGGTGGTTGCATTACATCGTATGTCTGTCTGTGTTTATTCCTTAATTCCTCGTACGTGATGCCTTTTTTTTTACGACTTTCTTCTGGAATTGGAGCAGGTTCTGAAAACAAAACAAACAGAAAAATACTGAATATGTCATAACACATCAAAATTTGGTTTCAACATGTTCTAGAATACCAGTTAATTACTGCTCAATTCCAAATTAAAAGGAGCATGACAGCTGCAATTCTAAATACAACAGTTAATGTATATGGTCTTCAAGTAATCCATTCCTTCTATCCTTTTAGTTTTGTCAAACTGCTTTGAAACAGTGGCCGTTAATTAATTTTCTCATTTTACCATAAGAAATTCTAACAACCATGTGGTAGTTGATGGATAAAATAGCTCTGGTCACTTTATCTAAAATTTACAATAATTATACATTTGAGATATATATGATTTCTGAAGAGAAATCTAAGTAAAGCTCAAGGGTTTGCATTAAGGCTTTAAATTTTGCTTTCAAAGAATTAGGACAATATCATATGATGCCTAATAAACATTTGACCCTTTTATCTATATTTATAATGCAGAATCTTGGTTATAATAAAGGTTTTACGAACTACTGATATTTGTGATGAAATGCAGTAACAATTTTCTTGACACATTTATATCTGATACTTTCACATAATTATAACCAAGTTGCATGAAAGGGCTTTTTCAGTGAAATAAGGCATTTTTCATAAAGAAGCTGAAAAAATCCAAACTAATTCAAAGTACAAAACCCTGCATTTGACAGTAACTTCCTCCTTTGTGTACCAGAGACACCTGAATTCCGAATCCTGTCTTTCCCGTGCAATAGCTGAGGACAGTTCATACTGGAAGAAGGGGAACAGCTGCGTGGTACTTGAAAACCATTTTAGTTCTCTGTGAGAAAATCAGACTGTTGGCAGATACAACACAATATCTGTTCAGTTCCCAGGAGACATAAATGTTTGTCACATTATGAAAAAAGCTTTAAAAAACGTTTAATGTCACAGAGTTACAGCAGTATCCAGTTACAGCCCCACAGACCTGCAATCACCTTGGAAAGGCCAGCAGGCAATTGGTAGGCTGTGGTTTACTCAGTACAGAGAAGGGATAGCATATTCCCCCTTCTTTCAATCAAAGGGAACTTTCAGTCAGGCTGAGTTTTTTGCAGGTTTAGTTCCATAACATATTACACCTTGTAAGTTAATTCAGGATCTTTACTTGCAATTAGAGCTAGAAAACCCTGAATTTAGTTTACAGTTAGAAAACAAAATTTATATTCATCTTCTGTGTAGAAACAATTCTTGTAATTCTTTAAGCTCTTTCATTCAAAACCACTGTATTGTGCCATGTGTTTGCATAGGGTGAGAATACATAGTTTAGTAAGAGCAGTATCTAAAAGAAAGGCAAGAGTTTTTGAAGTACAATCTGCTAAATACCAAGACTCACCTTGAACAGTGTAATCAGTAATTCCTGTAGGTGAAGATTCATTCAGGGAAGCACTGAATGGAATGGGTTCATAACTTGAGAGGGCTCTATCTGTTGAGCTATAATCATCTGAATAGCTAGAAGAAGGTGGGAATCCAGCTCTTGGAGAAGATGACTCAGTAAATGACTGAGAAGGTATGTCTGAAAATTCAGATTTCCGACTGGAACGGCTGGAAAAGAATATAACTAAATATTAAATACAAAACTTCTAAAGTTAAAAATAGAACTGTAAGAGTAACAATACTTGCAATTCAAGAAAATGTTCTTTCATTTTAAATAGTTTAGTTTCCAACTGAATCATCTTCTTAAAAAAAATTGGGATGTTTTGGGCATTTTCTTTACATTGCAAAGATTTCTATTGTCCCTTCCCCAACAGTCTTCCCTTCCTCACAGAACCTTAGCTCATACCTCCAGAACAGGAGAGAAAAGAGACAAAACGTATTGCACTTTACAAGACTGAAGTTACAATCCTTTTTCGCAAGGAATCTTCAGACAAATACACCCCACATCAAACACAAATAGTACACAGTATGCCCATGTAACTAGCAGTAGTATGAACTATGTTAATTTTAAAAGCCTTTTAGGAAGAATTTGATATTTAAAACCCTTCATCATTAGAAGGTGCTGTAATTGATCAGTACTGAATAGCAGAAGGAGAACAAACAGCTATCTTGGGGAAATTAAATTATGAAAATTAATCAAGTTTCTGAATTCTGCAGAAATATTAATGAATTTTCTCTTCAGAAAGAAAGGTAATATCTTATTATATAAGAATATTCTGGAAACTGGTGCCAGATATTCTAAAGTATTCACTATATTCTTAGAATGGCCTTTCAAGCCACTACACAACATGTTCCTCTATCAGGAATGCTACCGCTTGGTGCCACTAGAATATCTGTAGAGTATTTATTAATTTTTTACTTTTAATTTCTGTTTAGCTGTACTTTTAGTTTCCTATGAAAAACATTTGCAATTAGTCTTTGTTTAATTCTCATAATAAACATACAGAGCAAAGCCGTTTTATTGCCTCAACTATGTTTTTAAAATATATGCAAACACAGTTTTAAAGAACTACCTAATATCTTAGCTCCCTACAAATTTTTAACACAAATCAAATTACCAAAATACAATTATTAGTAGACATACAATTCCCACAAAAATGTAATGATTTCTGTTGCTGGGTTAAAAGAGTAGCATGTATGGATAATAATGCAATTGAAATTAATTTAAATTATTCATTCAACCAAGAAAAAGGAATATATCACTTAGGAAATAAAACTTTACAGATACAAAACGGGCCATTAACGGTTGAAGGAATTTATTGGTGTGGCAGATGATGGTACTTAAACAAGTTCCTTTGTAAACACAATTAATGAGCATGACAATTTCATATTAGAAACTGGAGGGGGGTGAAGGGACAAGTACCACTCCAATTCAGCTGATTCTATATAGTAAGTATATGAAGTGGTAATTCCTAAAATTGCTTGATTCATAAAACCACAAACATTTCAGAATAAAGGAAAAACTTGCAGACAAAATAAAAACTGTCATAAATCTGAATTTATAGTGTAATTAAAAAATTAAGCAAATAATTTATAAACATTTAACAAATCTCAGCACATACATAGTAGGACTACTACTCACTATCCAAACACTATTCTCCTAGTTTTGAATCAAGGGTTTAAGAGACATATTCTGAAAGCAGCTTGAAATTAAAAACCAGTTGAAGTAGAAAACATTCTGGAAGAAAACAGGAAATAGTTTTAAGAACCTGATGAGTTTCTCATATGTACAGCATAATGCTGTTACAGATGTAAAGGATTTAAACAAACAGCAGTAAGTTTGACCGCCATGCTTCTTCCTGCACTGATATTGTTTACTGAGCTCTTTCCTTTGATAAACACTGAAATCATTTCCACCCTTTTCCTACTTCAATCAAACTAAACTATGGGAAAAACTTCCAGAATGTAACACTACTTTATTTCAGTTAATTTAGTTTACTTCTAAACTAAGAAGGCAACTTCTGCTGTCACACTTTGTAAGTAAATTCCATGGGAAGCACTCTTAATTTTACAAGGAATACAGTTTGCTAAGTAAAATGTTTCTGTTTCTACTCCTCAAAGTGATCAGTTTTATGTAAAGAGCTCAAAATACATATTTTATAGCTTGCCAACTGATACGAATACAGATTCCTGAAATTTGGTAGATTTGAGGTAAGGGGAAATGAGGGAAGGTACAGCTCTGAAGGTGTTGAAAAGCTGCAAAAGTAGTATTGATCTGTTAGTGTTTAAAATACTCTATTCAGAATATGTTTTAAATTTAAAAGATACTTAAATTCTTACTTAGGTGAACTATGTCTCTGAGCTTGTCGCAGAACATCTCCTATTGGGGAATCCTTCAGTTTCTTAAATTTCTCGCTACAGACTGGCAAGTAGGATATCTTTCCAGCCAGGTATCCACACATTCCAGCAACTTTTGAAAAAGAAAAAAAGATGGGTTTATATGCTGTACTATAATATCCAACATAGTTTTAAAATAATAATTTCAAATAAATCATGTAGTATCTTGAATAAAAGAAAGAAAATCAGTTTAAACATAAACCAAAAACATGCAGTAATCATCTCTGCTTCTTCTGCAGACAAAGGGTACTAAAACAAAATGCAAGAGCTGAACAGAGACATAAAGCAATGATTTAGACATGGTGTGAGCATCAGATGATTTCAGCTAGTACTTGATGAATGAAAGGTGACCAAAAAAAAAAAATAATTGCAACGTTTTTTCCCAAGATCCAGAAATCACAATTAACTGTCAAAGATTATAACCCAGTCAGAAATAAGTACAGGGAGTAAATTCTGCAAATTTAATCCATCAGAACAGTCAGGTTCTGAAAAGGCTTTCACTAATTAATGAAGAGAGGTCTAAATAAACTTAGCAGTAGGCTCAGTATCTTCTGTAAAGGATTCTGTGATTTGGCTACCAGAGGGCAAACAACTGAATTAGCTGAACCCTTGTAATCACTAAGAAAATGATTTCAATTTAGTGCATGAGCTACTTCCATCTGCTGCAAAGGACATTAGAATAAATTACCAAGATAGCTCTTTCTGGGCTTAAAACTTATGATTTCCATCAACTGACTTCTTCAAGTTTTATGAGTGGGTCAGTGAAGGATTCCGTGGGAATTAACAGTTTTCTTGTTGACTTTGTAGGCGAAAAGGACTACACCCTTCTTTCAGGTGCAATGAGTATTTCCTAAATATAAAACTAAGCGTTTTGATTATCTTTAAGTCAGGAAAGAGTTAATTACCAGTAACGTTAATCCTCTGCAATTCTCAACTGTAGACTACATTGCCTGGGAATCAATACAAAGGGGATTTTCCTCATGCCTGCTGTACTAGTACTGAAATTGTGATTCCTGTTCTAATGTCTTATTTTCAAAAGAAGGGTAACAGTCCTTTTCCAAGGGAATAGAGAAGAATAGCCACAACTATGGGTGAGGTTTACAAATGAGGAATGTATGGGTTTAGCTTTCTAGCAGGTTAAAAAAACCTAACACCTCAAATACAGTAAATATGTGCAAAGAGAAAAATTATAAGCCTTTAGATTGACCTAAGAAGAATTCAAACCAAGTATTTAACAAAATAAAGCTTAACAGAAAAGCTGATTACTCTTTTGCATAAATTACAAAGAGAAAGTCTCTTTTTCTTGAGGCCTTCTAGTAAAGAAAAGGGGAAGTACCTCTCTGGAAGATGTTTCACTCAAAGTAATTATTGGCTAAAGTATTTGGGTTTTTTTTATTACAGAACTAACAGCCAATGATCCATGTCGTGGTGTAGGTGCAGGCTGCTCGGCACCGCAACCTTCCTGTAAGCCTCTCCATCGGGGAAGGCGCTCCAGTGGGCGGAGAAGGCTCACCGCTCTTGCACGCACAGCCAGTGGAAATAAGGCTATGGAGCCAGGAGGGGTCCTCGTATGGGTTCCCAGTGGCGTTTATCAGTGGCAGGGGTCGACGCCTACACAGCGGCAGACCTCAACGCCCATCCATACACCAGAAGCGTGAAGGGATGAAAAACCAAGAACAATGGGAGGTGGGGGGGGAATGATCTATCCTGCTTATATCCTAGGTAGGCGAGGGGCAGAGAGAGCATCAGGGTCAATGATCTGAGGGCCTGGGGGTGGTACACAGGAGGGGCCAGGGTGGGTGGGCCAATGGAAGGACAGGGAAGGAGTGGCTAGTGGACAACGACTAACGGGGAACCGAGGAAGGGAGAACAATCTGGAACCTGACCTTGTAGGGGGGAAAAGGGGCAGGGAGACCAACAGGCCAACCGGGGAGGCAGAACTGGGGTACATTTGCACAACATCGCAAGGTATCCCGGGAGAAGCCTTTTCTGTGGGGCTAGTTTTCAACTTAGGGTCTGTCCCTCCAAGGGACCACAATGGACCCTGGCTTAGTGGGCTCAGGAGCCTCCACAGATCCACATTTCTGAAGTTAGCACAGTAATTTAAGTATTGTTCTTGGCTTCTATATTCACTGCGACAAGATTTTAGAGAAGCTGAATAGACATGGCCAGGTCCCACTGCACACTAACATGAAGTAAATACAGGCAGAAGAATCTTCCCCTTCTTTGTCAGACAGAGAGAGGACCAATAGCTCTGTGCTGTGTTGAAGGGGATGCTGTCAATGTAGTGAATCAGCCATGACTAACTAGAAGTTTCAGTAAATTGTCAGAGTACCTAGAAAACTACAGAGAAAAGTATAGTAATTTCTACAGGCAGAACATCCTGGCCAGCCCAGCTGCACCTTATTTTTCCCCCTGATTTCAATAAATTAGTTCTATTAAATAAGAAGAATGTGGCCCTTATGTGTAGGAGTGATCAGGGAAATAGCAGTTCTATTATTTATTAGAAATGTTTGTGTTATACCATTGTTTGGTGTTCAAAGAAAGTAACCAGAATGTAGCATAAACAACTGGAGTCCTAGTCTCTCACATGCATTTATCTGCTTAAACAACACTTCCTTGACCACAAATCATGGGGTTTACCCTCTTCCCACTGAAGTAAACTGGCTGTATCTGCACAGATTGGCAAGATGGCAACTTCCTGTTTTACTGTCCTGTATTACATTGAAAAGGTTAATTTATTAAGTTAATAATTTATTTTGGATTATACTTAATCCAAAAATCATTCACACGAAATTGCTGTTTTCCTACAATTGTAGATACATAATGTACAGGAAAAAAAGCGTAATTAAAATAGCCTGAATGGGACACGTGAGATACATGAATAAAGACCTTCAAATTAGGAAGGGAGGGGTGGGTGTATTCCGGCAATGTAATTTAAAGTAAGGGTGTACAGTATCCATTTACAACGTTTGTATCTTAAATGACTATGTTACATTTATCAAGCAATTTTATACAAACCTTATAAACAGAAGTTGTCCAAAATGTGCAGTACAAATTCATACGGTGAATAAGTCACTGAATCATAAAATGGCTTGGGTTGCAAATGGACCTTAAAGATCATCTAGTTCCAACCCTGCTGCCATGAGCAGGGATACCCCTCGCTAAACCTGGTTGCTCAGAGTCTCATCCAACCTGGCCTTGAACACTTCCAGGAATGAGGCGTCCACAACTCTGGGCAACCTGTCCAGTGCCTCACCACCCTCAGTAAAGGATTACTTTCTAACATCTAATCTAAATCTCTCCTCTTTTAGTTTAAAACCATTTTTCACGCTGGCCATTAGGAAAAGGTTCTTCACTGAGAGGGTTGTCAGGCACTGGAACAGGCTCTGCAAGGAAGCAGACTCAGCACCAAGTCTGTTAGGGTTCAAGGAGCATCTAGAAAATACTCTTAGTCACAAGGTGTAGTTTTAGGTAGTTCTGTCAGGAGCAGGGAGTTCGGACTCTGCTCCTAATGGTTCCCTGCCAACTTGAGTCACAGTGAATTAGCCAGCCAGTCTCAGGGGAATTACATCTGCATAACAGAGTCCAGAACATGCAGCATGAATACAAGCTGAATTTGTATGTAGCTTTTACTTACATGCAACTTTAACAAAAGAGCCAAATCTTGAACTGTCTCTTAGAACACCTGAAAATGAGGATGAAATCAGATATTAAGGTAAGATATATGATATTACATAAGATATATATAATCAGATATTACGAATTAAGTTGAAAAACATCAACTGTAGTTATGTTTGTAGGTAGCAGGTTACTCTTTTACACTTCATGTTAAAGAAAAATTAAAAAATCCTCTAGTATCTGAATTCCCCACAAAATTAAAAAAATATAGGAATTATCTCTTTAATCATATTTAATCACAGTGTTATTACACACTGAGAACATACTGTTTTACAATCAGTGACATATTGCACTTGTCACACAACATAAAACACATGAACTTGATTTTAAGTTCAGCTCCTTCTTTATGTTGCAGAACTGCAAATCATGTAGTTGCAGAGTCTGAACTTCTTTTAGGTACACATAGATTGGACATTATATTATCATAATAACTTTCCTAACAGCAGAAAGATATTTCAACTGACCAAATCGAAATGAAACTGAAGTATTTGTACACTTTACCTTTTCTAATTAAGAAACTAGTACCAAGCATGCTCACTGCAGCCAAAGGAAAAGCTGTGAAGAAGAAGAAAAGCTGCTTAAAATACAATTTTCAATATTTTCAATCATATTTAACAAAATACACAATAAAATTAGAGTTGCTATGCCTTCCTAAGCTCAATTGTATAAGAATATAAGGAGAGATATATATATAATTAACAAACTGTATATAAATTATCAAACATTGTCAATTCCAGTTTTTAAGACCTACTACAAATTGTGTGGTACTAGTTAATGAGTCATGGTGCCTGCATTATACTTCATGCTTCCTAAAATACAAAAGCCAGTGTCAGATGGAATAAAGCTCTTCAGACAAGACTCCAGGTCTAGCCACAACTGCTACAGCATCAAGGTGCAGAACTTTAAGCTAGCCAGGCACACACAGTTCTTCATGACAGAAGGAAGTTATATAGAGGCCAGTGCCTCTAAAATTTTTTGATAACCAAAACTCTTCATGTTTTAACATAAGAACTTTGGAAAAAGTTTAACTCTTATAGAGCTATAAATCAGATTGATCAAAATTAGGTAATGTTTTATTCACCAGCAAATTAAAAAAACAGGACAGCTTCTTCTGTCGCTTACAGATCAAATTATGCAACCTTGTAAAAGAAAAACAAAACCAACCAAAAACAACAAAACCAAAACAAACCAAAACCAAACAAACAACCAACCCCAACAAAACAAGGGGAGGGAGGCTGTGTTAAGAAAAATACATTCAAAAAGAACTTACTACAGAGAATTTCACTCTAGCCCTTAAAAGTTGGAAATTATTCACAGACCTAACACAAATATTCCAGATATCAAAACCAGGTTATACTAGTATGTGAGCATATAAGTTACCTGAAACGGTAACTAAAAATTAAAAGAGTAATAGCTACTTGAAAATTGGATTCATACCTAAAAATTAGTACGAATTATTCAACTGTAGGGAAAGAAAAACAACAAAACAAACTTAACAAATCAGAAAATATCAATGCTATGGGCAAAGAGTACTTTTTCTGCTTCAGGAACAAAATAATTCTAGTGAAAATAATGGAAGGCTGATATATCAACAGCACATAAGGATGGTCATATAATGTTCCCTAGTCAAAATTGTTTTATGGGGAAAAAGGCGTATCAGTATGATTTGATTTTGTTAGCAAGATTAGAAGTGCAAAGGATAAAGCTGAAGGTTGTATTGTGAATTTTTAAGAATGTCAGAACTTATATGATAATGTGATTACAAACTAGTAACTCCAATAAAGCATATATTAAACTCAATTTCGAAATGACTAGCAGCAGAAGCTGTCAAGAGAAACTATGTCAAAGCACAGGGTTGTAATAATGAGTAAAATTTGCTACAGCTTGAAATTTGAATAAACATACTGAAATTTGAATAAACTAAATACACAAATTTATAGTAACTTCAGTGAGTAACAAAAGCTGACACAATACAAAGTGAGGATTTCAGGGCAGTCACACGAGCAGCCTGTCGCAAAGAGGAGTTCAAGCAATATGTATTTAATACAGTGAATACAACAGTCTAGTATGTGTATGCAGAACAGGGAAACAAAGACGGGAGACCTAGAAAACAGTGAGGGACTTAAGGCTCTCCCAGCGGGATAACAGCACAGTACAAAGCCTCTGAAAAAAAAATCTGTTCTATTGTAGCTTCCTAAAGAGACATGACTCAAGAAACTAACTTAGGGCTTTCAAATAATACCTACATGTTGTTTCTTCAGTGACTGTATAAAGATGCACAGGGTAATGAGCTTCATTGCCAAGCAGCAGAACAGCTCAGGAACAAACAACTCACTCTCCTCTTTGTCTTCCAGAAGAGAGATTATCAATAAACCATAACCAATCATCACTAATGGACCTGCCTCTTTCACTTATAAAATTATACAGAAAATGGCTACATTTTAGCAGATATACTGAAGATTTCCAAGTATTTGTGTAAAAGTGGACGAGGAGAATGCCAAACCAATGGAGAAAGGCAAAATAGAACTTTGAATCATTAATTCAAAATCACAATGCCTTAGGAGCTGTACAGGCTTCCATGAGAAATCAGAGCCCCAATGAGCTAAAATTAGCTGCTAAATTCTTCATCCGTCCTGGTTTTTGCCAAGCCACCTACCAGTATCAGGAGTAACCTGCTAGTGTGTGGTAAAACAACAGGCAACAATCACATCAGAAGGCTTGTTCAAACCTCGTGATCAAGCGTACAAAAATCAAGCATGCCTTGAACCTTTGGATTACAGAAACCATGCCCAAACATCTGGCTATGCACAGACACAGCAGTTTTCTCCAAAAGTTGAACAGAGTAACTACTAATATACTGTTCTCTTCACAAGTCTCTATAAAGGTGAAAAGCAATGGTTGTAAGTTAAACTATTTTATTCTTGCATGCTAAAGATAATAATAAAAATTGAAAATAAAAATGCAGTAATAACAAAAAAAAAAGAAAATCCAGTAATATAAATGAGACTCATTAATTAGATCTATTTTCAGACTCTTAATAAGCACATTAACTTAAAATATGAAGAGATCTAGTTATAAAGCATGAAACTTAGAAATTATGTTGCACCTTTTACAGAACTGCTGCCCTGCAAACTCTTTGTAAATACTATGTGGATCAGCATTTGCTGGGACGCAATTCTAGTGCATGTGAAGCTTGTTAATGCAGTGTTGTGCTGCACTGACCCAGGCCCTCCATAACGCTTCAGATAACACCAAAAGGTAAGGGTGGAAGGAAAGCAACCAAGTTTACCAGCAAAGTGAACATACCTCTATACCGGAAACTCTCTTCAGCACATTCCTTGAGGAGTCTTCTTTCCTCCTCTGTCGGAACATAAGGCTTAGGTACTTCCCTCTTTCATTAGGAAAATAAATTAGAAAAGAGTGGACAAAAGAACAGTTTGGGGGCATTTTTCAACCGAAAAACTTAATGTCTAACTTGCACACCTTGTAGTTTCTATAATTCTACCCATCTGTACATAAGAAACCAGTGCCTTTTGTCCATAAATGTCACATGAAATACATAATTTAAAAAATCCGATGCTTCTGAAAATCACATGAGATGCAGAAAATACTTTGTGCATAGTCAGATCCCTACTCAGCTCAGTCCTCTTACTTCAGAAAAGCCTGCTTTGGTCCCTCCAACCAGCCTTCCAAATAACTGAAATCTGACAGGTCATAAAGTGCCTTTTAAAAGTATTTGTCAGGTTTCAAAGACACAGGGCGTGTTGTTGATTCACACGGATGTAATTCAGCGAGAGCTGACCACTGTTTCGCCAGCGTGTGAGAGCTTTGTGCGGAGGTGCCTGACCCTGTCCCGCCGTGACAGCCGCGCCGCCGGGCACGCTGCCAGGCACCGGCCGGCCAGGAGAAGCACAGCCGTGAGAAGGCCATCGGCACCAGGGGAACAGAGAACCACAGAGTCAACTTGATGCCTTGAATTTTAACTTTTATATTTCTTAGATCCTGTTGTACTTAGTGTGTGTAACTCTGAAGTGCTTTGTAACTTGTTAGCTGCTCTCTCGGGCAGTGATAGACATAACAACCCTCTCCAGGCCTGCTCTCCAAGGACACTTGGACGGTCCTAAGCCCAGAAAGTGTAAACCAACAGCTAAAGAAAGGGGGGTAAGCCGGAGAGAATTACATCAGTAGCTGAAGTTTTAATTGGCGAATTTATGCTGATATGCTAATGTACCAAAACCTATAACTGGGGTAAGAACTCGTGACTTGTCATCCATCTTGGGGTCCGTCTTGGGTCTGGTAGCCCAGGGTGTGCTCCCCAGGGTGTGCCCTTGAAGGCCTTCAAATAAATATTCACTTTTATTCTCTTACTCCTGTCTAGTCTCTGTTTGCAGGTAGCCAATTAAGGCATCAAACTAGGTTGGAAAAGACCTCTGAGGTCATCTAGGACTGAACAGCACTTTGTCAACGAGACAGTGGCACTAAGTGCCATGTCCAATCCTTCCTTAAACACCGCCAGAGACGGTGACTCCAGAACCTCCCTGCGCAGTCCATTCCAATATCTAATGACCCTTCCTGTGAAGAAATTCCTTCTAATGTCCACTCTAAACCTCCTCTGGCACAGCTTAATACTATGCTCTTTTGTCCTATCGCTGGTTGCCTGGGAGAACAGGCCGATCCCCACCTGGTTACAACCTCTTTTCAGGCAGTTGTAGGGAGTGATAAGGTCTCCCTTGAGCCTCCTTTTCTCCAGGATAAACAACCTCAGCTCCCACAGCCACTCCTCATAAGACTTGAACTCCAGACCCTTCACGAGCTCCGTTGCCCTTCTCTGGACATGCTCCAGCACCTCAATGTCCTTCCTGAATTTAGGAGCCGAAATCTGAACGCAGTACTTGAAGGTGTGGCCTCACCAGTGCCGAGTACACGGGGATGGTGACTTCTCTGGTCCTGCAGGCCACACTATTCCTGATACAGGCCAGGATGCCACTGGTACCTGAGCACATCGTTGGCTCACGGTCAGACACGAATACCTCCATACCTCCTGCCAGGACCCCCCGCCCAGTCCCCAGGAGGCCTCAAGGGCACCGTCTCCGCGGGGCGCTCAGGGCAGGGGCGGCCGAGCAGCTGACAGGAATCCCCTTTCCCTGGCCCGAGCCCACCGCCTCGCTCCCCGCCTCGCCGCCCCCAGCCCCGCCAGGTTTGCCCGCGGCAGCCACGCCGAGCCAGCACAGTTACCTCGGCTGC
>WEKY01036025.1:119761-130081 GCA_013390045.1 Picathartes gymnocephalus
CGGGGCCGCGCAGCCGCCGGGCAGCCACCGCCGCAGGGGATGGCGGAGCTGGGAGCGGGCCAGGCCGGCCGGGAATGGCGGGACGGAGCGAGGAGGGTGGCACGGAGCCGGGCTTTGTTCCCGGCTCCGCCCCGCCTGGGGGTGCCCGGGGGCTCCGGCAGAGAAACGCGTGTCCCGGCTCCTGGTGGGGAGGGCGGTGCGGGCGAGCAGCGACGCCCCCGGCCGCCCGTGCCGCCCTCCGCGCGGCTGGTCCGCTCCCCCGCCTTCGGGTGAAACTTGGAAGACCTGAGCGGCGAACTAGGAGGCGTGTGCGCGCGCCCTTCGCTTAGTGTGCAGCGCCTCACTGATGGAATCGCTCTAAGGTGCTTTTAGGACCAAGTTTGGCTTCTACAGTTTTTACAGCCTCAAATAGGCGTGCTTGTGTGGCTGTAAGTGTTGTACGGGTTTAATTAGTTTTCCCTTCTCCACTTTCGTGTGTATGTTTCTAGTATTTTGGGAATGTGATAATTTTTGTTGCTCCATGGGCAGTTTAGTTTGTATCTTGACCAGAAATCACTGTCTGACAGTCAGGGTAGCTCTAGCTAAAGCATTCTAGGGAATCAGATGGAAAGCATAACAAAACCCTGAAAACCCAACAAATCTCAAATATTTTGATGGTCACTCATGCTGAGGGTGTTGCAAAAGCAATTTGCTAATATGGTCTTGAAGACTTGTAAGGCTATCTGGAGATGAGGTAGCAAGAGTGTAACCTGGACTTCCTTCAGAATTACAAATCTCAAATGGACATTAGGAAAGAAATATACTAAACCAGAAAACGAGTTCTTTACTCCTTTGTGTGCTGCATATCTCCCTGCTGCAGGCTTCATGGAGTATGTAGAGTAGTTCGAGAAACAAGGTGATTTGTTGATGGAGGGTTGAGCAAAGAGTGAAATTAACTGTAGTTTCTTAAGAAGTATTTCCTCACTGTGTCATTTCCTCAGCAGGCTGTGTCAGTCGCTTGGCTTCTGTGTTGTTACTGTCATGCTGAGGATATGTGCCGAATACTTCAGAATCTTTGTGGAGGATCGTTGACCAAGTGCTGTAAAACCACACTGATTCTTATCTTGTGCCACTATCTCAGGAAGGAAACAAACCCCTCCGTAAAAATTGTGTTGCAGGTTTAGTAAGTCACGTATATAAAGATGAGAACAACATTTTCAGTGTCAAAAGCTTCCTTTATCTGTGGTTTGTAGAGGTCTTTAGTGGTACTTGATGGTGGTTGTTGTCAGTAGACAGCCGACTTCCCTAGGCAAATTGCTGCTGTGAATGACTCCGTATTTGTATTCCAAAATTGATTTGGTTAAAGTCTGTGCTGACTTCTCTGGAAGTGGTTTCCTTGGAGCAGAGTGGTGGTATGTTGCTTTGGGGTGTTGTAGAACCTTGTTGCTGAACTTCATTTCAAAGGAAAAGTTGTTTAATTCTTCTGTGAGGTTAGTTAAGGTAAAGTTGGAAAACTCAACTAATTCTGTTTCTTTTTGGCTGGCCTAAGTGAACCAAAGTATGGTGATAGCTGGTTTTTGTGTAATAGCATAATACTTTTGCGAAGGGAAGTTGTAGGTTGTAGAGGCTAAGGCAGAAAGTAGAACTGTTCATTTTTCACGTTACTGTATTAACGCTTTGCAGAGTTATCCTCCTAGGCTTCAACAGCTCAAGAGTGGTCCTCATATCTTTATTTCACTCTGAATGCTTGTCTTTCTAATTTGGGGTGATAAAATTAATTGGTATGCTGAAAGTTTTTGCTATTACAACTGAGATCATGCTGTCTGTATTTACTTTATCTAAGAACTTAAGAAGATTATAATTCCCTCCAGTGGCTATGCATCAAGGAAAGCAACTTGGAAAATGGTGTGTTCCGCATCAGGCAGGGATTGCCTATTTTATATCTTTCTTTGTATTTCAGAGAGTTTTGTCTTCATCTTGCCGGTTGAAGGCTACTTCATTATTGTGTAAAGGACCAAAGGACAAGTTTAATTTTTTTTGTCTGAGTTCCTTAAGAGACGTGAAAGCAAACTTTTCGCTTCAGTGGACTTGCATAATACAGAACATGGGTGTATAATGTGCTCCCTCTAGCTTAGAGTGCCATGAGTTTTAAGCAATTTTTGCCTACATTTAAGCCTTAGTTTAAAAGAAACTATAGCTGTCATGCAAATAATATCAGAGGAAGGAGCTACATGCACATGTGGGTTATATGAGCTACTATGAGAAAAATGAGGATAATATTTCAGGGCTTGTGACCCTGTACCTGTAGTTACTGGCCTGCCTGACCAGTAGAAAATGTGATGTAGCTTATCTGTCAGTGGGAAGGCAGCTGGCCTAGCACACGGCCTGGCTGTGGTTTGCTGCTTTGTACAGCTTCTGCATGCTCACACCCAAACAACTTTGAACCTTTACAACTTTAGTATCTGTAATAATCTTCCTAGGAATCACAGTGGGCTGGAGAAGTGTTGCAATGTTACGAGATTTTAGAATTCAGCATTAGTCTTGTCTGGTCTTGCTCTAAATTCTGATAAACTCCAGTAATAGATGTTAGCCAGACTGACTCAGCTAGGGTTGCTTCTGCTTTTTTATATTGAGTAAAAGAGCAGTTCTTTATGGTATTTAGCTTGCTTATCCTCAGTGCTCGACAGTTAATTGCCCGAGTATCTGTGTACTGCCATATAGCTCTGTCTCTTCTAAGACTTGCATTGTCCTTTCCTTCCTTCCTTCCCCTCCCCCAAATCTATTATAATCCTAATTCCCTCTGACATGAACACCTCCCAGGAAGAATGACAGAATACAGTCTCAAACAGCCAAGTGTCCAATACCACTGCTGGAAGAGATTAAAAAGGAAAAAAAATCCCCTTCAGCAAGTTGAACAACACTGTTTGCTCTGGACATAGCTTCAGTTTTGAGGGATTTTTGTATTTATCCCTAGTTTTTCATAGTGATTTATGTTTGCATGCAAAAATAGAAGAGAAACAAGTACTAAGAACAAAACCAAGCCAGACTTCTAAAGTTGAGTTTGAGGTTCTCTGAAAAGTCTAAATATTTGATCTGATACAACAACCTAGTGCCCTGCCACTGTTGCTGTAAGCTTTGGGGTTTTACTGGTTTGTTCTTTACATGGGTATTCTTGCCCTTGTCACCAGAAGCAACATGAATTGTTTTTTGTGGTCGGTGATGATAGTCAAAGCTGAGCTGTATGGAGTTTGCACAGACCTTGGTACAGGAGGACCTTTCTTCTATCATTCCAGCTGCTGCTGTGGCAGCTGGTCCCTACAGGTGTAAGAGAACTTTACATTTCAGGAGCTGGGGCTGGGCTAGCCTAAAATATCTACAGACAAGACTGTCTAGCAATAGGCTTGGGACTATTGACATGCACTTGAGTGGTGCAGGTGGTCACTTTGAAATTAGTGTAGTGACCTATTTTCTTCTTACTCCCTGTTTTCCAGAAAATGGGAGAAGACTACTGGCTTGGACCTTTCTCTCCCTTCTCTTCTCTGATTTTTTTTTTTTTTTTTTTTACTTGAACTTACATGAGATGGTCATGATAATAAAACAAGCTTTGTGTGTTTTGTCAGCTAACTGTTGGAAGGCTGCTTCAAAATTAAATAACCGATACTTGGGGAATACTTGCAATTGTATGTTAAAGCAGTTTGTCAGTGGCAGTTGCCAACATTATTTTTCACTTTAGGTAGCAATTTTTTCTTTTTAATGTTTGTTTCCCCTTATCTTCAGTGTGTTTCTAGAGAGTAATAGTATAATTTTGCTAAACCAGATGAACCAGACTCTCTTTTGTTTGGGTGAGATTTCTTGCTCACCTTATCATACTAAAATGCTATATTTACCTTCATATATGAAGTAGTTTCTTTAGGACACATTGGCCAGACTTCTATAAAGTATTCCAGGGAAGGTCCCAGTGGGACTTAATAAAGGTTTTTTAATACTCCTCTGGGTGTATCTTGCTGGTAAACCTTAGGGATCCTGTTTTCCTTCCATAGTCTTCTTAAGGTTTCTCTTGTCTTCATAAACTGCAACTTATAACAAAAAATATTACTGCTCAAGTATGTTACATTAAGGGGGAAGAGAAGCTGTAGGTTAAATGAAGCTTTAGTAAGTATCACTTTTGCTGACAGTCCTTGGGCCTACTGTAGTTTGGGTCCCTGTGGGCATGATGTTAGTCATATTTGTGCTGAGAGTATTCAAGGAGCTCAAGAATACCTCAGCAGTGTGCAAGTAAGCAAGGGAGAAGAGCACAACATAAAACAGTATGTGCTAAAAAGATCCTTATGAGGTTATGGGTTAAGACCTGCCTTGCAATATGCAATCCCATTTGCTTAGCCTTTGGCAGACTTCCTGCTGTTGGACTTTCACTACTGTTTTTTTGTAGTAGTCTCAAGGACAATTATTGTGTAGGTTTTGCCAGCCCTATGCAGTTAAGTTTGTTTGTTTGGAGTAACTGAATATAATGTGGGATATGTTTATAAAATAAGAGCTGGAGAGAGCATAAAAACTGCAAATAGAGATGGTTTTGTTGTACTTGATCCAGAAGATAAGACTCTAGTAATTCAGTGTGGGAGACTATTAAAAGAGAATAAAAGAAGCATAATTAATTTTTTTAAAAAGTGAAAGAATATCTATACCATAAGGCTAGGATATGTCATTATGAAATAATTCAAGAATTTGAGTTTGAAGTTGATATTGCAAAGAGTGACTTTATTTCTCCACTGGTGTTGTCCAGTTTTGCAGAAGAAAGAAGCATCTTCTTTTGTAAATGCCATGTCCTAAAGAGCACTTGGAACTAAAAGTAGACCTGGACAAAGGCTGATTCACTTTAGAGGCATTAGCGTGGAAGATAGTTGAAGTGTTCCTAGTAATTTTTATCTTTCATGAGAGTAGTCCTTATCAACACTTCTGCTCTTGTGCTAAATCAGAAAGAACTGCTGGGGTTGTGCCTGTGGCAGCTGGACATTTTGACATTGACAGAATTTTCATGATTTTTAATTGAACTAATCTAATCTGCCAGTAATGCTGATAATGTTAAAAAAAACATTGCCATAAGCAAAAATAGTAAGATTTCTAGCTCTGTAGACATCATCCAAAACCAGTGTAATCCAAAAAGCTGAAGAATTACTGCCCTGTGACTGCTGACTGGCTGTTTTATTTTCTGGGACAGGGTGATGAGTAGTTACTAGTCCCATCATGGCTGTTGGAGTGACTTGGGGGCTTCCTGGATTCCCCATGTCAGCTCATAAAGAGAAAGGAGTTGCAAATGAGTACTCTTTGCAGGAGTAGCAGTATGTGTAGGTCTCCCTGACATCTTCACTTGAATATGGCAAGCCTGGTACTCTGTTTCTGGACATAGAAGTCATGGAGATCTTGCCCCATTCCCTCTGTTTTTCAGTTTAGACCTTACCACTGCCACCATATTTGAAACTACTTTAGTGGAAGATGTTGTAAATAAAATTGGGGAACAGAGATGTCTTTTCAGATGGAGTTGATCCAGGTGTTTGTGTGTGTATTTGTATGTATTTACATGCACCTACCTGTAGAATTGATAGGTGAATAGCTGTAGAATATCTGGGGAAGGTGAGAGTGGTATATAGCAAGTGTGGGAACAGAAGGCTAGGTAAACAGAAGAACAAAATAAATAGAACAAACTTTTGGTGCGGGAAACTGAGAGTTTTTACCTACACATTACTTTAACAATTTTGTATTGTTTTGGGCCTTTGCTGTATTATGGGAAAAAATGAACCTT
Organism: Picathartes gymnocephalus; assembly: GCA_013390045.1. NCBI lineage: Eukaryota > Metazoa > Chordata > Aves > Passeriformes > Picathartidae > Picathartes > Picathartes gymnocephalus. The sequence goes on from WEKY01036025.1 coordinate 125,538, forward strand.
ATTTAAAAGTGTTTAAGAACACTTCTCTTCCTGTAAGTCATGATCAGGCTATGATATTGTATTCTGTAATTCAAAATCTGTAAACAAACCATCAATTAGGCACAGATTATAATTGTATTTTTTGTAGTGCTGAGGTAAATTGTGTGCAACTGATTTGATCCAGTTTGAAGCCCAGCCTTGTATCTCCTGGGTGGATATCTAAAGAAGGTACTGCATAGTGTATTCCATGTTATAGTGCAAGTTATTCTTCTCTTATCTTGCCTTTTTAAATTAAGAATAATAGTTCAATTTTCAAGTATGTCCCAGTCTCCATAATTTGAAAGTGGCTTTTATTACATGTTCCCCTCAAACCATATCTAGTATATAAAGCTCTTATATATAACTTACTGGTTTAAAGGCATAAAGTCTTTGTGACTCTAGTTCAGTGATAAAGATGTTCCAAATTTAAGAACTGGCATATGTTAAGGACACAAGACATTCTGAATTTAGCAGGTGGCTGTTTGAAAACTACTATGTGATTATTATGGGAAGACTAGAATGCAGAGGAGAGAGAAATCACTAGGGGTTGCATAATGTTTTGTGCCTAGAAACAAGAGTTCATAATTCATAAACTTTAATGTTTATGTTATTGTTAGTGCTGGAGAATGCAGACTGGCCTCAGTGGAGCTTTTTTTAAAGTGAAACAGCAAGTTCAGGTCTCACCCTGTGTAAATACAGACTCTATGAACGCTTCCGGTTAAATGCTGTTTAAGAAAAAACAGTGCATTGAAATTCTGATCGTTCTGATCATTGTAGTTCAAAAGCAGTTAGCACTACTGCTTTTTATGCAGTATTTGTATTCTATTTCCAAAGGCCAAAGACAATTGCACTAGATTGGGATAAATCAATTAAAATGTTTTTCTGCTACTGCTTGTGTAGCTAAGAAATCTACTAACTGATGTTTTACTTTCTATATTATAAATTATTCATGTTATGCTTCATCGTTGTTTGATCAGCATATTGGAAGAACTACTGGTGTTTTATATATAGGACCTGAGTTTAACCTCTGTTGAAGATGCTTTGAGGGGAGGAAGTGGGGAAAGCAGCTTCCTGCTTTGTTCTAGGGAGTAAAGTGGTGAGGCTTTTTTTGGTGTGGGTGGAGCCGTGAGGAGGTGTTATTTTTTTATTTAATTCATATAGACCTTGGTACTGAATGTGCATAAAGTTCATGCTCGTTCCTCCTAATGTTATATCATAACTAAGAAAAATTGCCACATTTTTCTTTGTATCGGTGCAGTAACAGAACTAGTCAGTGTTTTATAGTTTTTGGCACTTTTTAAAAAAGAGAATGTATTTTGAGCCTTAACAGTCTGTTAAGGGAAGAAATGTTCTATGTAAGATGTTGGATTTTTTTATCATTCATTAATTTCAAGTCTTGAACCCTTCTAGATGCTGGTCGCCAAAAGCTGGTTGAATAAAAAGGGATTGTTGGTTTTGGTTTGAGGTACTTTCAAAAATAGGAAATTGCCAAAAGCAGTTTGAAGGTGTGATATAAGATCCTGTTCTTTGTATCTAATTTATTTAGTTTCAGGCTCATTTTTAGTTTAGCTGTGCTTGCAATTTATTTGTAAAAAGGGAAAAAAGAATTTCGTTTCTAAAGCCATTTAGTATTTTTTGCATTTTCTCGGTTGTCGCTATAGTGGCGGTGGTGCAGAGGTCAGCGTTTAAAGCTTCTTGCCTACACTGCATACTCATGGAAGTTCTCACTTTTCCTGTGGCTGAAACTTTGTTAATAAAGATGGTGAGCTATGGTGTTCAGATGAATGCAAACACTCAGGACGCACTGCTGTGTTTTACTGTTGCAGGCAGCAGTGCATCTGAGGAAAAGGTGATGGTTGTTGCTCTTGATAAGGGTCTGCTGTTTTCCCTTCTTAGCACACATGAAATAAGAAGGTCACAGGTGATGATAAATTCTAGGGGCATAAGATTAGGCAAGCTGGGGTCTCATTAATTTCTTCTCTTGGAAATATTTGTGTTCCAGCACAAATTTTTAAATACTACATGGACTTAGTACCTGGTGGAAGCATTTTCCTGGTGGAAGCAATATATCTTCAAGGTAGTCTGAACATCTGAATTGCTTACAACCTCTTATGCTAAGGAAAGAACTGTAATTTCTTGGTTGTCTGCAGATCACTTGCGGATTGAACACTCTTATTTTGCAGTTTCTTGAAAAACAGCAGGGAAATACTTTTTCTCAGATTGCTTGTCCAAATTAGTTGTTGGTGTAATAGAAGATAGCTAAGGTCACTTTCTGGGGGACCCAGAATATTTGGTTCTGTACTACAGCTGAGAAAACACTCCTCTAAATCAACAATCAGAAAATAGCAGGGGTAAAAGAGCAATCAGAGGGCATTAGCACCATGCAAAGGTAAAACTAACTACATCACTGGTTTCTGAAGGCAGTGGGTTCCTTGTCTTGTGACACTAGTAAAGGCAACTTTTCTAAAGAGAATAACCTGAGAAACTGAAAAGGTCTTAGGCCTAGATGGAAATATCCATTCTGCTGTGGTAAAAACACAGTGTGAGTTTTGGCATACTCCTAATACTTTAAAATGAGATTCCAAAAGATAAAAAGTTATGGTAAAGATTCAAAGAACAGGCAGGGTTTGTGGTCCTGGCCCAGTGGATATGATTTGGGATTCACTTGCTTAGTCCCTTTTCATGCTAACTAAGGAAAAGGAAATTCAAATAACCCATTCTTAAATTTGAACGATCATGGTCAAATTATTACACATTCAGTACCAAGCCCTCAAATTTGTCTTGCAAATCCTTCTTCACTACAAATGGGAGAATTTTCACTTGAACTTTGTCAGTTTGTAAATGGAGAGGTATTTGTAGTTCTTGGAAGAAGAAAGTGTTGAACCAGTAAAACACATGTAGTTCTCAGGTGCAGGTGGTTGGCTACATTCCAAAGTTTTGTTATGACAGATATTTTTTCTTCTTTTCCCATGAATCCTTTTAGGTGGTCTTGATATGCCTTGTGAGTGTTATCTCATTTCCATATCAGTTATGTAGAAGCTGAACCTACATTAATTTCATGCCAATGATCTATGCATTTTCCAGGTGCAATGTTTGTATTTAATGAAGTTTTCCCTGCCCAAGCCCCCTGAAGGCTTGTTTTTTGCATTAGTGACACGGTATCTCTCCTGTTTATGACTTTTGTGGTTCCTCACAGTTAATTGATCAGCAGCCACCCAGCCTTGCTGGTTGTGTGGATTGTGGAGTGGAAAAAAAGCTGTTTTTCAGTAAGGAGATAGTTGGTGAAACTGGGAGAATATTGCATGGCTACTGTTTTCTTGACAGCATTTAGTAACACTTAGTTCATCATGTACCATTTTTAGTTTGTGGTGTTGATTATTTTTATACACTATTAATATACTTAAAGTGTTTACAGGAAGCAAAAGAACCAAGTTGTTACTAAAAATCTTCTGTTGATACACAGTGTGCCAAGCTTCAGTAAGGAAGATTTGGGTATAAGGAGCCTGAGAAACTTCATTCTGCCTTTTTATTCTTATGACATCCAATTTTATGAGCTAGTTAGCTTAAAAGTGGCTTCTGTAATATCCAGGTGCTCTCAAGCTCTTTTTTGCTATTTCTGATGTCAATCACCAGTATCACTTACTTGGGAGGACAGCAAGCCATAAGCTCAGTATAGTCTAGTGGTACATGTTGTTGCTGAGGAAAAGGTTGGGAGAATAAGGGGACTGGTCAGCCACTGGAAATCTTTCAGTCTTCTGGTATCATTTCCCAGTGCTGTGGTGGAAAAAAATGCGTAATTGGTCTGTAACAGGGAAGTCTTGTATATGGTCAATATGTTGTATAATAAATCTAGTTTATAGTTAACAATGTTGTTTCCTTCCTTCTGCCTCCTGTATAAGGGGTGACAAGAGGACCAGAGCCCACAAGGGGTGGTGTGTTATCTTAGGAGTGCTTGTGATAGCAGGTTACTTAGCTCTAGAAAATGCTGAAGTTTCCGATCAGCCACAGGTTTGGGTGACCATAGTGCCATTATGTAAATGTTTGCCCCTAAACTTCAAACTTCTTGTTGTAATTTTTCAAATGATGTCTTAAAAACTGGTGTAGTTCATCTCTGCCTTTATTCTAGCTGTGTAAAAGCAAACAGTGTAGTAAAGCCTGCTTAGGGTTTGTAGCATGGAAACACCACTTCTAGCAGTTGGCTAAAACTATTAGTATTTCTTTCTTTCTTTTTAAATCTTTTGGGCCAGTAATTATAAAGAAGGCTCTAATTTGTTGTGTTGTATGTATCTTCTTAAATGAAGGTGCTGATACTTTGATTTCCAGCGATATTAGTATTAATCCCCATCCCTGAAGTTTTTGGAAGTGATCTGCTGTACCATGTCTCCTACACTTAGCAATGTGTGCTGAATTGGAGCATCTTAATTGCTGTTCTAAAGCTAAAGTTGAGTTCCGTCTTGCATGGTAGCCAAGACTATAGCAGCTACTCTGTGAATATAATACAACAACTTGAAAATAATGCTCTATAA
>WEKY01036026.1:206-20386 GCA_013390045.1 Picathartes gymnocephalus
ACATTCAGGGTGATACAGGAACTAGAACCAGTGAGCTTGTCAAGGGCTAGGCCTTACCAAAAGTATTATTTCTGTCACAAACAGAGTGCCAGAAGCCATTATAACTATTTAGTGCTGAATTACACAATAAAATTTCTTCCGGTTTTATGGAGAATATGAAAATCAAGAAATAATAGAGAACAAAGTTCTTTGGTCACCTCTGAATAAGAAAGAATTAGATGTGAGTTAACAGTAAACACTTTGAATTATTAATCATGCAGCAAGAACACATCAAAACTATTTTTACTTGTGTTCTCAGCATAGGCAGATGAGTGTGTTTAACAAATTGGTGGGCAGCAAATTTAGAAGAAATGAAAGTAAGCAATATTACAGGAGTATGTTTTATTGAATTCATTGTTTTGTGTCATTGCATAAAATCTGTTTATAAGAGCTGAGATAATTTTGTGATCATCAATAACATTAGAATTTTTGTTAGCCATGATGAGAGCTATCAGAGAATAATGCTCTCATGTGATATAAAACACTTGTCCACAGAATAATAATAATTATTATTGAAGTAATTATTCTATCTAGTGTGCTTGTTAATGCCTTATGGTGGCAAGGTACAGTTTGTCTTGTATTGTCTTTTTTAGTATATTAGAACTTATTTCTCAGACTTAGTTAACCTAGCTTATCTCCCTTTGTCTCCTTTTCCTATCTAACTTAGAGGGGATTTATCCACTGTAACAGGCTATCTGAAGATGTTGTAGAAACTCTTTCCTGAATGTGTTAGTTTAACCATTTTACAAAGACTGTCTACATATATATTTAGTTCAGCTTCATAGTAGGGAACTAAGTTAAATGATAAATGAAAGTCCTGTTTAGCCCAACATTTCGGTGTGCCTGTTGTCTTTATTTTTGAGTCTTGCCGTTGTTTTTTGTCTAATCATGTAGAGGGGTTTTGATTTACCAATTTTAAGAGGAGTAGGTTAATTTTCAGAGTATGGAATTTAAAATGAAACTTTTATATATCTATCTATTAATCTGTTTTCTTGCTATAGCATTGGAACAGATTGTCTTCACATTTGTATAAAAAGACAAAAATGCTATGTATTAATTACATTACTAAGTTGCTGTGTAATTCATAAATGCTGTTCCTTTTGCTGTGCATGTTGTAAGGTGAAAAATGTAATCACTGGATCACAAACGACTTTTTGGTCTTTGAGTTACTTGTAGGAGTCAGTCGAGTAATACAGAAAATATTCTGTATATTTTGCTCCTACAGAAATGTACCTTCTGCAGACAGAGAGTTAAGAAGATCTCTGGTGCCTGCATTCAGTGTTCATATGGACGCTGCCCAGCATCATTCCATGTTACCTGTGCCCATGCTGCAGGAGTGCTGATGGAACCTGATGACTGGCCATATGTTGTCTACATCACATGTTTCAGGCACAAGATCAACCAAAATGTGGTAAGGAATATGTTTTCTTATTTGTTAAAAAATGGAATTGGAGAACTAAAGTATGTTTCCAGAAGAAATGGAGGAGAGGATCTACACTATGTGTTATCACAGTTGTGTCTATCATATTTTCATGCATAGCAATCTATTACAGCTTGAAGGTTTTTCGTTATGCTGTTACCTGGGAGAAGTGATACCTGATATGCCTAACACGTTTTTGCATTTAATGTCCTTGTTGAGTATATTGTTTTGACAGCCAGAACAAATCTCTGAGTTCTCTGTTTTGTTAACCTGAAGTGTATTATAAATACCCAGATCACAATATCTTGCAAATACTCACAGATCCTGTGAGATAATGGGTGTGGTGTATATGTAAAATCTTTGTTCTGCAGCCAAAGAGTCTCTTGAAAATATCCAATTGTAATTATTCTGTCATCTGGCAAAGTAACACTGGCATGCCATGAAAATTCATGTTATGACTGTCTTTTTATTTCTATTCTGTACTGAGGAGGAGCCTTAAATTTTAGATGAGACACAATGAAGAATTAGTTTAGTGTCTTTTACTTGAATAAATGGTTAGTATCTCAGTTAAGAGAGAGGTCTTGTTATTCATCTTGGGCTTTTAAAGCTGTATTTTGCTTCCTAGCAAACCAGAAGGACTTAACATAGTCTTATTAAGGAAAGAGCTTGGTAAGTTAGTCAAGTTGGAATTTTTTTTTCTCCTTTATGCATTAGAAATGAAAGACATACACCCAGGTAATGTGTGTATAATAGATGTTGTTCTTTCTAGAGCTTGTCAGTGAATCCTTGGTCTTAATGACAAGACTTAACAAGACTACTGAAGAGTAGGATTTTCTTCCAAGTGTACTAAATTGTAATACCTCCAAACTAGAGTATTCAATCTGCAGGTGATTCTTAAAAAAGGGAGACATATTGTTTATCCCTGTTTAAAATTTCCATAGAGTTAAGTTTTATAATATTTTAGTTTTCCAGAATGAATGAGTGCTTTAAACCAGCACACTTTATGTGGTTTTAATTTCTTCAAACATTTTCCAGGAAAATGAGTTTGGTTTGAAAAACAAACAAAACTTAAACTTCTATCTGTACAGGCAACTTAAGATACTTTCCTTGGGGTTTTTTGAAAATATTATCATTGGTTGAAAATTACTGGATTAAATTCATGGCCAGTAGAAATAGGGCCAACATTTCCCAAATGTTTTCTAGTATCTTTTTGGGACAAATCTTTATAATCTATGTCGTGGGATTTGCATCAGTCCCATAACTGCCATGCTTTCTTACTGATTTTCTTGACCTATATTAGGTAGTGTAGAAGAAAAGAAACCCCCTCAGCTGTGGAAAAAACCAGGATTTTGTGTGACTATTGTTTAAGAGGTTGTGTGAAGGACATTGAAAGGATATTGGAATGAGACTATAACATCCTTTCCTGAAAGTCAGCACTAATTTTTTCTGAAAAGATTCACTGTTACTACTTTTTTTCCCCCTATGGCCCAGCTAAAAGTCAGGTTTGCAGAAAAAGAAAAAGAAAAGTTACGCTTTTGTGTTTTCAATTGGGCCAGAACTTGGAAAGAGCAGATATTTTATTAAAGAATCTTTTTCTGTAAAATTCTTAGCTTACTCCTGAGACAAAGGTGACTGCCATATGTTTTTAAATGCTTGGTTTTATACTCTTGTCTTTTGGATAATTAATCTAATCACATCTTTAAGTCTTCGGAAGTTGTCTCACCACTCGTTTTCTTGTTATGCTTTTCTTAGCTATTAGCTATTCCTTCATGCAGAAATAACATTGCTCTTTACCATTAGGCATAGCAATGTATCTTACTTCTAATCAACTTTTTTTTTGCCTGTTGTTTTACTTTTCTTGCTTAGAAGCAGAACAGGGAATCATGCACACTGAGATATTATACACACTTAGCACATGTTTACAGGAATCAAATAGATTATCTTGTCAGTATGAAAAAATATCTTCTGGTATCTAGCAGAAGACATAGTTCATAAGGCAAGGACTCTATTATTTCTCTTAATGTCAAGTAAAAACAATTAAAATGGTCTGATTTTTCGTTAATATAGACTGTAAGTATTATATCTAAATGCTTAGTGACTACCTGTGTTTGCTGCTTTCTTCAAGTTAACAAAAAAAAATTAAAACCCAAAAACTCAGCAATCAAAGAATGACTCCTGGGCGCTAGGAAAAATTGTTCTACATACTTACAGTGGTATTTTAATATGTAAATCAATGAGTGCCCAACAAAAAAGGCCTACCTAAACAGATAAATGTGTATTATTACTATTAGTGTATCTTTTCACCCCAGGCAAGGGCTTATTGTAAAGAATGAAGTAGAATATGCATTCAACTTATTTATGCGTGTGAACTCAAGCAAAATTTTTCAACATACTCTCATAAGTCTTTTTCACTGGGGATCAGGTTCTGTATTGTCTTCAGTATTTTAGAGTGCTTTTTTTGTTGTCAGTCATCGAAAACTCTGGTGGGGTCTTCTGAAGAAAAATCATCAAAGAGAAAATCTAAAGGGAAAGCAATAATCCTTGAATTCATCTGGTGCTGCCAAGTGAAGTAAATATAGAAATACTAAGAACTGGAGTTTATAAGTGTTGATATGACTTTTCAAAAATATGTATACATGTACATGGACTCAAAACTACGCATGCCTCTTGTATTTGCTGAAGTTACAGCTTTAGAAATAACACAAAAATTTGCTAGCAGAACAATTTTTTTATGTGGAGTGTTTTGGGTTATTGCTGTCATTGCCTATGTTACTTTTTATGTAAATTGAACTGTCAATATGCAAGGAAAGCTCTGTGATTTGCTACATACAGGTTGTAGTTCGGGGATTTTTTTTTTCTTTTTTCTCCTTGATTTTTCTTGAAACATATCCCTCACACATTTTTGTCATCATATCTGCAAGAACACGTGGAAGTACAGTTGAGAATGGGTGCTGCAGGTGGATTTCTTTTGATTAAAAGAACTCATTCATACACAAGGAAATGAGAAAAAGAAGCTGTATACAACTGCTCTAGCAGAAAAAAAACCAAACCCAAACCCAGAAGATCCATATAAGATTAGCAAAGACAGCCATGAAGATCAGAGAAAGCCAGGTCAAGAAAAACCTATACTCACAGTTGTTTCCTTTGGAAATTGTGAACAGAAGGGGCTATCTAGACAGCCCTAGTAACTTTTGAAAGAATAACAGTCTTTAGAAGAGGCAAAGACAGGAGATGCAAATACCTGGTTTTGCTGTTTTTGGAGCTACTTAAAATTACCTTCTGCTGTTATCAGCCAGTTCTTAGTCTCTGTAGTACACAGGGAATGAAGGAATGCTGTCCAATGGAAGCTGTGGATCCTTTTTCTGTTGAGTAACTTAGTGACACAGTGTCATTGCTTGCCACCATCTGCTAACTACTGCTAGCCCCCTAACATCTCAGAAAGACTAAGCCATGCCTTCAGAAGGACTTGTTATTCAAAAATTGTGAGCTGGATTATTTTTGAAATGTCATGCATAATTTCTGTGCCGAGATTGGAATTCCAAGGAGTAAACGATGACATGAGAGTTATGTTCCTTTATGGAATAAGTCTCAGATTTTTTAGGATCCTCCATTAAAAATTATAGCCTGGAAAAGTTTTTAGGTATTTAGATGTACATCAGATACCTACTTCATGATAGTTACTATGAATTCATATTCCCATAGTTTATGTATTTAAGGTTTTTGTTTCCTGCCATGCAGAAAATGAAGGAGAAATTAATTTTCCCTTTTATTTTTTTGAACTTTGCATACAGAAGGGGAGATTATCTTTCTTTGTATCTTGTTATTTGTATTTCTGCCACTATCGTAGTTCATTCTTGGCCTTGGTACCAGTAAAGAAAATCATGTTTTTTAAACTACAGCTTTCTCAATAATCTGGTAACTACCACAACTGTTTCTTTAATCTGATAGACTCTCTTACATAACAGCTGTCCTTTCTGATCAAAAATGACATTCTTAACATCAATAAATTCTTCAGATTTTCTGTCAAGAAATGTTTTCTGGGACATGCAGTCAGTTACAGAGTGTACTTGTGAATATGTTTTTCTGAGAAATAAATTAAGAATCCTATGAAGATAACATACTAAAAAATAATCTCCTTGAGCTAGAATGCATTTCTGGGTTTTATTACTTTTTCTAATAAGAAATGGCATTCCTTCTGTGAAAATTTTATCATTAAATGAATCAGTATTGTCTCTTAAAATATTATAATTTGCCCTCCATCTTCTCTGTAGAGTTACATCTTCTTTCAGAGAAGATTTAAACCTTTTAATAGAGCAATATCTCCTTGGGTTTCTATAGTATAATACTTTTTCTATTATCTCATAGAAATAAATCAATTAATAGCCTCTAGGTTACATCTGATCCACCTCTGCCCCCACCAAAAGTTGAATAGGATAAAATAAAAAATTGAAAGCTAAATTAACATGTATATTTACATATGTTACAAGATTGGATAAAACATGCTTGTGGACATTTTATCACTCCTATGATAATATCAGTCAATTGCTATTTATGTAGTTAATTTTTATACTTAGTCCATCTGTAGACAGTTAAAATGAAGAAGAAATAATTTTATTATATATGTAATGGTTAAATAATTTTTGAGTATGCTCAGACCATTATTTCTAGGTACACTTGGAAGTGCTTTAGGAACATCACTGAGTTTTACTATCTGAGGTGACCAACTAAATCCTACAAATGTCTGTGACAGGCAGAACTCTGACACACAGAGATTTAGTGCACTGCCTATAAAAATGGCACAGAATGCATATACTTACTATGCCCTTAGTTTTCAGGAGCAGAGAGGTTTAAAAATTACAAATCCCATAAAGAGGTCCAAGAAAGAAGCCCAACAGTGACAAGAAGTCAGCGCAAAAATAGAAGTCTTCAAGTTTAGAGTGGGTTTTGACTCTTAGCCCAAAGCATTCACTTTACTAATAGTCAAAATCTAACTAAAAGAACTGATGCTGTTCTTTATTCTCTTCAATTCTGCTGATAAAAATACTACAGCTGTAGGATTTTCCAGATTTTCATAAGACAATTTTAAGACTATTATATTGACTGAAGAATTTACTGCCTTTGAAGGTTTCAAAAGTTGTGCTAGGAAATTTAATGATTACTTCAGTGTGGATTGTGTATAAAAGTATTTCTGTACAGTTGATATGAACATTTCTAGTAAAAATATTTCATCCTTAGATATTCCAGTGCGCATGCATCTTACATAACTAGAAATGTTCAACTCTTCAGGTGTAGCCAAACTCACAATAGCTCCCCTTCACATAAAAACAGTGGACCTTGCGTGAGATATTGAATAGTCAAGCTTATAAGAAAGAAGTGCCTTCTGTGTGTTACTAGGATAAGAAGATACTGATTTTATATTTACTAGTGAAGAAGGTTGCTTTTAAAGTGGAAGGTTCATGGGGATACAACAGTTGTGAGCTGAGATGTAACAGTTGACTGCATGATGTGAGGTTCTTAATGATTGCCTTCCTACAAGGTTCCATTGTTTTTTATATTTACAGAATCCATAAAGTAGTTATTGATGCAGAATTTTTGCATAGTTTAACACCCTGCTAGTCTTCTGATTGATATAATTAGCACTGGAGAATTACAAGTGAAAAGTGAAAAAAAATTGTTACTGATATACTATGCAAATAACTAATGAAGAGTGATCAGTGCTGTTTGAAGCTTTAAAGCAAAAATTATGCACAATGTGGATTAAGAAGTTCCTCAGATACACTGCCGAAGACAGCTCTGGCAAGAACTGGGTATGCGTTTAGTTATTGCATCCTACTGGGCAAAATTTCATTCTATTAGGTAGAATCATACAGAAATCCAGTACTTCAAAATATCATCATTTTAAAAAAAAATCAACACCATACTCCTGGTTCATCAGGAAAATTCTACAAATTATCCTACAAAAAATTACAAATTTTTCTAATTGTGTATTATTGATGTACTGCAGAATAGTTTTAAGGCATCAGTGGCAAAAATATACTGTGATTTGGTATTCTTCAGATGTAATTTGTTTTCCCACAAAGTGGAGGAATTTCGTATGTAAAAGAAATTATGTTATGATTAAATTAAATTAATTAAATGTGAAGTTTTTATATTGAGTGGTGAGCTGATTTTACACTGATAATTTTTTTTATGAGTAAGCTGGTATTTTAAATTTACTTTTTCTTTTAAATTCTTCCTTTTTTTCAAGAGAGCTAAAGTGTGTGGGAAAGCCATTACAGTTGGGCAGACAGTCATCACAAAACATAGAAACACACGATACTATAGTTGCAGAGTCATTGGAGTGACATCTCAGCTTTTCTATGAAGTCATGTTTGATGATGGCTCCTTCAGTCTGGATACTTTTCCAGAAGACATTGTAGTAAGTACTTTCTCAGATTCCTATTCATTCTGATTTGTTTTCTTGGTTTTTTGTTTTGGGATGGATTTTTGTGTAATTTGATTGTTTTTCTTTTTTAAATTAGAGAGTTGGAACCTCTTGATCTACTTCCCAAGACCTTGAGGAAATAACATCTTAAAATGCAGTTCATGTTTGTTGCTTTAATTGCTGAGAATGATTGTTTTCTAATTGCCTTCCAAACCTTGGTTGTTCTAATTATTCTTTGCCATTTGACCAAATGAATCAAGAGTAATCTTAGAAAATCTTTTAATTAAATAAGAAATACATATTTAATAAAGGATATGAGAGAGGGAAATCCATATATCCTTCTCTGTCACTTAGTGATAACTTGTAAAAATTCCTTGCAGAATGGAAAATTTCTACTGTAATGTGAAGAATAGCTCTCAAGGATCTCTTCTAACAACTTATTTACACTTCCTGATGTTTAATTTGTGAGATTACATTATTAATGATAAAAATCATCAGGGAGAAGATAGTAGTTTATCTATATGTAGTATAGTTTATTACATTTTCAAAAAGCAACTGAGATTTTGATTTCCCTTATGCACTCACATAAACTACCATGGCTTGCATAACTGTTAAAGACCACGTTGTGCACTTGGCACATATGAACAAAATTCGCAGTTGGAGAGAGATTCTGCTTCCCTTCATGTTTGCAATGAATACATTGGATGTTAAGCTTTATGGTGTCAATCGAGTGCCCTTTTGACATCTTTCTCATGATGTGACTCTAATCGTTCACCTTCATGATCCTCTGAGTCTTTTATGTGCTAAGCCAGTACTTTTAGTGCACCTCCTACTAATCTCTAAAAGTTAGAGCCTCCAGGGACTACTGATATGCAAAAGTGCTGTTTGTTGCAAGTCCACTTTTCACTTAGTCCTGTTCTGTATGTAGAGGGGAAGAGTCTGGCTTACACAGCAGTGCCAGAGAATACTGGCTTTGGAGTTCAAGGGATACAACTCCTATGAGTGCTCCACATTCTTCTCCTGGGAAAGTCTCTGAGCTCTTCTGCTTTCTACAGACCTAATATTTTCCTGAAAGTAGCATTAACTGACAGATATGTCAGTGGAAGCGATACTTGTTCTTAGAAGCTTCTTAGTTATTGAAAAGTCTGGCATCTTTTGAAAATAGGGTATTTGAAAAGATGCATTTCAGATCAGTGTTTGGGGATTGAGCTGTTTACCTCCCAGTGGTCTTAAAAGAAGTCAGTCAGCAAATCTCTTTCATTTCTTTGAAAATTTATCCTTTAATGCAAAACACTGAAAAAGTCTCCGTTAATGATCAAAGACATTCTGATTCAGTATGATCAAGATACTAAGTAAATGTGGCTCTATTGTTATTAGAAACGCCTTTTGTAAATGCCTGCATCAAAGATCTGGTAAGGCAAAGATGAGGAACTGCTTGTTGTCCTAGTGGGGGAGTCTGATCTGGAGCTAAGAATAATTGTAATCACGTCTGGATATGCCTCAGTGCTTCTCAGATAGTGGATGAACAACATATAATTGATGGAAACACCAAACGAATTTCACATTCCTTAGAGAAATCTTGTTGTGTTTTCATTAGATAATATACCTGCAGCAGTTACTGGAACTGAAAAAAGTGTTTTTTCTTCTCAGACTAAAACTTACTAATCCATGCAATGTGTGTATCAGGTATTAGTGCCGCTGGGAGGACTTATTCATCAAATCTGGTGTGAAAGCAATGTTGCTGCCTGTTGAAGAACTTATTTTTCTAATCTGTTTTCACTTTTCAACCAGCTCACAAAGATAGCAGGAGCTTTTTTGCTCTTCCAGTATGTGCTGAATCCACTACATAATTTCAGCTCAGCTCACAACAGACCAGAATTCCAATGTTCAGACACGGTGATTTATTTTTAAGGAGGAAAATAGGGAGCAGGGAAAGTTCAGTCTTGAACCTTCATGAAACTCTGCATTCAACAACTGAATCAGGGTATACATTGCTCGCTTCTCATAGGTCTTTTTCTTGGTTTGTGGGTTAGCATTTATTAAATATATGAAGTGGGGAGTTATTAAGTGTGTTAACTATAGACACATACTTAGATTTTTAAATTTCAACATTATTTATTGTTTGGGTGTTATACCTGATTTCTTAGACTATTCACTCCTCAGTTACAAGATTTAAACCTATGAATTAGCTGATATGCTAACCAATCCATTTTCCTGCAACCCAGAAGGTGTAAGAGGTGTAAAGAAGTACATGGATACAGTCCCTTCCTGGAAGCAACAGCAGGACAAATTCCTCTTGTAATTCATGGGAACACTATAATAAGGGGGACAGTACATGATACCTTAAAGGACCTGAGGTGACAACTTTCACAGTTAGTTTAGTGATGCTTGCACACAGCTAGGGGAGTGCATATACTGCAGTCCTGAGTAACTGATCTCAGCAGACAGCATGTATGTGTGCCACTTGCCACTTCTTGAAGTATTAATGCTCTGTAACTTGTCAAACAGCCCCTAGCGCAGCACCAAGAACTGTACTGTTCTGACCAGTAGGCCAGATGTCAGTTCACAGATTATGCATCAGAAGTTTTTCAGTTCTGGTCTGATCATTTAGGGAGGGTATCCCACAAGCCCTTTTTGTTTGGTTGGTTGGTTTGTTTTGTTTTGTTTTTGTTTTGATACCTAATGGCTGTATCTGCACTGGCATATCTTAGCATTTTGTTAGAAATTATTACTCTTGGTATATAGCTAGAAGATTTATTTGTTTCTGTATATATTGTGGCTACCAATATGCCCTGTATACATATGTGTGTAAGATTTGGATGAAGTTGTTCCCATGTTACCTTATTAAAATCACAGAAGAACTGGGAGGCTTTGCAGTGTACATGTTTGGGGGGAGACATATACCACCATATTTTATTGATTGCACAGAAGAAAACAGATAATTACAGAGTGAAGCATGCTTTGAGTCTGTCAAGAGGTCTGATTACAGGAGAGCTGAGCACACACCTCCTGAAATAGTAAACATCCTTCCAGGCACTTGCCCCATTAAGTGCCCTGGTCCTTCAGTGACGAGTTTACAGAGAATTCTTTGAGATCATGGATTGACCTTGTAGTTGTCAAGAAAACTAGGTGAACAAAAATGAGTGTAATTGCTACCATGACATAACCACACTGTGTTTTAGTTTACTTATAAGTGTATAAGTGTTGGTGGTAATCCATTGAGAAGGTAAAGTTGGTCTGTGAGTAATCATGTCCACAACCCAAAACGAACTTCACTTATTAAAATCTATAAATCAAATAACATTGTGTTAACATGGTAGCTTATGGAATGCTGCTGTAGTTATTCCTCAAAAGGAAGAGCATCTTAAGTGTTGATGATGAAATGAGGTGTCTTTGGATGGACAATTGATCCTATATTCAGAAGTTCATGTGGATTTTTTGGAGAACCACAATTAGGTAATTTTCTGAGGTTCTGATAAAATCCAAAAGCATCCTCTTTAAAAAGTATGTATTAGTTCAAGTTAAGACATTCAGATTATAGCTGCCAAAAGCAGGAATGGGAAATGAATTTTAGGTAAGAAAAGAACTTTAAAATCATTGAGTTCAACCATTAACCTAACACTGCCAAGGCCACCACTAAACCATGTCCGTAAGTGCCACCTCTGCATGTCTTTTGACTGAAACCAGAGCTGTTGACTCAGCCTCTTCCCTGGGCAGCCTGTTCCAGTGCTTGATAGCCCTTTTGATGAAATTTTTCCTTATTTCCAATCTCAACCTTCACTAGGGCAACCTGAGGCCATTTTCTCACATCTCAGATCACATCTCACAAGGCAACACTTGTTGCCTGGGACAAGCGGCCAACTCACATCTGGCTACACCCTGCTTTCAGGGAGTTGTAGAGAGTAATAAGGTCACCCCCTAAGCCTCCTTTTCTTCAGGCTAAACACCTCCAGGACCCTCAGCTGCTCCTCACAGGACTTGTGGTCCAGAGCCTTCACCAGCTCCATTGCCCTTCTCTGAACATGCTCCAGCACCTCAGTGTCCGTCTTGGAATGAAGGGCCCAAAATTGAGCACAGGATTTGAGGTGTGGCCTCACCAGTGCTGAGTACAGGGGGACAATCCCTGCCCTGGTCCTGCTGGCCACACTATTGCTGGTACAGGCCAGGGTGTGATTGGCCTTCTACAAACCTGGAATGCTGCCTGGGGTTGTTGTGACCCCAGGGCAGGACCCAGCACTGGGCCTTGTTGAACCTCTCACCACTGGCCTTGGCCCACGGATCCAGCCTGTCCAGATCCCTCTGCAGAGCCTTCCTGCCCTCCAGCAGATCAACACTCACACCCAGCTTGGTATCCTCTGCAAAATGACTGACTGTTCATTTGATCTTGTTGTCCAGGTACTGAACAGAACTGGCCCCAGTACTGAGCCCTGCGGACCACCACTGATCACCAGCACCAGCTGGGTGTAATTACATCCACTACCACTCTCTGAGCCCAGACTTCCAGAAGGTTTTTAATCCAGTGAATGGTGTGTCTGTCCAAACCACTGGAAGCCCATTTCTCCAGGGGAATGTTATGTAAAATGCCATCAAAGGCTTTGCCAAAGTCCAGGCAGACAAGATATACAACCTTTTCCTTATCCACTAAGCTTGTCACCTTGTCACAGAAGGAGATCCTGTTGGCCAAGCAGCACCTGCCTTTCACAAACCCCTGCTGGCTGGGCCTCGTTGTGTCACTGTCCTGCACATGCTGTTTGATGACACTTGGGATGATACGCTCCATGACTTTCCTTGGCACTGAGGGAAAGTGTCACTTTACCTGGCACTCAGTCTGACAGGCCTGAGTTCACTCTTTGACCTACGCTGAAGGTGGATGTAACATTTGTCAACCTCAATTCAACTGGGACCTCCCAAGTTAGCCTGAACTGCTTGTAAATAATGCAATGTGGCTCAGCAAGCTCTTCTACCAGCTCCCTCCGTACCCCTGAGTGGATCCCACCGAGTCCCATAGGCTTGTGTGTGTCTAAGTGGTGTAGCAGGTTGCTGACCATTTCTTTCCTCTTGGATTATGGGTGCTTCACTGTGCTCCCTACACCCATTTTCCAGCTCAGGGGTCTGGTTCTCACAGAACAACTGCTATTAAAGACTGAGGCGGAGAAGGCAGTTAAGTACCTCAGCCTTTTCCTCATTCTTTGTCACTATGTTTCTCCACAGCATCCAGTTAAGGATGGAGATTCTTTTCAGCCTTCCTTTTGGTGTGAATGTTTACAGAAAAATTTTTCATTGTCTTCTATGGCAGTAGGCAGAGTACATTCTAGCTGGGCTTTGGCCCTTCTGATTTTCTCCATGCATAACCTCAGAACATCCTTGTAGTCCTCCTGAGCTGGCTGCCTCTTCTTGTTAAGGTGATAAACTCCTTTCTTTCCTGAGCTCCAGCTAGACCTCTCTGTTCAGAGAGAATTTCAGTTCATTTTTGCATGTGTCATGTTGCTCCGTCCGACTGTTTTCTTTTAAGTGGATGCCACCTTATCTTGAGAAAAATTCAAGCATGAAAAAAGCACCGCCAAGCAGTGAATTTTTAAACATACAAACAGTGATACCTGAATTCTTAATAGAATTTTGTTGATACTTCTTGCAAGCATCTTCCTCCAGCAGTAGACCCAAGAAAGCCCTCAGTGTGAAAAGGAAGAGATTAAACTTCATCTCTCTGTGTCTATCAATACTTTAAATTTGCCACTGTCAGGAGAAGGAGGAACAGGGCTTTTGAGAACTCTGACAACCAAAGTACTTCACTGAAATTATTACAAAGGCTACAATTTCTTGCTGTGTGCACCTAGATTACACAGCATCTAAAATTGTTATCCCCTGTTCTTCATAAAAAAACAAAAAGGGCAAAAAAAAAAAAGCACAGTTTAGTTACTAGTATTTGAAGAAAAACCTGCCAGTGTGATAGCAATGTAGTTTAAGAACCTATTAATGAAATAAACCCCTAATGATAACTCACAACTTTTTTCAGTGAGGGACTTCTTTGCAATCCTCTACTATCCCAAGCAACAAATGCTCACTTCATATCCTACAAAATTATGAAATAAAAGTTTTGACATCCCATGACCCACACTCTATTGTATATGCATACTGTATACACATATACTCTACACACTGGGTGTATGGAGCTGCCAATTCTATCTGCTTTGATGATCATGGACTTACTGAGGTTTTCACACGATCCTTTCTGGCCTAGATATCTGGCAGGTGTTCGAAACTGCGAAGGCATTTATAACCTTAGTAATTACCTGAGACAAGGGGAACTAATTGGGGTAATTTGCAGGTGAAGGAGTCAGGCTGAATACAGATTGTCCCAAGACAATTGGGTATTATTAGACAAATGAGAGACAGAACAGATTTATTTCATCCGCCTTTGAGATGCAGAACAAATGGGATTTAGCTGAACAGTTTGCAAAAATTATTTCCTCGAGGTCAGCTAAAGGGAATATTAGCAGAAAGCCAAAATGTGCCATTTTTTGGTGGGACTTTTTGCATGTGCAGATTAGAAAAGGTAGCTCACCTTGGAGAGCTGTGAGTGTCAGTGCTCAGGACGTAGTTTCAAGAACAAAACCTTGTTTTCAGGAATTTCTCCCTAGTGACTTTGTCCATGACTACTGACTTCCACTGGTGCAGGAAGTGTGTGTCTGCAGATGTGGCACTAAGTTAGCTTCTCAGTATCTGTTATGTTAATACATTTGCCTCTGCTTTTGAAAAAACATATTTCTTTCACAATAGACATTTGGACGTACTGGGCTAGCACATAAGTCTTGAGACCCCATTAAATGCCCGCCTGTGTCTGAAAAAATAGAAGTTTTGACTATAGCCCTAGTAATTTCCAAGGGATGCTGTGTTCTTTCGACAATCTGTCTTACAAAGAAGACATACTTTTCTTCTATCAACTTTGTCTGGCATTATTACTAAACTCCTGACTAGTTTCCAGCATTTTTTCTTAGTGATTTCTCTTCTGTATATCTTTCTCTCTTTGTCTTCTGACAACTCTTTTTTGCTTGCCTACCTTTTCAAATCAGTTTTAAATACTAGAGTTTGCTGCCTTGTTGTGAAAGATCCATTAGACTGATGGCATACAATAATTGCTTATAGTTCAAGTTTTATTATAATGGCATATAAATCTGTAAAAATTGGTAGGGAAATTAGAATGGTTGGATTTGCACACTTTCTGGGCAATCTATAGATTTTGGCTGCACTCCAGTATCACCATCACCAGCAGTTTCTGAGAATGTGAGATAGGAAAGTAATGCATTTCAGAAGGTGGCAAGAGGCTAGACTGTATTTGGTACAAACTTAGTAAAAAAGTTCTGAGAATTGTTTTTGTGATGTGGTTAAAGAGACATAATGAATTATAGTTAGTTTAGCAACTTTCTAAAAGATTTCTTAACTGTGACATTGAGTCTATAAACTGAATAATGTGCAGTTCATGTTGGGGTGGTACAATTGTTTTTTGCAGCATTACAAAATTGCTGTGTAATTGAACTTACTACTCAGCAAGTTGTATCATGTAATCATGGACAAAAAATTGCGAAAATTTTTGGAAAGCAAATTTGAGAGCTGTGTGACATGTCTCAGAAAAAACTTAGGCTTATTTTCCTGGCTTGATGGATTTATAGAGATTGCGTAGGATTTTGCGTTCTTGTTCTGTGAAATACTCCAATAATTTAAATATTTATATATGTTATGAAGAATTTACTTTGAGTTTGTGAACAAGGAAAATTTATTTTATCACATTTTTGTAGTTGTGAACTTTTTCACTAGATTTACAAGTGCTTATACACAGAATGCTACGCTTTTTACATGTGAATAATTGTTTGCATCTTCTGAATACTAATTCCTGCTTTTTAAAACTGTGCTCTTCGTAAGTTAAAATCAAGCTATTTCAAAACCAAAGACTAAGTTCTAAGGCTGCAGATTGAAGGGTTTAATTCCATTGTTTAACTCTTGAATCTACAAAGCATCAACAGATGGAACAGTCTTATTTTTAATCTAAAACTTATTGTACAGTACTATAACTGTTGATTTAAGTGAGTCACTTTTACTTTACTCCATTATGGAGAACAGGAATAATTTTTCTGTTGCTCTTGCATTTTTGTTTCCTATTACAGCAGAAAGACAGACGACTTAGTAGATAAGAATAAAAAATGAATATAGAACAGATTCTAGGCGAATTAAAGCCTCAAATATAAGTATTACCTTTATACCATTTCCTTGTAGAATAGCCTTTCCACTTTATGATGAAATGCTTTATGGATCCTTAACAATAATGATGTTAGATGAGTTAAAGGTAATGCCTCACAGCTCAGCAGGAGAAAATAAGTCATTACTTTGCAGTTCATGATAAGATGGCTGACTTTGCAGTGAGGCAGGTGAGAGACAGAAATGTATTATGGTGTTTCTAGTGTTTGCGAAGACAATGCATGTCCTTGTCTGGGACCACGATGAATACAGTGGTGATGAGCCTATGGAGTGTGGTGAAATCCCTAGAATTGCCCAGAACCTTTTAGATGAGGTGGGATTGCTGGGATTGGGATAGGAGCGTTATTTCACCTCCCACCTCTTTTCTGAGGTGATCCAGGAATTGTAGGATTTTTTTATCTGTTAGTTTACACTACTGTTGTGCAGAAGATTATTTCCAGACTTACTGGGGGTCAGTGGAGGAAATATTGTAAGACTTGCATTTTCCTTCATGTGTGTGTTGCATCCTGAGGAAGGGGAGGGAGCAGCACATGAGCTGGTCTTTATACTCATCTGACTGTAATTGATTTACACAGAACCAATATACAGGTGGGCAGGATAGGAGGCACTAGTGTAGCATTCAGTTTCATCTGACTTCAATGTAAGCATAAGATAGGATTTTCTGCTGCACTACAGAAGCCTTGTTCCTCGTAGCAAATCAGACATCTGTGTGTCCTTGGCAACATCAGCATTCTACTGCTGACACTCAGTTTTGTCCCATAAGAGTATATTGTACCCTTTAGTATCTTCTCTACTGTACCTTACTGTGATGCCCAATACCACCCTGGACATCCTAAGTCACATTCTGCTATGTGGGTTTGAGTTGTTGTCTTCTAGGCAATTCTGTGTCTATCAATTAGCATTATGCATGAATTTGTGTTACTAATACTTTGCTGAAAGGCAGTGCAGTGGTTTAAATAGTAACATTCTAAGATGGATAGAAAATAAGAAATTTTTAGATTTGAGAATGCATGGTCCAATTTATATTCTAGTTTTCTTTTGTAAAAGCATGTATTCACTTTGTAGGAGAACATTCAGTAATATTTTAAAGACAACATATTATACATAAATTTAAAGTATTTTTATGCTCCCATTCCATGATTCAGGGCTAAGTTTGTTGAATTACAGTAACTATTCTGTTAATCTGGTGATTTCACTGAATT
Organism: Picathartes gymnocephalus; assembly: GCA_013390045.1. Taxonomy (NCBI): domain Eukaryota; kingdom Metazoa; phylum Chordata; class Aves; order Passeriformes; family Picathartidae; genus Picathartes; species Picathartes gymnocephalus. Next base: position 17,542 of record WEKY01036026.1, read on the forward strand.
TATACCAGTTCAAACCCGGAACCGTAGTCCTGGGAATCAGGCCTTCTCTTTCAAATGCTAATGCACTGTGTAAATTGCTGTTCCTGTTTAGATAAAATTCTGACTGTGACAAATTAGCTACCACTCTCCTTTTCATTCAAATTGTCTTGGAACATATGAAACCTAATCTTGTGTTCCTAAAAATTTGCATCAACTAGTATATACTATCATCTTCTGAAAGAGAAATAGTTTGACAATCTATTGAGATTTGTGGTTGTTTCAGACAGTTTCCACAATTTGTTTCACCACTTGCACTTTAATGGTATTGGTAGATCTATTCAGTGTTTGCAGTTGCAGTGTGGTATTTGTCTGTATGGCCAGCTTTTCTAAATTGGAGGTGTTGGTTGTAATCGAATTAGTCATGCTTCTTTTATGAAATAATCACCAGTGAGCAGGACTGTGGAACCTTAATCACTAGCATTCGTGTTGAAAGTTAGTATGAGCTGAGGGAATGTAGGCAGAGAAGAAAATTTTGAGTCAAGTTCTTTTGCAGAATGGCCTAAGAAGGGCCACTTCCTGATTGTATGGCCACCCTGTGCTTGCTTCTGCACTCCTTCTTGTCAAACCATCTTCATCTGGTTTCTCTTGGTACAGGGAGCACTCTCATGATGTGTACCCTAATAGCAGTGAGGTAGGACAGTAAATTTAACTCAGGTCCTAATTTAAGGAGAAAATTTAAAAGCTATTCCCACAGTTCAGCTGGAGTAACCATGAGGACCATTTCAGTTCAAAAACCAAATAATCAGGCCTGGATTTTTCTTACTTTTTCATGTTTTAAGTCTAGGGACTAGAAACTCACTTGAAGTCTTACCAGTGAAAATCAGATGTAGTTAGTATGTTTTGTCTGTGTTGTGAGAAGTTACTATTAATTTTTTGAGTAACACAAGAATACTCATTTGTTTTAAATTGAAATGAATGTGCTATGAATTCAGTTTGCTGTAAAGTGAATTTCAGGTTCTCAAATATAAGAGAACAGAGGTGTTTTGAGTTTTCGAGACCATGCATTAATTTTAAGTTATTTTTCAGAAACCGTGCCATTTCTAGGCTAAAAATCAATACAATGTGGTTAGATAGACTAACAGGAAGGTCTGAACTATCCTTAGATATTTCAGAAATGCAAGGGATGACAGAAAATGAACAGTTTGTTTCCCTGATTGATTTTAACAATATGTATAAATCTGTGAACAAACACAGCATGATTTAGAATAAAAATTATAATCTAGGGACATAGGAAAGCCAGGTTTAGTGCAATTACAGGATCTGAGTTCTCTCTAGTCAGTCTTTTTAGTATCTGCTTCCTTTTGATCTTTGTAACCTCAGAGCTAGATTATGAGCTTTCAGTGTGCCAGGAGGAGGATTAAAATATTGTGCCATGGCCCCTCTGCAGCAGGGATGGAACAATACAGAAAGGATCTGTTTCACTAGGCACACTGTGGGGCTGAAGCCCAGCTTCTGCTTACCTCTGTCTTTTGCCATTCCATCATGCCTGATTGCATGGACAAGAGCATACTGCAATTTGGAATAACTTTCTAGTACAAGAAGCTGCAGCAGCACAATAAAATGGATTCTTACACAATCTTTCTGGAAGGCTGCTGTTGAGTGATTGAAATATGCCTTCGTAGAGAATTCTGGTGTCATATGAGACAGAAATGATGAGTGACTTTGAAAGATGAGAAATACATTTAGCTAAAACAATTGTTACAAATACTACTTTTGAGCTAACATTTGAACTATCTTTAAACTCATAGTATCACAGGAAAAATAATCCAAATTACATTCTGTGTATTTTTATTCGATTACATTACCATTAAGTGAAATAGTTTATTTAATTTCTGTATATTTTGTTCTCTTGCTATGTTTACAGTGCCATACAGCAAAAATTAGAAGAATGTACTAGTTCACAAAACCTGTTGCAATAGCCACACTTAACCACTTTCAACCTGTGTTTTTTATGTCAATTATACCATCAGTGGTATTTGACAACAATTTCAATAAACAATGGGCATTTCGTATCTTTTTTGGAAACAAAGCAAATCAGGAAGCGAAAGCCAGGAGTGTCAAGGAGATGCAGAAATGTTTGCTAAGTGACATTGAAGAAAATACTGTAATTTGAATATGATTTAAACAAACAAAAGTAATTTATTTTGAATACAGTCTAAACCAGAATGAGTTTGGAAGTAACAAGATTTGGAAAGTAACAAAGCTCAGTGCTCTGTCTGCAAGTTAAACAGATAAACAGTCCTATTAATGTTGAGAAAAATAAAACGGTAGCTCCTGAGGATGGTCACAGGATAGGGATTGCTCAGTTCAGACATTCCTGAAGAAAGAGGTGCCAGCTGGATTTGTTTTTTGTCTTAGTTAATGCTTGATGAGAGTTGACTGCCCCGTGTTATGGATTTTGTAGAGTCATGCCCCTGGGAAATGGGTGGAAGAATGTTACTGATATGGTAGATTTGAAAATTATTTAACTAGTTTGAAAAGAATGAAGTGGTTTAGAAAAAGAGGAGGCTATTCTGCCTGAAAATTTACTTTAAATGATGCCAGTTGATGAATGTAAATCTCAGGTTTGTAAGCAGTGATATAAGTGTCATGGGTTTGACCTTGGTTAAATGCCAGTGCACCCAAAAAAATCATTCACTCATTTTCTTCTGCTGTAGTTGAGCAGAGGAGGGGGAAAGAACAATTTTTTTAAAAATGGGTTCATGAGTTGAGGTAAGGATTGGGAAGAAAACACTTTAAGGGCAAAAGAGGCTCAAAACTTAAAAGGTATAAAGAAAAAAATTTGTTAATAGAATTAAAAGAGGAT
>WEKY01036028.1:0-15292 GCA_013390045.1 Picathartes gymnocephalus
CCCAGGGAAGTGATCACAGGACCGAGCCTGACAGAGTTGGAGAAGCATTTGGACAATGCTCCCAGGCATGGTGTGACTCCTGGGGATGGTGCTGTGCAAGGCTAGGAGTTGGACTCAATCATCCTTGTGGGTCCCTTTTAATTCAGGATATTCTATGATTCTGTCAACCAACTCCAGCACCCCCAAAACCCCACAAGCCCCACCCAAAACAAAAAAACCCTAAACTCACCACTTACTTAGTGGTGAAATTTGTTGCATTGACTGTCCATGATACAAAACTTGGCCTTAACCCCAACAGAGAAGACAATTTTGTTTCCTTGACCCAGGGTAAATCTGTGTAGCTGCTCCCTTGGGTTTGTTTTCTGTATTAGCAGTCTGGAGAGCACCCTTGACTGTGGACACGCAAACTGTTTTATTCCCTCTCGCTCAACCATAAAATCTCTGGCCTAAATTTGCACCATGGCATCTTTTTGGCTGGCATTTACAACCAAAAGAATGGTGGTGGTTTTACCTCACTGGATTGCCAGCTCTGTCAAAAATTGTACCTTTTGTCAATTCTAGTTTGCTTATTTTAGAAATTAGAGTAAGATATACCACTAAATCAGTCATTAAAATACCATACTCCATTTTATTGTGAAAATAGGAATGTAATGGGAAATAAAATGATTATTACAAGTAAGTGCAGAGAGAAGTTTCAGTCATACACACAGACTGTGTAATGCAGTTTACTGTAGTAAGTCCTAAGGAACTGTATTTTCTGAAACTGTCTCTGCTCGGCTTTGATTAAGGCCTTTGCTAACTATTTTTACACTACAGCTTTGAGTTTTTAGTGCAAGACTACATTTGTGGAGTGCTTTCAGAGTATTAGAGAGAATATGTTTTCAGCCTTCAAGGGGCTGTCCTGTGTCCTAGAACCTCCACAGCAGTTTTTATTTTATGTGGGGGCATTTTAGAAATTACTTTGTTTGAAAGGGTTTGAAAACTATTTGCTCCATCAGGACATTTCTAAGGCCATTAGGCTGTGTTTAATTGGAGCAGGTGTCGTGTGTGCTGTAAGGCTTGTTGTGTCAACCCTGGCAGTAAAGTGGTTTTAGAGGAAAAAAGAAGATATTCTGTAACTGTGGATGGTTGCAGTAGACAGTTGAGCAAGTTGCCTGACACAGCTGCCAATGTACCATACTCTTCATCTCAAATACCCTATGTTACGTGTATTCAGAGGCCTTGACTTGTTAAGAGTATGGGATGTCAATCCAAATGGGTTTGGGGATCCTTGTAGTGATGTGGAGTAAACTGAAAGCATCAGTAGACTGCTATCACCTTATTTTAGGTGTCATCAATCCACATCTGAATGTAGAATTTCTGATGTGAAAAGCAAGAAAATCAGTCACCTTTTTAGAGCAATGAAACTTCAGGAATTAGTCACATTCATTTCACAGCTCATAACAGCCTGGGAGATTGGTCTCTGCTGTTTGTGCATGCCTCCACATTTCAGTTTGGTTTCATTTGGATCTTTTTGATTTAAAATCTGCAAGAAACCATTCTGAAATAGCTGCTCTCTTTAAGTAACTGATGATGATGAGAGGTTTATCACATAGCAGATACGTTCCAGAGCTTGTGGGTGAATGTCTTCCAAAAAATAAGTATAGCCTAGTATGTGTTCTGTTAAGTCATAGCAGATTGCTTTCCATAGTAATAAATGTGCCTGCATTTTTAAATCTTTGTGTGTATGTGTGTGTCTGACTAGCACAGATTTATTACAAGCAGTTAAGGTGATGTTGTATTCAGAATTAGTTGAATACATGTTTTCAATAACATGCCTTCGATGCTCTTTACTTCCCAATTTAAATGAATTTAATACTGGTAGGGCATTGTTGTTGGTCGAGTCAAAGGTATACATACAGAAGCCTTGGGCTTAGGGCAGCAAGGGATGACAGTGACAAGCTTAACTCACAAGTATTGTTTCTGATACATCTGAAGGAATTTCCAGCTCTGAGAGCTAAAGGTGGCTGAATTTCCATCCTTATCCATCCTGTTTTCTCCCTTTATGAGACTGTTAGCAAGCATTGCAATCACAGTCAGGACCGTGTGATGTTTCAGATCTGTCCACTAAGAGGCTAACTCATTCCAGATAAGCCCTGAACAGACAACATTCATTTTTTACTTTGCTCAGAATTTCCTGTGCTTTGTTCTGCATCTGTTTGTGAAAGACTGCGTTATCTTTGAAAGCCTTCATCTTGTTTTCTTTATTCAAGCTATATGCTAAAATGGAAAAAAGGGAAGAGCTGGAAGGAGCCCAGCTGGAGCAATCTGCCAAAGATCCCACAGAGGGATGGAGCTGGCAAACTCCTGAAACCTCATCAGCTGACCTCTGGTGCAATTTGGGAAGCCAGGAGATAAGCCACTTTTCCTGCTAAAGGTTTGGCAGCCTCAGCCAGCATTCCAAATAATGCCTGAGGACCGCACCAGCATTTAATTGCATTTTTCTCCTCCTTCTTTCATCCCTCACTTAGCTTCAGTAGTGGTTGACCTTAAAAATATTTCTGTTCAGTCTCTTAGTCTTTGTGTGTGCATGTGTAAACAGGCATGTTAGAGCTGAATCACATCTTCTTGTGGTCTCTTCCAGCCAGGTTGTCTCAAAAGCAGGTTGTCCCTAAAACACCTCCCTCAGACAGTGGTTGTTGTCTCTGGTGCTGTGAAAGGTGAAAGAATTTCATAGCCAACTGTTTTTAAAGATGCTCCGCAAGCACTCTAGTGTTTTTAAGTGATGCCTCCTGTGTATGTGGATGGACTGAAAGAAGCTTGGAAGTGATAAAAATGGCACAAAGGGAGGACAGTTTTCTCCTTCTTCACTACATGGGAAATTTCTTTCTGTTCAGGGTGGAAATGATGTCACAATGTTAGCAAGAGAGTGCAATGATAGAAGCATGTCCTTTTATATATATATATATAAATTTTTTTTTTTTTTTTTTTTCACACTGAGAAAAGGCATCTGGGTTGTACCAGCATCTGCACACAGAGGTGTATTGGATGGAGAGGGCTGAAGAGGAATTTCATCCCCTTTTGTTTTTTCCTGACCCATGCTCCCTTACTGCGATGTTGACATCTTGTTTCAGAGCTTCAGGATCTCTGTGTCTCTGGCTCCATATGCCAGAAGAAAGTGATAAGATTGCATGGAGCCACAATCCTGAGGCATGGTACAGGAGTGGACTGGGGCTGGGGAGAGGCATATTCCTGTTACACAGTCTGCATGCAGGACTTAATTTCCCTTTCCTCCTCTTGGTTCATGTGGTCTATCTGTCTAGAAACATGCTGTTTCTCTTCCAAGGAGAAGACACCCAACTCTTCTCTTTAATGTGACAATCTACTTGGCAGGGCAATAAGCAAATAACTCTGTTTTGCTGAGATAATAGAATCTGGTGCTTTCTAGAGTAGTTGTTCTGCCTCTTTGGATCTTGGGAGGTCAGCAGCAATTACCTTCAGGTGGAAGTCATGAATAAGGGATAGAAGTTACAGGAATGTGGCTTGAATTCCAAATCTTCTTGAAACATAGGTTTTTGCTGCTCTTCTCCCCCTCCCCAAAATCAATTGAAGATGGCCTTTTGTGCAGCAATGAGGTCTGTGGTTAGGGACTAATTGTCAAGTTTTATTTAGATGGAAACCTGTCCCAGAAGCTTTACCTCATCTCATTGTCCTGCAGGGATGAACTTCAAATGACAGTTTACATTTGCCTGGAGCTGACCTTCTCTAATTGAAATGAACAAGGCTGTCTTATCTAAGTAGATAAACACAGACCATTTGCAATTGTAGATTTAAATGCACTCTTTCGTAGATTACCTTCACACAGTATGGTGCTATCCTTGAATATTTAAAGTCTCATTAACAAGAGACCAGAATTGAAGAGTAGATGCTCTTTGTGAAAAAGGTTTTTGAGCTGCAAGCTGATGCTTTTCTCTGCTAGGCCAGAGAAAGACTGTTTGGTACAAAGTCCCCTTTATGGCAGCATGGAAGGTGCTCCAATAAAACTGGCATGCAAAGTTACGAAGGTTGATTAACATCCACAGCATTACACAGGGTTATATACAAATACTCTGGTCATAAAGCAAAATAAATGGGCCATTAGTTAAGGCATTTCTTAGCACAGAAAACCACTTTTCTTTCTGTTGTGGATCTAGGCTTCTGCCATTAACAGCCTGGAAAGCAGACTTTTTAGAAATGGTTGACTGGAAAAATGAGTTTAAAATACTTCAGAAAACTTTAGTATTGGGGTCTATGGGAAAAGTTTTGCAGTCTTTCAGTTTCCCTTGCATAGCTGGATATCGAGATGGTGCTGGATTGCCATCTGGCTGGATCAAAATTATAACTGCTCAGTTATTTTCTTTTTGAAGCCACTCAAACAGTTTTGGACTCAGTGAGGATAGTCTCGTGAAAACTAGATTTGCAGGGAAATTTAGAAAGGGACAGTCCCTTGTGAGAAAGTCTGCTCTTCAATCTATGCTTTCCTCTTCCAGGAGAGATTGTGCCAGTACAGACAAAGGGCTCATAAATTTTACCAGGGTTTTAGGAAAATAACTTTGGGATTTTTGTTTTGTGGTTGCCATCCTTCCTGACCTTTGTTGGCTAGGTAGTTCTTCAGGCAGCAGGAATGAGAGTTGACTGAAGGAGATGGTGTTTTCCATGCTATTTCCCTTTACTCAGGTTGAAAGAATGGAAAAGTGCTGGTTTGGTGTCCTCTTGTCACAAGAAGTCTTCAGTTCCCTAAAGTGCTAGGGACAGTTGGAGGGATCTCATTGATCTTTTGGTTGGTATGTCTGTTTGCTCTAAAGTTGAATGCTATTTTGCAGCTTGAAGAAGGAAGTTCTCAACCCCAAGGTTTGGGAGCTAGTGGTACTGTCAATTTCAGCAGGATTTGGGGAATTCTTGCGGTATGAGGAGGAGGAAGGTGCCCTCTATAGTGGACAGATTTTTTTTGTGGCCTTTTAGAGCAGAAGATTATTTGGAGGGTAGCACTACTTACATAGGTTCTGCTCTAAAACCAGGTGGGGTCATGCCAAATGAAAATATGACTTTGGAGGAATTAATTTGCTAAGGTGTAAGAAACTTCTGCTTGTTTCAAAAGTGTACGCATTTCCCTCTGCCCCCACCCCACCCCAAAGCTTGCAGCTCAACTGACTGTAGGTACTGTTTTGAGGACAAACTGGGGCACAGCCCTTCTGATTTGGGACCTCAACACAGCTCATCTGAGAACGTAAAGAAATACGCTGTCTTAGTATTTAGTCAGAAACTACGGTGAAGAACAGAGGGAAAACTGCTGGAACCTCATGGATTGCAAGAGTTTCCCACAGTATACATTTTCCCTCTCAAAATTCACTAAAGTACGATCTGTGTTTAAGTCTGCACAAGCTGCAGTTTTGCTGTACTTACTACCAAGCTATGTGCAGCAGATGTTGCTGAACACATTTGTGCCATCTCTAGAAGCAGAGCATCCCAAACCTGTGTAGGTCCCCGAAACACTGATGCATGGCTTCCTTCAGAATTGGAGAGAAACTGTTCCTGGTCCAAATCTAGTAGTGTCTGCTGCCGTTGCCTGTCATGAGAGATATTCCTATTTATACCCCTTGCTCTCTGTGAAATGTAGGTCAGGATTTTTAGGTTATGATTGCTCATAGGACAAATAATTTTCAGATACTTCCATGTTAATACTGGACAATTAGGAGTACTCCCTCTCCATTCATCTGAGCTCTTCATCTTTTGTTGACAATGTATTTCCTCCCTTTTAATTGGAAGGAGGGAAAGGTGTTTTGCTGTTTCTCAGTGTAGTTTTCCTCCACAGCTGCTCGTGTTTTTTATTCTGTCTTTGTCCTCTTATTTTCTGGGCTCCCTTTAAAGTGTGAGGGTCTGTTCCTGTGCCACACAGTGCCATGCCGTGCCGGCACCTCCAGGCTACTTGCTGCAGGCTCAGTGTTACAGCCATGGAGATTTCTTTTTTTCCTCTCCCCCACCCCAGCTCCTGGGCCATCCAGCCTAATGTGAGAACAGATTGGCCTTAGTATGTGGAGAAAAGATCTATAATGAGCACTGGGGACATGCTGGTAAAAAGCATCAGCATGGTATACCAGCTCTGTTGGAGCACTGACTGTACATTAATTCTCTAACTTATAATTAGCTATATTAAATTCCAGTTTTCTGAAAGGAACCATTATCAAATAACACTCTGTTTCAAATCTCAAAGAAACATAAGGAATGAAAGCTTAGTCCTCTTACGCTTTCATCTTTCAGAAGCAATCCGTATCTCAACATCTTGACCTACATTTTCTTTTTACCCTCTCCAAGAAACATTGTGTGGATTTAATGTCTCAGAAGGGACGTAAGGAGTTTTCTTAATGTGTGTGTATGTGTTGACATATAAAGTTTTGGGAAAACAATGAGGCCTTCATGTCCCCAGTGATTTTTTTTTTTTTTTTTCTTTTTAAGATTTGAAAGTGTTTTTCATAGTATCTCCGAGGCAGATTTTAGGTTCAGAAAAAAATTAAATATAAAAAGTCCAACCTGTTTTTAATGGTCCACTTATATCAATCTGGGTCTCTTAAATCAGTATATGGTCTCTATCAGATCTTATGCCAAAGCCTTTCCTGATTTTATATGGCAGAAGAAAAGAAAACCCTGGGCTTTCATTCCTTCTCTCCATTTGCATCTAGTTGTACATTTTCTTTTTATGATTAAACAGGATGTTTTTTATGTTTTTTTTTTGTTTGTTTGTTTGTTTCATGGAGGGGATGGTGTATTTAAAATGCCGGATTTGTTCGCATTGGTTCTTGCCCTTACTGTGTAGCTCTTTGGTGCTGCTAATAAACAGCTCTACATGGGAGTCAGGCTTTAACCTGGGTGGCCTGAATGTGCACAGAAGCAAAGGCTGTCACTACTGCTTTCCTATATGGTAGATTGGTCCATCTTTCCCTGTTCCAAAGGTATTTCCAATACTCACGGTGTGCTTGATGCCATCCTCTCTGCTTCATTCCACCACATGGGGTTATGTTCTGTCTTCTGCAGCTGCAGGATGAATGTTGCTATAGCCTTGCCCCATGTGGGAACAGGGAGAATTCTTCTGCCTTTTGTTCAGCGGGGTTTTTCTTGGTTTTTTGGGGGGGAGGGTGAGTGTGTGTATGCGTCTTTTATCACTCTGAATGCCTACAGTGCTAAATGCTAGCTGAACAGTAACACTATTTAATAGTCCTTACAGCTTGAGAAACATTGTAGGGTGGGAATGTTCTAACTCCAGGAGGACTTTCTTTGAACTGTTTCAGTTTAATATGTCTCTCTAGCTCTTTGTTCACAGGGTACTGTGAATGTACAGGATTCCATTTATCTTTTTTTTTCCCCTCCTTCAGTATTGTCACATCATATTGAAATAGAGTCAGGCAGTGTTTTGACTATCAATAATGTACTTTTGGCCCTAGATCAGGGGGATTTCTTTGATTGTAGTGATACAATGGTGAACTTCAGCATACTCACAGCCTCTTGGGTATATTTTGAAAGCTCATTTACCTCTTTATCATATATTTCTATGTTGTTCCATTGCATGTACCTCCCACCCCCTCACTCCCGTTTCTCTGATGCTGTACTTAAAACAAGAAATATGCTAATGGGTGCTAGCCTTCAATTACACCAATGCATGAAAGGAACATTCTGTGTAATGAGTTCTTGGTTAGGGAGGGGGAAACAGTATTCTTAAAAAATTGCACGACAGTACTTTATCTCCTTTGCTTATTCGAAAAGGTAAAATCATTAAAGGCACATCAGTGTATAGTCTTGACTGTATAAGTGTGTGTGTGTTGATTGTTATTCCAAGGTTTCTATTACATCAGAAAGCAGCTAATGCTGTTTCACTTCCTCTTCTGATGCCCTGAAACATGAGCAAAAAAAGCTGTTTAATAGCAGCAGAATGTTTCGTGGTGGTGGAATTTAACTCCTCTGGGGGCTGGTGTGTCAGGAAGTCTCCTTAACATTTCAGAAGCCTTCTCTCCCGCATCAGGTTTTCAAGTGGCTGCCCCCCTACCCCAGCTCTCATCTCTTCCCCCCGTGGTTTGCCTGTAGAGCTCACAAAAGGGAGGTGAAAGTAAGGTTAAGCTGCTGGTCTCAAGAGCTGGAAATAGAGATGGAAATTGCTTGGCTTGTGAGGAGCGGTTCCTTAACGGCTGTTACAGCACTGACGTTTTCTGTGCTGATGCTTCAGAGATCTGTGGTAATGCTGGCAAGAATCATTTGTCCCCCCAGTTAAAACAGGAACAGTCTCCATGTACAGTCCGGCAGGTGGCTGAAGTCGGCATTATCCAATGCCTTTAACGTTGCAGCACTCTCACTTTGGCCTGTGTGCCATTCCTACAGTGAGATCCTCGGAGCTCAGCTGATGGCTGAGCATAGGATCCTCCTGCTTTATCAAACCCTCACCTGCTCTTCAGTCACTGCAGAGCTGGTCTGGGAAGGGAGGGACTTCTCCTGAGTGTCTTCCAGCTACAGATTTATTTCCTGGTGTGTACTTTTCCATTGCACATTCCCAGCAGGTAGGCGGCTGTGGTGCATCAGAGAAACGTCCGCCAACCTCTGCCACTGCTGTCAGCATCGCGTAGGAATTGGATGGAATCCCTACCTTGGGCAAAAGCTTAGTGCTCAAATAGAGGTGAAATGTCATTGCTGCCGTGCACGCCTGTGGCAGAACAATTTGTTCATTTGTGTCAGGCTTTCATATTGCACTTGTGCTTTCAGTTTGCTGCAGTTGGTCTCAATGTTTTACTGTCACGAGCCTCCTCTCCTCTGACAATAACTCATCAAACAGATTACAGGGGACTGAGTGCAACAGCAGAGCAGTTCTTCATCCCGAGCATGGAGTGTATTCTTCTGACCTTTAATTTTGAAAAGTGAGGAAATGATACTACTCACTTGCCTGCCCCTACAAGAAAAAAAAAGGAAAAAAAAATTCCCTTCCCATGAGAAGGGAAAAAATACAGATATGCAACAGATTTCATTGTAAGATAGATGGATATTTTAATTTGTGGGGTTTTTTTTAAAGCATCATGGTTTTGAAAATATGATTGAAATAGGTTTACTTACTGTATGATTAAAAAAAATTCTTTGTAAGACTACATTGCCGTTTCATGTGTTAGACCCATGTCGAGTATTTTAAAGAATATATTTTTATAATCAATTTAGCAAGCTAGATGAAAAAACAGTGACAAAGGAGGAAGGCATTCTTAAAGACCAAAGGCTGAGTTTTGGGAGCTTTCCAGGTGGCTGAATTTTCATGTTGCTTTACAGTACCTTGTAGATGCTTTCTGTGAAGGAAAGGAAATAAATGCTGGGTAGATGGTGCCAAGGGGAAGAGTTCTCCCACAGGAAAAGCAGCTCTGGTTTTCCTCTGAAGAGAGTTCCCTTTCCCTACCAACAGAGAGGCACCAAGCATCACAGATGACATTTAGGGTTATGGACAAAAAGCCTTTGAAACTAACGGCTTAAAAAAGGGTGTTTGAGAACTGCTCAGGCAGCTGCCTCCCCTCCGTCTTTCTGGGATGTCACAGGAGCTTATGCTGGCCTGGTTGTCAAGTCTATGTGAAGGCTCTCAACAGATATGTGAGCACTCAGGCTGGCAGGGAATTTGCGATCTGGCTGCAGGCAGTGCAGATGCATCCCTGGCGTTGCAGGAGGCAGCCCGCCTCCCTGCCTGCAGTCCAACCAGACTGCTCTGACCTCCTGCACCAGGGGAGGGCTGTCTGGCATGTTGCTGAAGAGGCCAGGGTGTTATGTTAGAAGTGACTGTGGCCTATATTTTTCTTTAAAGTCAGTGGATATTTAATTGCTCTAAACTCGTCATTCAAGTGGTTAGTAGAAGGAGGTGACATGCCAGAGGAAAAAACAATCCTTGTCAGCAAAAGAGATTGACAGCTTGACTCCTGGAGCTGACTGATGGATGATCTCAGAGTTAGGGAGGGCATGTTCACTAAAAAGTTACTGAAAATGTGGAGCAAAAGTAATTAAAGTGGTTTAATTCAAATATCTGTCATATGTAACCTGAGTTCATGTAGAACACCTAGCATTTAGCTCAGTTAATTTTTCCCAGGACAGGATGAGGAGTTTTTCTCTCCTTTTCTTTGACTGAAAGTTCAGAGCACCTCCATTGAAGGTAGGGCTGAATCCTGCTGGGTGCATGGGACAATCACTGTCGCTACATCGACAGGCTGTGTGTTCTTGTAAACAGAATCCTCATCACTCGTATCACATCGAGGAGAACAATTTCTATCTGTCTGGAGGACTGCCCATGCTCCTGGCAAAAGTCATGAAAGGCAAATCCTCAATGACATGCATTAAAATATCAAATGGGACTATGCAATTAGGAGTATGTCATTCAGCGTTTGCCTTTCACAGCTTTTGTCACAGAGGTACAGAATTAGAGACGATTAAGCAGAGGATAACCTCCCCAAAAGGGCTTTCTGGCACTTCTCTTGTCTTTTCCCCATCCTTTTTCTTAGAGCACGCTGCTGTGCTGGAGCCCTCCTACTCTTTCAGAATCTGCTGTTTTTTTTACTTTTGAGGTGTATGTAGAAGCCAAGCCATATATTCATGTCTCTGATAATTCTATTTAATTCTGTTTACTTGAGATAGAAGTAATTCAGGCTCTCTGTTCTTGCTGCTTCTCATTGGCAAATGGAGGAGGGCTGTCCCAGTCCATCAGAGGAGTGTGGATGTTACATAAGAGCCCTGCTGCATTCTTAGCTCCTGCTGCCAGCTCTCCAGGCTTCTCCGAAGACTGCAACAGAGGGCTGGCCTGGCCCTTGCCTGCTGCTGCTTTCTCAGGGAAGGTGCTGGCTGTCCAGGACATCAGTTCCAGAAATGGACTTTTCTTCATCTCCGTCAGCCCAGATCATCAGCCCAGCCTGTTTGTGTGATCCCTCACCACAGATCACTGGGAACTGTGCTTCATTAGAGGAGAAGCACAAAGCAATTTCGTCAAGGTGCTGTTTTACTGTTGTTCCCAGTTTCATGCAGATAGGCAGTTTTCAAATTACTCAATCTGTACGGGTTTCCTAGAAATCCTAACAAATATAGCCAAGCCTTGCTAAGCCTGTGGGTTTTAGCTGCACATTTCTTCCTTTTTAGGCTCACAAGTATTCATTGTTACTGAGACATTGCATGCCTTTTTATTTCCCTTGTTGTTTTATTTGCACATTCATACATTGTATTTTCTTCCAATTAGCAGGCTCTTCCTTGTTTAAGTGTGTTTGCCTTCACCTTCTTACTTCCTCCTTCTGTTATACTCTGTGGAGACACAATTGCTAATTTTTCCTTTCTAGTGTAGAATAGCTGTTGTCTAGAGACATGCTCTTGGCATAGCTTTCTTTCTCATGTTACTTAAAATACCAGAATGTCTTTTTTTAATTTTCTTTTTCATCTTTACTAATCTGTCTAGTCCCTAGGTGCTGAGGTATGGATATTTTTGAAGTGTGGATTTATTGTTCCTTTGTCCATCCATACCTAGTGGAAGCTTTACTCTGAAACAGGATGAGTCTAAAGGCATAGCCCTGTGATGCTGAGGTAGGGAGAGAGAACATTACTGAAAAATGGGACTGCTGTGGTATATTACAGTTTAACTAGCTCTGTAAAAGTGCTTCAGGGGGAGAGGAATTGCCCTCACTTATTGACATAAGTGTTACAAAGATCTGAAATAGTGATTAGCTTACTTTACTTAATTCTTATTTAGCAGTGTAATCCATGCTGTTTCCCCTCACATGGTGGGTATTTGTGAAGAACAAGCAAAAACACTTTGGAAACAGTCAGTAACTTTTCTCCAAATAGCTCTCAAATTGATAAAACAAACAAAAAAAAAAAGGTGGAAAGAACAAAAGGAAGAACAAAACATTTTAAAATGAAACTATTTCTTTCACAGGTATATTGCAGGTTTTATTTATTCTCTCCCATGGGGTGTCATCCCACTGGTTTTCCATTCAGCTGTAAAATTCCCCAGGAAAGGCATGAAGGCAAGATAAACAAGATGCTATGGTTTTGGCATAAAAACTAAAGAAGAATTTATTTGTTCCTTACTGATAATTTTGTTAATATCTGAGAACTTAGACTTTTTTGTCTCTCAGCAGTTATGCTGGTATTTCTGGTGCTGATACCCTTGAACTAAATGGAGATGAATTATATTTTTTGTGGACCTGTTTGTGTCTGTAAGTTCTAATAAAATGCACATTTAACTCTGTTTTCGTGTTGCATTTGAGAGAAGGTGTCCTGTAGGACAGATGCGAATCTAAGGGCACTTTACTCCTCAGGGAGAAATAAAGCCACTCTGTCCAACGCCAAAATCTATGCAAGGCACACGCCACTGAGGGGTGTTAATAACACCAACCCTGTGTGTCATGTTGTTGTTACTGTCTGTACCCCTCCCAGCATTTCACTGTGGAAGCTGAACTCACTACCTTTATTTTACAGTTGGATGAGCTGCCAGGAGAGGAGGTGGCCTCTCCAGGGGCACCTGCTTGGCAATGGCTGCATCTGGACAGAATCCAGGTCCCTGCATCCTAACGAAGCTCTCTTCTTGGTGTTGGTGTTCCTGTTTTTATGCTGAAGGCTTCATGCCTTCTCCAACCACATATCTGAATAGCAGAGGTCTATAGCTTGCATTTGGAGTCCTCTTGTTCCTCTGAAGCTTTCTGACTCCTGTCAAACGAGGCTGTGGGACTGACGTAGATTTGGATTGTGTACACCACATAAGGTGATTCCTTGACAAAGTATGGGAAGAGTACATGGTGCTCATTTCCCTGGTGCTACAAGTAAGTGTTTATGGTACCATAAAATTGACTGTGTTTGTTTCTCAAAACTTAATGGTCTTTACACACCCTGGTACCAACTTACTAGAAATGGTATTGCTCTCCCCTTATCATACAGCTCCAGGGACAATTGCTAGGAGCTCGACAGCACAATGGTACAATATAACACACAGTGAGCAGCTCATAAGGTGGTGACCATCAGCTCTCTTTCCTCCTCTCTGTTCTGCTTCATTCAGGACAGCTCTAGCTTTTGGGTTTGGGGACAGTTGTTCCCTAACTTTCCATTCTCTCCCCTGTAAAATTAAGAAAAATATTGGAAAAATCCAAGGGTAGCCATTTTAAGCTATGGTTTAGCTGTCTGCATTTGTAGGAGGGGGATTTAAGAGAGATGAGTTTGTTCCCTCAGCTTTTGTTGGGTTAGCATTACTGCTATTATCTCCTTCACCTGTCAGTGAACACCTACCTCACTGCTCAGCCTGTTTGATACTCCTGTTCCCTCCCTCATCCAGGCCACACCATCATGGAGCCCAGGCTATGGCGTCCATTCTGCCTTATGAAGTATAAAGTGCCAGAAGGGGTCTGTGTGTTTACTTGGGGGAATGAGAGGTTCACAGTTTTCATTGTGTCCATAAAAGTGGAGAAATGTCTGTACTCAGAGAGGTGTGTCTCTTTGAATACTTAAAAAAACCCCCCAAATCTAAAATAACAGAAGTATGAACAGACTTCAGGTGAGGTTTTTCTCTATTTATACAGTGCAGACATTGGCAGGCATTTTTTGGGTGCTTTATTGGTTTCTTTTGTTTTAAATTTCTTTCAGATGCATATTTCATAAATCAAACTGGACCTTGAAGTATGTCATATGGCCTGGGGTAGTTTCCTGGCAGAATTAAACTAGGTTCATTTTTGACTGCTGTATTCCTGTTTCTATGAATTTAATACCACCCCAACCTCAATCCAAATTTCCTCAAATGAAAACAAAAGGCCCTAGAAAGTGTTGTGTTGAAACAACAGAACAGTTAATTTTAATTAACACTGCTGATGGGTAATGGACTAATATGCAGGACACAAAGTCACGAAATGTCTTTGGTTGCTTAATAGTGGTTTTGAATGGAGCTGTAATGGGACTAGGGAGCTTCTTTCAACCTGTGTTATTTAAGCAGTTCTCTTTGGTGATCTGGTCTTTTGACAGGCTGACAAACACATCTTGTGCTGTAATGTCATTCATGCTTGGCTTCCATAGTAATGATGTATATCTACATATAAAAGCACTCTTCTAGTCAGTTATGAAGACTGTACAAGCTATTTGCTAACAGTTTTTGGCATAATAGTACTGCTTTATGCATATGCTCCGTTATGTACCACAATCAACCTAATGTCCAGTGGCTTGTCATCTGAAAAGCCCACGTACTGTTAATTACCATCACGGTGGCAGCACAGAGCATCACAGAGCATTTATGCACACGTGGCATAAACGATGATGGTTTCATGCTGTGGCTTTTTTATTTAGCAACAGAAAGTTGTTGTGGTTTTGCATTATCAAATTAGATCAAAATAGCCTTTATGACAACTATCCTTAAAAAAGTGGACAGGGAATTCATGTCTCTTATCCCAGAGAAAAATCTGGTTTGTTTTGTTTTTAAATTATGTCACTATCATGAAAACACGGTTCTTTAGTCTCTAAGACAACCAGAGCATAAAAATAGGCCTTATTTTTGAAGCATGTTGTCTGTTTAATATGTAATGTGATACCTTGTCATGCTGTGACAATGTGACAGATGGCATTTGCACTATAAAACGAAATTATCTTTTGTGCATAGCTATACAACAGCTAAATACAGTAACTCGGTACAGTGTGCTGATTAATGCAGACTGCAGATGTTTTAGCGATACCGATGTGTTTAGACTTAGCATCAAATGATTAATGGTTTTATTTAACATGCCTACCAAGATTTTGGTAGTGTTTCAGCATATATTCTGGTGTGTAAAGGGTGGTTCTGGTAGAAGACAAATTTAGGATTACAGACTATGCAGTGTAGATTTGTATTGCATTGCAGCTGTTTGTCTGTTACATATGAAAAATGGTGAAAACCATTTTTCATAAGTTCATTAATGATACTGTGCAAATAAACTTGTATATAAAGCTATAGCTCATAAGAAACTGTAATGCCCTGTAGTTCAAAATTGTTTGGATTGGAAATGACCTCTAAGGTAAACAAGTTGAACTGTTAACCCGGCACTACCAAGTCCACCACTAAACCATGTTCCAAAGTGCTACATATACACATCTTTTAAATACCTTCAGGGATGCTGACTCAATCACTTCCCTTGGCAGCCTCTTCAGTGCTTGAACCCCTCTTCTGTGAAGAAATTTTTCCAAATATCCGTTTAAACATCCCCTGGCACAACTTGAGGCTATTTCCTTTTGTCGTATTGCTTGGGAAAAGAGACACACACACACACACACACACACACACACA
>WEKY01036028.1:15385-32026 GCA_013390045.1 Picathartes gymnocephalus
TTCTCTGGACACGCTGCAGCCCCTCAATGTCTTTGTTGTGGTGAGGGGCCCAGAACTGGACACAGCACTTGAGGTGTGCCCTCACCAGTGCCGAGTACAGGGGGACAGTCACTGCCCTGGTCCTGCTGGCCACATCATTGCTGATACAGGCCAGGATGCCATTGGCCTTCTTGGCCACCTGGGCACATGCTGGCTCTTGTTCAGCCAGGTGTCGACCAGCAACCCCAGGTCCTTTTCTGCTGGGCAGCTTTCCTGCCTCTCCAGATCCCTCTGCAGAACCTTTATACTCTCAGCAGATCAATGTTCCTGCCTGACTTGGTGTCATCTCTGAACAGACTGGGTGTCCTCAATCCTCTTGCCCATGTCATTTATGAAGATGTTAAACAGGACTGGCCTCAGTGCTGAGCCCTGGGGAACACCATGGGTGACCAGCTGCCAACTGGATGTAACTCCATTCGGTACCACTCTCTGGGCCCAGCCATCCAGGCAGTTTTTTACCCAGCAAAGATTGCACCCATCCAAGCCTTGAGTAGCCTGTTTCTCCAGCAAAATACGTGGGAAACGGTGTGAAAGACTATACTGAAGTCTAGTTAGGCAATATCTACAAGACTGAAGGAAAACAAAGAGGTGTATGTGAGACACCAGTTTATTGCTGGTTTTGATTTCTGAACAGAATATGTGTGAAACCTTCTGTACCTGTGTGAAACTGATGGTCAGAGTAAATATTTAAAGAGACAAAGATAGTAATGTTTTCCCCTCTATATTTTAGGCATAGAATTCTTGTTAGTGGTCTTCCACAGTGTGGTTATGCTCAAGAGTTTATCCATGTTCAGGTGGTACTAAACTTCCAGACTATGCTGTGGAATGGCTAACCCTCAGACTTTATAACACTGCAGTTAAACCCTTTGCTTTCTGACTTTGTGTCAGCTCTCCTAAACGGCATGGTGCAGAAAGAAGAAAACTCACTAATATTTTAAAACAAAGTATTTCTGTACTGCTCCCAAGACTGCACAGCTGAAGTTTGGACAGGCATGTTACTCCGTAAGGGAACAGAGCTTTAGCTCCATGCCTATGTAACTACAATCCCTCCTATTTATTACATGCTCTCATAAGGAATATTGTCATCCTAGCATGGTGAGAATGCTGGCTTGAGTAAATCCCTTTCAAACCATGACATACTGTAACTTGTGTTTGTTTTGCTGCTTGCCCTGGAAACTGGACTATTCTACCAGTCCAGAGCAGTTTAACTTGCAGGAATCAGAGAGGAATGCAGGGAAAGGGCTGCCAGATGGGGAAACCAACCCAGAATGTCTTGGCAGTGAGAAGAGAGTGTCCCTGTGTAGTCAAGAAGCACCCAGGAGCAGAGTTCTGTATTTCATATACTGTGGAGACTTGCAGGATGGCTCCCCTGGACTGTGGACCCTCTAACATTATCCCATATAGAAAGCTGTGAATATGGTAATGTTGAAATTGTCTTTGTTTAGGTCATTTAATGATTTTGATATCTTTGGCTTGTGTTTGTGGGGTGTTGACTGCTGATTTTCCTAACATAATGGCTTTGTGGGTTGCCTCTAACTGCGAGAACTGACTGGAAATACAATTGAAGGTATTTTTTTTTCCTAAGCTGCCTTAGGACTGGGAAACAGCGAGCTAAAATAGGTGTTGCTCTATTGTAAGAACATGGAAATGTTCATGCTGAGATGCCTTTTTGGCATTAGAGTAAGTGATGTGGAAATAGTGTTTTGGAAACATTGTGAAAATCTCTTCACCCAACCACTTAGTTAACTAACCACATGATGCAGAAATTTGCTCAGATGCTCCCCTTTGGTTTCCTGATTATTCAGTAACTTTAATAATGAAGAACATACCAGTAATTGCAAGCTCATCTATTTTTAAAACAAACTAACTCCAAACCCTCCCTTACGTTTTTTCTGAATTCTCTTATGTAGCTGCTTTCTGCTCCTCTCTTCCCCATCAGTTTACCTTCTGTGTATTCATTCCTAGCATCATGTTTTATAGTGTGGTGCATTCCCATCTTTTGGGATTTTGCATCACATCTTCAGCTGCTCCCAAGACCTATCTTGCATGAGCTTGCCAGTTATCTCTCCAGATGACCAGGGATGAGTTAGAGCATGACTTGAAAAGAATTGTAGGTTGGTGTTAAAAGTGGGTGTGTATCACCAAAACCAGTAAGGTCAGCAAATGTGTACCAGTGTAAAATAAGCCCTGCCTGTGCTGGAATAGTTAAGTCTTACTTGCTAGGCTCTTATGAGAAGCAATCCACTTGAGTCAGCACAAGCCCCCTATAATAAGCTAATTTGAGCAGATTCAACTGTTCTTTACACACACAGTTTTTGGTGAAGAGGGACGTTCCGGTTGCTGGAGTAGGCTCAGCAAGCCCTCTGCTCAGCTAACAACTGCAGCCGAGAAGCAAAAGGGGGTAGTGAGAAGCACAGGGAACAAGAGGGAGCATGCTGTGTGCAGGTTGTAAAGTCATAATATCCGTATTCTGTGTGGATCACCCTAGAGAGTACGGCTCAGCTGTCATAGAAGAGCCCTTCCTGCATGTGAAAAAACAAACAAACTTTTAGCCACAGACAGATTTGAAAACATTCAGGGTGGAACATAAATAAATAGGAGGTGATAGAAGTCTCTTTAATAATGACTAGTATGCAGAAAGGGCTTTTGTGCTCTTTCTGACTTGTAACAGAGTGGATGAAAAAGTGACATTTGCTGCTTTTTCTTGATACTGAAAAGTGTAAATTTTTTTGTCTTTTGAAGCAGTATGTATCTAAAACTGTGGCTTGGTATTGCAGCATTTGTGGAAGTTTAAATATGAATTCACCAAAACTGTGAAGTTGACATTTATGTGACTAAGATACATTTTAGAGAGGATGTTAAGTTCTCCATGGTTCAGTTTTAAGCTGCTCTTTTTAATTATTAGGAATTAGTAATTGACCATTCTCTGAAAGTATCTAGTCTTGATCAGTTAGAGCCAAAACAGTGTATTTAAGGAATCATAGATGTCATTTGATACGCGAGTTCCTGTATTGTGACTTTATTAAATAATTCATTATTACTGACTTAATTAAGGCAGTGTTTTATTCAGTGACTTTGAACCATTCAGTGTTTCAGTTCCTTTCAAACTTTGGCAGCAAATATGCACTGCTTCTCTGTATATATAAATTATTATTTCATGTAAGTCATTTTAATATATGAAATCCTACACTGCCTTATAATGCACGTTGCTGTACTTTCAAATTTAATTTGAATGAGGTTTATTTTTTTTACAAAAATCTAATTTGACTTTTAAAACAAACACTTTCTATTACAGGAATAAAGTCTTATTTTTATCAACCCTAGTTATTCAGGTCTGGTGGTTGGTCATGAGTCCAGCTGCCAGGGGAGAAGGCAGTGAGACCTAGGGCTGAGATGATCCTGGTGGGCAAGGGGCAGGCAGCCTCTGCCAGCTCTTCAGCAGCAGAGAATGTCATGGCTTTGACAAGAGGCAGGGCTTGCTGGCATCATGATTTAGAGGTTGAAAGGCATAGTCATAGAAAAGCAGTAGAGGATCTACTTGTCCCTTTGATTGGATTTGGCTCTTGACGGCTTGCTGATTCCTTGACTGTTGCTGGATGCTCTTAAGTAGCCACTCCTTGGAGTGGTTCAGCTTTCCAGACTATGCAAAAGAGCATTCTCTTACTCAGCTGCTTTTCTCTTTTTATATACATACACAACTGTAGTACTCAGCTTTTAAGAAATACGAATGCCTGCTGCTTCCTGTAGTGTGGCTGGTCTCGGAGAGTCAAACCCACATGGGTCCATGCTCCTTAAGTGCACCAGCAGACCTGTTTGTCCTGTCCACTGTACTGGTGCCGACTCATTAATAGTGATGCGAGTGCTTCAGTATCACTTGGCAAAACTGTGGGGTCCCCGCCCTGTGCTGGGACCTCCAGACCTTTCATAGCTCCCAACTGATGCACAGCAGTAAAGAATGTGGCTTATTGCAGTTAGAGATAACAGGAATGGCATTTGAGGGAAAAGGTATCTGGAGCAAACTGAATGCATTTGATATAAAAATTATTGAGTGGCAATAAACTTTTTAACAGCCTGCTTCAGCATGTGCTTTCTCTCTAGTGCTTGAAAGGAGGCTTTGGGTTGTGCCTTTCATCACTTCAAAGTGGATTTTGCAATGATACTGGCCCCAAAAACCTGTAAAATATGACACCCTTTCCCAGTATTTATCAGTATCTCTCATTTGTGGTCTTATGCCTCTCTCTTAGGGCACTTGTTTTAGTTGGTTCAAGTGGACAATAGCTAACATCAGTTATCAGCAATATTACTGCATCTTGGAATGGTGCTGGTTATGATGAATAATGGTAGGCAAACGAATACTTTTTGCCTTGAGAAACACAAATCATGCTTGTCTCCCAAGTGAGCTGATGGTTTGGCAGGGTGAAAGGATGAATAATAATTGCCTTCCAAGTGCATGCAAGTTGACAGCCTGAAGGTGATTTTCTTGACTCATATACTTCAGGTTCCTGGTTTTTACATATGGCAAGTCTCCAGAACAAATATTGCTTTTGGAAAACCTAATCAAATTCTGCCAAAAGAGTTAAGTTACTGAGTGTCAGGCCTCAAATGATATGCTTGATTTAGACTTCTCTGGAGTTCAAAAAGTGTAAATTTTATCAGCAGTGGTTTAATGGAAAAATGCAAAGCAAAAGTTGAAACTTTTATAAGAATAAACTTAGGCACTAGGGCTTCTGAAGGGGTGGGTTCAGCCTAGAAATATAATCTGTTCAGTGTTTTTTCAAAGTTTGCCTTCATTTCCTTGGGAATGCTCTGAAGGGTTGCTGTCACCCCACGTCATATCATTGTGTTTTTACACTACAAACCCTTTTGTAGTATCATGTGCTGATACTAAAATTTGTCTTATTTGTTGGGTCACAGTTTGAGATCCCTTTAATGGAAAAGAAATATCAAAAGGAATTCAACAAAAGGGGAGAGAAAATGTAAATTGGGTCATTTTACTTCTCCCTGATAGTCTTAAGCTGGCTAGAAGAGACAATTTAATGCAAAAATTGGTGTGTAGTTTCAACTTCTACTCTCTGGGCTGTGTATTAGGGAAAAAATTGAACTACCAGTTCACTGACTCTTCTCCAGAAAAAAAAACAAAACATGTTTTTGCTTTGTAGGTGGAGTTCTTAAATCAGCATACACAAAACCTGCAGCATGTGGCCACCACATAGCCCAAGTAAGGGAAATTGGGTGTACTTCAGAATTAATATGAGCAAACTTTGATTAGGAAAAGGAGAGAGGTGCAGGCTTTGGATTGGGCTGTTTAAAAATGAGCAATCAAAGCAATTAGATTGGAGTTGGTGAGGTTCAGAGCCCACTGGCAGTTGCAGTGCCCAAGCGAGCAATGAATAAATGGCTTTGTGGGGAAGGAGCCTTTGGCTTCCGCTGTGGCTAAGCTTCCAGTACTGAGAAACAGCAGCTCACTGGGGAAGGTACCTTTGCTCTTGCTTTGGTTATGCTTCGGTGTCTCTTTGGAGCTGAGTTTGGTTGAATGCTTGACTGTGCAATGAGTAAGTGCATTGGTGGTGCTGGATGGTGATTTTCCTGAAAACAGAGGTCTGAAATGGTGTGGCACTAACGTAGTGCTGGTGGAAATTACTGAACTGCAGTTCTTCGTGTTTTCAGTTTAGTACTCTGACCAGCCTCACTGCCTGGCTCATCTTGGAACGGATAGCCCAACCCCCCCCTCCTTCCCCACCACATTTTCTTTTCTAAGGTGCAGTTATAGAGAGAGCCTCAAATGGCTAAGGGAGAGAGGGAAGTCCTGTCAGTATTTATCTGAGAAAATACAGCTGTGAAACAAAGCTTTGTTACGCCATTTGTAAAACTGTTTGGGTGGAGAGATGAGAAAGCATTCTCCTGGATAAAATTGCAGCTCCTCTGGTGATAAGCTCTTATAACATCGAGTAAATAGTGAGCTAATAAAGTTGTTTCCTGCCTCACATCCCAGAGCCTGCTGAAGAATATGTTACTATTTTAATTATTCCTTAAAGATGAGTGGTTTCATTGCCTATCTGCTGTTGTTTGTAAGAGTCATATTGTAGCTACTGGTGGCATAGAATACGTAAAATTTGTTAAACTTTATGCTCGCAAAGGTCTGTCTTCCATCTGTGTGACTGTGTGACTCTGCTTGCTGTATTATTGCTCCAGGAGAGAAAAGGCACAAAAGGGAAGGCAGCTGTGGCCTGTGTACCTTTGCTGCTCTGTGTACTTTTTCTGGCAGTCTGACGTTTCTGTAGATGAGTGACACTTGGCCAGAAAAATCAAAGTCAGGAAACGGACATTTGATGTTCACTTCTTTGGGATTTAGGATGTTTTTCAAAGGATCATAAATTGCAGTAGTTGGAAGCAGAAAAACCAGAATGAAGAGCAAGATGATGCCAAATTGGACCAAATGGCAGCTTAATTTTATATCAATCCACAGATAAATGCAAAAGACTCTCATCTATGCTAGTCATAGGAATTCTGTAGAGCAAGGATGAATTTGACTAAGCTGTCAAATTGTCCCCAAACCCCTTTTTCGAATGTGAAAAAATTATGAACACTATTGCAAACAATCATATTGTAGTTATTTGAGGTTGGGTTCTTAGAGTTAACCAAATTAGAAACAGGCAGGCTGGCAGATTTTTATTGAAGTACCTCTATGAAAAATTAATATTATCAGTCTATCTCTTTGCGAGACAGTTGCTTTGGGTATCAGCTCTCTATTTTAAGTGTCACATGTGAATTTTTATAAAATCACTGCAGGTTTTGAATATTGTGTACTCCTTTGTCATGTTTGCAGGGCTTCTCACTAATGGCCAATCTAAAGGATTGGGACCAGGATCAGAACAGCTGGAGAATGAGAAGGATGATGCATCGCAAGTGTCCTCAACAAGCAACGATGTTAGTTCTTCAGATTTTGAAGAAGGGCCCTCGAGGAAAAGGTCAGTAGTGAATTATGATTAATGTAGAGCCTTTTTTCTTTGTCCCTTTTGAGTGTTTTTTATGTTATCAGTAGTGTATGGTTGCACCAACTGCCCTACGATAAACAGACTTTCCAGTATGGATTCCTTCTGTGAACAGCAAAGATATAGCAAACTTTGCGTCACTCACTGGTTAAGATGGTTCTTGTTGCTGTTTTAGAAATCATGGAAAAGCAGTTGTTATTTTACAGTAGGTGAATGCTAATTTGAATGCCTTAAGACTCTCTCCTCTCCTTTTTTGCCTCTCAGGCCATGTCAATATGTATGTGCGTGCAATTTCAAAGAAGGCATCACTAAAGTAGTTACTGTTGTTATTTTTAGTTTTCGGTGAATGAAACCATGTAAAGTTAAAAAGATAGAAAAGGACAAAACAGATACTTCTGAGAAGAGGAACTGCATAGTAAGGTGGTGTGGTGGCTATCGGTTGCAAAGGGCTGCTTTAAGATACTGCTGCAGGAAGCTGCCTCCTCTTTCCTAGAAGTCACTGAATGCGCAAAATGTGGGTTAAAATCATAGACCTCAAGCCAGTCAATTACAGAAAATATGCTGAGAATTCAGGCAGCTGGGAGTTGTCCTCTCTGTGAAGTAAGAATGAAAACGGGCTGTCTAAAAAATGCCACTTAAAAGAGAGAACCAGAAATGCTCCCTCAGCCTTTTTTCTTCCACGCTTCGCACATCCTAGTTCCAAGCCAAAATGAACCATGTAGTTACAATAACAACCAGTTCCCTTTCAAACAAAAGAAGTATCCCTGCTTTCTCTATATCCATATAATTCTACTAAGAAGCCTGATGGGGTGAGGAGACTGGTACTTTTCCTTACACCTTCTTCTTCCTGTTCCAGTGTTTCCCATCCCTGGTCCCCATAATCTTTTTTGGGCACCCTAGCAGTGAGCTCTAACTAATATGCCCACTTAGCTCATCAGACATATCAGAGTAAAATTTGTGTTATCTTCCATACTGGTAGCCATTTTGCAAGGCTTATTGCATCCTACTGCTGATCAGGGCAGAGATATTTGTGTGCTGATTTTGGGCGTTATGAGATACAAGGGAGGATTGGAAATTATTTCTGCTGAGCTGTTTAGATGACATCTATTGTTGGTGTGATCCTGGGAGACCATGGTCATTATTTCATGGCCAACACGTTGCTTGCACATTATCTTAAGGAATTTCTGCTTCCCTCTGCACTTAGTTTGTCCCGTATTCCTCAGCTTTGCTGGCATAATGGCTTGCAGGGTCACACCATGAGTAGCTTCAAAAAGCTGGTTAGGATTAAAAATAATAGCAAGAAGAAGATGAATTGAGGCTTTTTGCCAGGTTTCTTCATTGTTGACCTGCATGAGACTTTTGTTCAAAGTATGGCTGTAGGAGCAGCTGCTGATGCAACCAGGAGGACATCCCCTTCCTCTCTTGAGGCTAGCAAGAGGCAGGAGGGCTTGTCCCTTATGCTGTACCTGCTTTTGGTGCCCTGCACAGTCTAGCTCCAGAAATTAGTTGGATTTCTACATCACCAGAATCAAGAAACTGCACCTGAGTACTCTGGGTGAAAAAGTTTTGGAATAGTACCTGGTAGGTTTGGGCTGAGAGAATTCAGACCCTTGAGAGGCAGCTAGGTGGTTCAGGCATAATAATAGGGAACTCAGTGCCTTTGGTATGTTTCAGATTCAAAACAATAACAAAAAAGCCCAGGCCCAGCACAGACCCAAGATGAAAACTTTTTCTGGCTTTCATGGAAGGCAAAGCATCATTTCACTACTTCTTCAAGCATCATGAACTGTTGAAATAATATTACGGTTGTTACTTCAGTTGCTGTGAAGGAGACTTCTTGTTTTGTTTCCATTTACACCCAACACAGACTTTTACCTATTTTTTCTTCCTCCTCGAGCGTTCTCTTTGCAGACAGACCTTTTCTGGGTTCCTTCTCTTAAGCTGTACTGGAGCATGTTGAGTGTTTTTATGTCATCTTCTTGTTTCCTTTTAGGCTTTTTGTTTTGTTTAGCTGAATATGCAATGTTTCTTCAATCCAGGTCATCTTGCAATCCCAGAAAGAGTTGTGTCAGGAATATTGGGTAAACAAAGGACATGCAGGAAGATGATGATGGGGCAAACAGGCCTGAAATGGAATCTGTGGGTTGACTACCTCAGCTTACCAAGTTTTGAGAAGTTATGTCCTCCTTATCTCCCACCAGGGTTGTCTGTTCAGCTGTGTGCATAACACTGTGTGTGTAATGACACTCTTGTAATAAAATACACCTTTAAAGACTGTAGCTTTAGCAATGTACTCTGAACCAACCATTATGTGTAAGTTACTATTTATTTCTTTATAGTTTGTGAGGTTTTGTTGTTGGTTTTTTTGTTTGGGTTTTTTTTGTGCAGGGCAGGAATGGTCTTTTGGAAGCCTGAACCTGTCATCAGCTAGAGGAATAAGTCACCAGTATTTCACACTTGTGATGGAAGCAGAGTGCTAAGCAAATAAGCATAGTAAATAAGAGAATCTGTTGTAGAGGGCTCCAGTTTCTTTAGTAGTTTAAGACTCTGGTTTGACATTTCAGTTCTTCAGTGTAATGGCAGGCTGGTACAGTGGGGGCAATCTTTTCCCAGTTTCTTCTTCCCACCTCTTCCCAGCTGCTGTGTCTGGCAGTCTTCTGGCCCCTGTCCATCAGTTCAGGGACTAATCTGGCATAATTTCCTCCCCCTGCCTTGAGCAGGTCACCTTATAGAAAGGGAATAGGGATTCATGCATGTGTGCAGCATGTGTGTGGTTCTGGTTTGCTTTTATAGTTGATTCAAACTTCTCCAGTTTGAGAGACAATGTGCACAAGAGCCTTGATAAACAGCAAGTATAAATTCTTGTAGCAAACTGAGTGGAGGGTGAGTTTGCTAGCAGTTAACACTGCCATGTGGTCTCATTGTGCCAACCATCCCTGGTGTAGATTTTCCTTGGGTCAAAACTAGGTAGTGGATGCTCCCAGTGTTACTGGGCTTAGCTATAGATAGGTAGGTGCTGGCAGGCATCTGTGGGGGAGGTAAATCCCTACCAGCCTGGCTGCAGAACCACTGACAAGTATTCTTTATTTCACATATCTATGCCAAACAGAGTAACACCACAGTAGAACCCCCAGCCAAACACAGCTTAAGGTTTATCACATCTATTTATTTTCCAGTTTCAACCCCTTTTCTAGTAACATAGCTTGATTGAAGAGCCATAAAGAGAGCATTGTGGTGGAAGGAAGGAGATTGCTATTTTGGTGAAAGTATGCAGATTTAATATAATAATGCAGATTTTGTTCAGAAACTCGCTTAGATACTTTGATGGAGCAGGATTTTTGAATGCAGTGGCCCGACACTGTTAGGCTTCAAATGGTTCCACATAGTCGGTGTGTAGTCAGTAATTAACACCTTTGTTCTCTGGGGACTGGAGGAAGCTTCTTACACAACCAGGTTTGCATCTGACACAAAAATTCCCATCTCCGTTTCTTTTTACATGTATCATTTTATATTGCAACAGTATTCGGGAACAGTTCTAAAAGTCTGCAGCCTGCCTTTTTTGATGCTGCAGATTTCAGCTGCTGGTGGTAGTGGTAAAGAGGAAAAGGAGTACATGTACAGTTTTGACCCTTCACAGTCCCCAGATAAGTTGAAAAACTGTAAGCCCTTCTTACAGAGTACATGGAGTTTGGAGACGATTGGCAGTAGCAGTAGTGGCAAGCTCACTACTTCAAAATACTTAGATTTGTTTGAGTTTACATTCAAAAGGATGGAAAACATCTCAGCTGTGTGTATTACTAGTGGCCAGGTCTAAGGGGAAACAGTGGGGTTATCCTAAGTAGTAAATACTACTTGCAGCCAGTAAAGGTGAAAAGTGCCAGCATTATTCTAACATGTGGCAAAAACCAAGCATTCGAATGTTACACTGAATCTGTTGTGCAACGGGCTGCCGTCTAGTTGCCGTGTAAATGAGACAAGTTGCTAGTTTGTTCAATGCTTTGGGGAGAGATGAACAAAACTGTTGGTATATGGGCTTGATAAACTATCAGATTGGGTGATGTTCACCATGTAAAGATCATACATTTTTCAAAACCTGTGAACAAAAGGTTATTGCTGAAGGAGAAGCGTAGCTTCCATGTAGCTGCATGCTTTTGTTGTGAATCTCCAGTTTCCAGCTATGGTTCTCAGTTGAGAAAATCAATAGGTAACTGGCCAAAGGTGTTTGGTCGCTGTGCTGGATGCTTGTATATTTTTATGGGCAACTCTAAAGACTACAACCACTAGCAATTAATAACAGTGTGCAGAAACAGCTATATGTTTTCTGGCAACAAGGTGCCCGCCTTCCCCAGGAAGAGATATGCAGAGGAGACTTGATGTGACAATGTGCTGACCTTTCGTGATAATAGGCTATTGCTTGCTTCTTGTTACTAATCAGGTGGCTACTCATTTACATGGCCCCCTTCCCAGAAATTCACACGGGGAATTGCCAAATGCATTTATCTTTTATTGTAAAGTTGTCTTAATAGAGGGCTGTGAGAAGTGGGAGGAGGCTGACTGATTTTGATAATTGTTAAGCTTTAAATTGGGGATTTTTTTTTAAAATTTAATGTTAGAATATTCTCTATGGTAAGGGGAAAAAAAAGATACTGGCTTAATTTAGCAAAAAATTATGGTTAGAGAAATTTCTCCTCTTGCAGTAGCAACAGAGTGGATGGACATTGCCCACTGCGCCAAGGGTGTGCAGAGCTCCTGGGAGAAGACACTTTGTGTCCAGTTCTGCTGCAGGGAAGGCTGTTGGCTGCAGGAGAAAGGAACAACCCACTGGGGAGCAGTAGCGTTTTAAGCTGCCACAGCTCGATTGGCCAGAAATTGCTTATTAGGAACCTTCTGAGGCCTTTTAATTAATACAGCAGCTTTCTGCTAATGGTCTCAAGCATGTGACAGTCAGAAGTGTGATTGTGCACTACAGCAAGGCCAACCCATGGGATGTGCTCCTGCTCTTTGCCTTGTGCTGGCTCCCTACTGCCTCCTCCTTTTTCCTGTTTGTCTTTTTTAAATTTTATTTTTAGATGCCAGTTTAACTCCCTGAACTGGCTCATTGTGGAGTAACACGAGGGTTAAGGCTTCTCAAATGACAAGGTGGGAGTATGTGTCCAAGGAGGGGGAGACAAGCATGCTGATCTCCCTTGGCTGGTGGCTGCACAGCTGCTAGGCTGGCAGAGTTGTTTTGCACCCTCAGCACAAAAAAAAAAAAGCCAGTCAGGGGTAGGCAAGCTTTTGCATATTAGGCAGGCTGCTAATTTAAGTGGTTTCTTTTAGTGATATATGCTTTTCAACTTGATTTGCAAAGGACTTTCTTGCAGTAGAGCTGTCAAAAGCTTGGGGATGGGGGTGTGTTTTTTCCCTCTTTTTTTTTTTCTTTTGTGTTTTGTCAAATTGTTTTTATAGTTAATAATGAACAGTCTCTTTAGCACTAGACTTAGCACCTTTCATGCAAGATGTAGAACAAGGTCAATCCTGTTCCCACATTTATAAGTTTGCAAGGGATTTCTGCTTGGTATTGTAGGTGATGGAGAGAGCAGTGTATTATGACTTGGGTGTGAAAGCAGGAGACTGCTCGTAATATCAAAGTGTTTTTCCAGGACCTTTTTAGTGAATAGTCTTTTCACTAATTGGAACACTATATAATGTATTTGTGTTCAGCTATTGCCTGCTACAAGACAATGTAAGCCCACTTATCAACCAGGTGCTTCTGTTATTTTTTTCTAATTTCAGTAGGCAGTGCAAATCTGCACTAGTTGTTTGCTTATGAAGAACTGCATTAGTAAAACAAAAATGGCAATAAGATCTATGTATAATAATTTTTTTTAATACCCCCTTGGCCCCCCCTTCTGGGAATGCTGATACGATTGGAATATATTTTTAGTGCTGCACATTTGTATTTAAATAACAGGCCTTATAAACAAAGCAATAATAGTCCATTGGAATGGATTTGCAGAGGAACAATAAGAAGACAGATTACCTGCTTTATAATGCAAGTCAAGAAGATCACTGTATGTAGTTTGAAAAAGAAGAAATCAGGTTATTAATGCTCTTTCAGTATTTTCATAAGGAACAAACAGAAGTTGTGACACCAATTCTTCTATCCAACATGCAAAGATATATCAAGGTACAATAATCTGGGAACACTTGAACTTTGTGGGTAGGCAGCTATGTAAACAATTTGTTTGAGTAGTGATTTAATAATTTTGAAGGTATGATTTATAGCAAGCAGAGAAGTGTTACACCATGCCCAATTCCAGCTTGCTCATTCTCAGCTGCCACCTTCTTTTTCAGAAGTCAGGGTTGCAGGGAAAGGTCTTCATGACCTTGAGTTTGGACTCATTCACTGAGGGATCAAGAAAGTTTCCAAACCAAATGGAATAGGTGCAGTTGTTTCTGTCATTCTGTCTATGGCAAGCACTCCTTCAGCTGCCTGATAACCCATCCCTGACTGTGATTCACATTATTCATGTCTCACCCCTGTGTATGACAGGCCAGATGTTGATTGCTTTAAACCAGGGAGAAGATGCTCTAAACTGATGTAGGAAATAGTTGAAAAAGACACATTTTTTCAAGCAAATTTGTTTGTCAGTGTGAAAGAAATTTTTTTAATGCACACTGTCTGTAGCCATTGTCCGTATAAGACTCTAGCCTGATGTTTGGGCTAACACAACTTTGCTACATCTGGTGTTGTCCTGTGTGCTGTGCAAAGGTAATGATACTAATAAAAGAAGCACCATTACAATATTTTAAAGTGGAAATGTGTCCTGATATACTGATTTTTTAAGAATATTGGTGCTGGGTTGTTTTGTTGTTGTTTTGTTTTGGGTTTGTTGGTTTGGTTGGGGTTTTTTTTAATAAGTATTTGAAGATCGTATTCATACTGTATGCTGGTTTGGCATACACTGAACTATAGAAAATCCCGCTCTGTATTTATTCCCGTGGCTGATATGGACAATGTGTAAGTGATAGGAATATGTTCCCAACATGTTCCTTGCAAATGACAGCATGAACATGGGCTACTGCTGATTAACCAAAACTGACAGCAGGGTGGGTATTAGTGTTTTTACAGGTCAGATCAAGATTTCAGGGTCTTAAGACTACCAGATGGATGACAGGCTTGGAGTTGTGTGAATACTGCTCAGAAGTACGTCAGTCTGTGTCACCAGCATCTCAGTTTGGGATTGCAGGAGTTTTCCAAGTCCGAACTGAATTTGAGAAGTATAAATCTCCATATTGTAAATATCTCCTTTAGAATCTTCTCAGGTCTCTTGTATTGATAGAAGAATCACAGGAATTTCACTTATGTCACCTAATTTATGCTGGTATAGTGCTTTTCCTTTCCCTTCTTCCATTGCTGCGTCCAGTAGCACAGAATTTCCTGAGGGAAACGAATTGTTATTTTCTTCTTAACCTGAACATTTGTATATTTAGTTTTTTAGCAGTATGTTTATTGTTAAATAATTTGTAGAGTAATTGCCATGTCATCATTATGTTTTGATTTTATGCTTTTTTTTCTTTGCTTTTCTCTCTTGGTATTTGTTCTTGGCTCTGATTAAATAAACTAAAGCTTAAGGGACCTTTGATCATGTGGAAAATTATTTGGAACTTTCTTACTTTTTTCCAGTTATATTACAGTCTGTTTTGTCTGGTAGCATCCTTCTTTCAGCTTTCAGACAAGTTCTCCCCTGAGTTTCATAGTTGTAGTTACTATGGAGATATCTGTCTATTCTTCCGCTTCTCCCTTGCCCTCCTCCTTTCCTGGAGCTCCTGCAGCTGTTATTTATCTTTTCAATAAAGTAAGTAGACTTTTTTCAGAGTTTGTTTCTAATATCTCTTCTGTTGCAACATGTCATTTGCCTGTAATGCTTTCATTTTCATGAAATCATGTAGGTATTTGTTTATATGGACAAAAAATTGGGGCTATGAGTACAGAGTGAGGAGGTCCCTAGTTAGAAGGGTCACTTCTGGAGCTGTTATCTGATTTGATTTTTCTTCACAGTTGAAGAGCTGTTCATTGAAGTCATAATTCTGTAAAATGAATTAACTGGTAACATGTGTGTGTATGTATGCTGAGTGTCAAGGACAGCTTTTAGAATTTATTTATTTTAAATGGCAGCTTTTGGAATTTAATATAAACATATTCTGGTGCAAGTTAAAATTTCTCGGGTGAAGAAATGAAAATTTGAGACAACACATCATTAGCCTTTTAAGTCTGAGAGACTTTTCTTTGCACCTCATCATAATTTGATAGCTCTTTATATACAGCTTTATATATTCCAGCTTAACAGAGAAGCATGGATGTTTTGGTAGTTAGCTATTCGGCAACAGTTATTTTCCTTTGCATGTGTGCTGTTGTATTTCTAAACCCCTTCTCTTGGGGAAGTATTATTTCACTTGGTGTCTGTGGTTTGATGTTACTACTTTGCTGAATTACTTAGATTTGAAATGTGCTCTCCAACCAAGAAGTTCTGCCATAGCTGCTTGTCTGAGCTGACATACCACCTGGAAAGCCAGTGTAGCTGCATTGTTCTTTTGATGGATGTGTTTCTTAAGGTAGCTGCATCTTGAGAGGTTTTTCCCCTCTTTCTTTGGAGACATCTGGCCCATGGTGATTATTACTGTTTTCCTTTGGCCTGCTGAGCAGTGTGCACTGTCACCTGTGGCTTTGCACAATCAGGAGCCTACTGAGAAGACCCTCTGTTTTACAACTGCATAAATAGCCTACCTTGTGCTGTTGGTCACATAATGCAAATCTCTTTGCCTCCCATTCAGAGTGCTGGGTTGAAATTGCAGCCTGAAAGCCCACGAGTGATATATGATAAGGAGGCATGTCCTTCCCCTGACCCCATTTGTGCTAGGT
This sequence comes from Picathartes gymnocephalus, assembly GCA_013390045.1. NCBI lineage: Eukaryota > Metazoa > Chordata > Aves > Passeriformes > Picathartidae > Picathartes > Picathartes gymnocephalus. The sequence goes on from WEKY01036028.1 coordinate 31,322, forward strand.
ATGGCATGGTTTGTCACCTGGCCAAAGCAAAGGTAGGTGGTTTCCTGTGGGGTCAGTGGAACTGGTATTGGATAGATTCCCTGGGCACCACAGGGAGCACAGCAGAGGTGGCTTTGGGGAAAAAGATGAACAGGAGCAACATCAGCCCCTCTGGGGGCTGGCGGTGTGCCCTGACCAACTCAGCCCTGCAGGATAACATTGCTCTCAGTTTTATTCTAAGCAAGCAGACAATGCCATCTCCTGTGACCATTCCTATTCCCCATGAGGCAAGGGAGAGACTCTGAAACCCTTTACTTTTTGTCTCCTGTGCTCTTTTATTATGTTTTAGGTTATTCCTGGCCTGCTGATGACAATTTATTCTGCAAGTTGTCAAGCAAAATGTGCATTTTAAAATAAATTACTCTAAAATTTTAATCAATTGGTTTTTTAGAAGGGAGTCTCATGTTTTTCTTTCGCGTACGTCTAGTTCACTGTTAAAGTAAGCAGCTGAGACTTTCTTGATTACTTCTATTTTTAGTGACATCTTCTCTACACCTGCACCATGAAAATCATGAGTTTTCTAACAGAGATTGAGAAATCTTTCAGCCTCCCTGATTCTTGGGTCAAAAGCCTGAAATCAAGCTGGCCCTCTAATTGCAGTATCTTGGTGTGCATGGACTTCTTGTGTTTGTCTTACACTAGAAAAATTGACCACTATTGATTTTC